>CM039509.1:40585897-41012059 GCA_022432975.1 Begonia masoniana | reverse complement strand
CACAAGGACGTGTTAATTAATAATCGAATATATGTAATCTTTAGATCAAATTGAACACATGTTTTATGTTTCAAGAATTGAAATAAATTGAATGACTAAAACACATAAATAAACCAATGTAAATTAATAAAAACAGATAGAATGAGATTAAATTTGATTAATAAAAGCTAGTACTCCCGATTTCACCAAGACAAACATTTATTCATTTCTTCTAATCGATAATCCAGTTCCTCTCTTCGGTTGATGATCGGGATTTCGCTAAAGTCTAATACAATCTCTCTTGAGCAGTGTTAGTGTATCTGATACTGGTTATCATTCTCAGTCTCAAATCTTTTAACCATTAAGCAAAGGACAATGAAATGAGAAAATCCAAATGATCACATCAATACCGTAACTATATATAGTCTACGCAATATTATGACATTAATTCCATTGCAGGTGTGATCACTCTCAGTCTCAAAACCTCAAAAATCAATAAAGATTGACTAGAAATTCAAGTTTAAGAACGGGAAATTAAATGACTGTCAACCAATATTGGAATAAGTCCTTATGAATTTAATTAAACAAAGAAAAAGAAATAAATAGCGTTTGGTACATAGGAGCTATAAGAGAAATGTAGTTCAGCATAGAAGCAAAAGAACAAAAAGAATAAAAGATGTTCATAAGTAATTATCGAAGGAGAGGAGAAAAACTATGCTGGGATATCGCCGGTATTTTTTTTTTTTTTTTTTTTTTTTTTTTTTTTCTAATTTTCTCTCTTCTTCTTCTTCTTTCTCTCCTCCTAAGTTTTTCTTTACCTTTCTGCCTTCTAACTTCATCTGAAGCAAAGGAAGGTTTGATCAGTATTAGTAGACGAAGGATGTCATGAACCCAAAAAAACTGAAAACCTAAAAGAAACTCAAATTAGAAGGAAATCAGTTTTTCAGTTCAGAATTGGCAAAGTCACAAAGGAGGAATATTAAGACGTAATAGGTAACATACGGCTTAAATTTAGAAACAGCAAAAGGATTTAAGTTTTGTCCATAGTCTTAATAGAAATGTGAATCTTTCTAAACTACGTTTGTTTTGATGAGTTTTTGGAGACGTTACTTTGTTCCAAATTTTCCTGGTTTTAGTGATTGTAGATTCAGTTTGTTTTTGTTTTACGTTGGGTGCAAGTTAAACGACAGGTTCTGTCGAATGCTTCGCTGTGTAACTCTCTCTCTCTCTCTCTCTCTATATATCTATCTATCTATCTCTCTCTTTCTCTCCATGCTTGTTTGCATTCCTCTTTCACAACTGAATTTAGTTTCCACTATCGTCTGGTTTGATGAAATTCAAGCAACCTCGAAAACTACAATGGAGGAATATATGTTATGATTCTTGAAAAAGACCCACTTTTTACCCTGTTTTCCTCTGTCTCTCTCTCTCTCTATAATTTATTACTGACTTAATAATAATCAAATTATAGTCACTGAATTATAATTATATATAATGCGCTTATAAAAACCGTCAAATTTAAATTAATAAATTCCTAAGTAAATATTTCGTATTTTCAAGGTCAAAATTATCCGTGTTGACTTCAATTTTCATAAATAGTAACTCTTTGAACACATGTGATTTTTTGGTCAAATGTGTATACCATTAAATTTCGAGATTTTCAATGTACTTAAAAATATGAAATCAATCTTGAGTAAATTCAAGTATTTGAAATCAATCATGAGTAAAAAGGGGGAGGATTCCACCTCCACCCTTGGTTACGTTAATGTTCATGTTTTTTTGTCGAAAAATCTTATTTCTATTTTGAAAACTCGAAATCGTTAGTTGAAAATGTTGGGTGTTTCCCATTCATTTATTGTTGCGTTCTGCAACAAGTCTTTTCCCATTCATTTATTGTTGCATTCTGCAACAAGTCTTCTATGAAGACTTCTACATTTAACACCCACGTGATGTGGCTCACGTTGTCATAATTCTATTGGTGCACAATGAATGATTTTAATTTGATGGAAGTTAAATAATGATGCATAAAAGAGGTTTCTGGTTCTCTCTCTCTGCCGAATACACAGAAGGTTTTCTCCATCAAAATCTTCGCTGAAGAAAACTAAGGGATAGGGAGAGAAAAATCCTATAGTTTTCTCACGTTATGGATTCAGGTAAGCTTCAAAGCAGTTTCCTGTTTTATGTTTGTTAATGAAAGTCTATGAAAACTTATGTTATCATGCTTCTCTTCTTTTCACTATTAAGATGCTACCATTAAGTGTCTTCTATTAAAATTGAGAAGAAAATAGTATGGTTATGTGAGTTTTTATTTGCTATTATGTTTGTGAAAAATCAATTGTTCAAGATTCTGTAATTGTTCTGTTAAGTAACTAAGAACACATCCAGCTTATTCTTACATGTGGTATCAGAGCAGGTTATAGAACTGTTGATTTTCCGTTATGGATTTTAATTGTTAATCGTATGTTATCTGCTGCTGAATTATTTAACAATTAAAAGTATGAATATGGATGTTTTTGTTTTTATGGCCGATAATACTGTTCACGCCGGCCGAATCACTGTTCATGACGATTTCACTGTTCACGCCTGCCGGATTTACTGTTCATACCGGCGTACTGTTCATGGCCGGATTTACTGTTCATGACGATTTCAGTGTTCACGCATGCCGGATTTACTGTTCATACCGGAGTTACTGTTCATGGCCGGATTTACTGTTCATACCGGGATTACTCATTCCAACCGATTAATGTTCATAAAAAAAAAATATATTATTGTTCATGTTAAAATGATGTTTTGATTATTTTGTTTAAAAATGACAATTACGTTTTGTCATTATTTGACATTAGATCAAAATATAATTTATATACAGGTTATTATTATTTCATTTGATATCTAAATTATGATGATTTGTTAGTCACCAAAGTGGCCGAATCAGAATGTTTTTGTTTTCAGATATAAAATTAAATAAATGTAATTACTCATGTTTTATGTGATGCTCAATAATGAAATGACATGATGATAATAAGATTGTGACATGAGTATATTAATTTTCATGATTATAAAATATGATGAATTGCCCAAAGGTGAATTGGTTATTTTATAATTATGAATATGGTTGTGGTAAATTGATATGTCTTGAGTAGGTGTGTTTAGTATATCCAAAGATAACAAATATGTCTATTTCGAGTATGTTAATTATCAATTATGTGAAATTTAAGATGAGTATCAATTATGTGTATAATTATGTATTGTTGTGTCACCCAAAGGAGAACTTCAATATATATTAATGATTGTTTGATTGCCTTACTCAAAGCATTAATGTATAATCGTGTTTTATATTTTGCAGCATCTATTCCTGTTGCTCTTCATTCGCAAGCCACATCTGTTGTGAAGTTTTCTGGTCTAAATTTCTCTGAATGGTGCGAACAAGTTCAGTTTCACCTTGGTGTTCTGGATCTTGATTTAGCACTTGTAAGTGAGAAACCAGCTGCTATAACTGAAACTGAAACTAGTAGCACAGATCAAAGATCGTTCTATAATGCTTGAGAAAGATCAAACAGACTAAACTTAATGTTTATGCGAATGACAGTAGCAAGTAACATCAAGTCCACATTTTCGAACACTGAAAGTACTATGAAATTTATGAAATTTGTGAAAGAATGTTCTCAGTCAGAATCGGCTGATAAATCACTTGCTGGAACACTGATGGATACTTTGACCACCATGAAGTTTGATGGTTCACGTACCATGCATGAACATGTTGTCGAAATGACAAACATGGCCGCAAGATTAAAATCCATGGGAATGGAAGTGAACGAGAACTTCCTAGTGACATTCATCCTGAACTCCTTGCCTCCTCAATATGGCCCATTTCATATGAGCTATAATACTATGAGGACTAAATGGAATGTGCATGAATTACAAAGCATGCTCATTCAGGAAGAAGCAAGGCTAAAGAAACCATGAACTCAAGCTGTCAATCTCATGAATTATGAAGGAGCTGGAAAGAAACCAGGAAAGAAAGGTGGAAAGGGTAAGAAAGGACTATCATCGGTAGCTCAGTCCTCTTTCCAAATTCACAAGAAGGAACAGAAGAAAGATAAGTGTCATTTATGTGAAAAACAAGGACACTATCAGAAAGATTGCCTGAAACGTAAGACATGGTTCGAAAAGAAAGGTAAGTCTAGTGCTTTAGTATGTTTCGAATCAAATTTAACTGAAGTTCCTTGTAATACTTGGTGGATTGATTCTGGTTGTACTACTCACATTTCTAATACGATGCAGGGATTCCTTACGACCCAAACCATAAGCCCAAATGAAAGATATCTTTATATGGGCAATCGGATGAAAGTTCCAGTTGAAGCTATTGGAACTTACCGGTTAATGTTGGACACTGGACATCAATTAGATCTTTGTCAAACTGTTTATGTTCCATCTGTTTCTCGTAATTTAGTTTCATTATCGAAACTTGATACAGCTGGATATTCCTGTATGTTTGGGAATGAATGTTTTAGTTTGTATAAAAATAATGTTCTTATTGGTACTGGTGTTTTATATGATAGTTTGTACAAGTTAAAGCTTGATTATTGTTTTGCTGAAATCCTTGTAATTGAGCATCGTAATGTTGGAACGAAACGTGGTATAATGAATGAATGTTCTGCTAATTTGTGGCATAAACGATTAGGTCATATATCCAAAGAAAGAATGGAAAGATTGATAAAGCAATCAATTCTTCCAAATTTGGATTTTACTGATCTAAATATTTGTGTTGATTGTATTAAAGGAAAGCAAACGAGAAACACAAGTAAGAAAGTAGCCACAAGAAGCAAACAGCTCCTTGAAATCATACACACTGATATATGTGGTCCTTTTGATGTTCCATGTTTTGGTGGAGAAAGATAATTTATCACCTTTATTGATGATTTTTCACGTTATGGTTATATCTATTTACTGAAGGAAAAATCTCAGTCAATAAATGCTCTTGAAGTGTTTGTTACTGAGGTTGAAAGACAATTAGATAGAAAAGTGAAAATTATAAGATCTGATAGAGGTGGTGAATATTATGGCAGTTATGATGAAAATGGACAACATTCAGGTCCATTTGCTAAATTCCTAGAAAGTCGAGGTATTTGTGCGCAATACACAATGCCAGGAACACCAGAACAGAATGGTGTTGCAGAAAGGCGTAATCGTACGTTAATGAATATGGTTAGGAGTATGTTGAGTAATTCATCTTTACCCTTGTCATTGTGGATGCATGCTTTAAAGACTGCTGTATATTTATTAAACAGGGTTCCTAGTAAAGCAGTTTCAAATACTCCATTTGAACTGTGGACAGGAAGGAAACCCAGTTTAAGGCATCTGTATGTTTGGGGTAGCCCAGCAGAAGTAAGAATTTATAATCCACATGAAAGAAAATTGGATTCAAGAACAACCAGTGGTTTCTTCATTGGTTATCCAGAAAAATCAAAAGGGTATAGATTTTATTGTCCTAGCCATAGTACGAGAATTGTTGAAACTGGAATTGCCAGGTTCATTAAAAGTGGTGAGACTAGTGGGAGTTTGGAACCACGTAATGTGGAAATTCAAGAAGTTAGAGTGCAAATTCCAATACCCATAACTTCTACTCAAGTTGTTGTTCCAACAGTTGTTGATTGTATCCATGACTTACACGAACAACAAATTAATGATCAAACTCCATATAATGAGGTGAATGAACCTATAAGAGATGAACCACTAGAAATACCATTAAGACGATCTGTAAGAGAAAGAAGATCTGCTATTTCTAATGATTATGTGGTCTATCTTCAAGAGTCCAAATGTGACTTAGGACTTGATGATGATCCAGTTTCATTTTCACAGGGCATAGAAAGTGAAAATTCTGATAAATGGTTAGATGCTATGAAAGATGAGTTAAAATCAATGGAACAGAATGAAGTTTGGGAACTCGTCGAATTGCCTGAAGGTTGTAAAAGAGTTGGGTGTAAATGGGTCTTTAAGACCAAACGCGACTCTAATGGCAATATCGAACGAAATAAAGCCAGACTTGTTGCCAAAGGTTTTACTCAGACAGATGGTATTGATTACAAAGAAACCTTTTCTCCTGTTTCGAAAAAGGATTCTTTCAGAATTATTATGGCAATGGTAGCTCATTATGATTTAGAGCTCCATCAAATGGATGTGAAAACCGCCTTTTTGAATGGGAATTTAGATGAGGAAGTTTATATGGACCAACCTGAAGGTTTTGTCATTAAAGGACAAGAACACATGGTGTGTAAATTAAAGAAGTCAATATACGGACTTAAACAAGCTTCCCGACAATGGTATCTTAAGTTTAATGATACCATTACCTCATTTGGATTTAAGGAAAACATCGTTGATCGGTGTATATATCTAAAGGTCAGTGGGAGTAAGTTTATATTTCTGATTCTGTATGTTGATGATATCTTGCTAGCTACGAATGATCTTGGCCTAATGTACGTAACCAAAAAATATCTCGATAGGAACTTTGAAATGAAAAATATGGGAGATGCATCCTTTGTGATTGGAATTGAAATATTCCGGAATAGAGAACAAGGATTGTTAGAATTGTCTCAAAAAGCCTATATTAATAAAGTTCTAGAGAGATTCAGAATGGAGAAATGTTCGGCAAGTGTTGTTCCAATTCAGAAAGGAGATAAATTTAATCTCAATCAATGTCCAAAGAATGAATTGGAACGTACACAAATGAAAGACATTCCTTATGCATCTATTGTGGGCAGTTTGATGTATGCACAGACTTGTACCAGACCTGACATTAGTTTTGCTGTCGGAATGCTGGGACGGTATCAAAGTAATCCAGGTATAGAGAATTCGAAAGCTGCAAAGAAAGTCCTTAGGTATCTACAAGGAACGAAGGAACACATGCTCACTTATAGACGATCTGATCATCTGGAAGTGATTGGATATTTAGATTCTGATTATGCTGGATGTGTGGATACCAGAAAATCAACGTTTGGAAATTTGTTCCTTTTAGCCAATGGTGCAATCTCATGGAAGAGTGCGAAGCAGTCTGTCACTGCTACGTCTACTATGGAGGCTGAGTTTGTAGCATGCTTTGAGCCTACAATTCAGGGTTTATGGCTGCGGAACTTTATTTCAGGACTTGGAATTGTTGACAGTATCGCCAAGCCGCTGAAAATTTATTGTGATAATTCTGCAGCAGTTTTCTTTTCTAAAAACGACAAGTATTCCAAAGGTGCTAAACATATAGAATTGAAATACTTGGCTGTTAAAGAAGAAGTTCAGAAACAGAGGGTGTCAATTGAACATATAAGCACCAACCTTATGATCGCGGATCCGTTAACGAAAGGATTGCCACCAAAGATATTTACGGAACATGTTGAACGAATGGGCATTTCTGAAAGTTAACTTTATGTTTATGTTTGTGTTATTTATGTACTAGACACTCTTGAGCTCCTTGTTGATAGTTTCTGATATACATTTATGAATCCTGTTTGATTATAATGAATGCATTCATAATGACATTATGAACTGATGAAGTCCTAAACAGGATTTGTCTTTGAGAAAGACACTAATGTGGACCATTATGTTATTCCTTTTAGTGATGATGTTGAGTATACAATTAATATGTGATACATAGAAGGAAATGTGTCGTTATAATTGACATATGACTGCTATGATCCATATTGGTCATATATTCAATTTGATTTTGCTTATATGTATGATAGTATAAGTATTATAAATTATGACCATTGAGCCAAGTGGGAGAATGTTGGGCGTTTCCCATTCATTTATTGTTGCGTTCTGCAACAAGTCTTTTCCCATTCATTTATTGTTGCATTCTGCAACAAGTCTTCTATGAAGACTTCTACATTTAACACCCACGTGATGTGGCTCACGTTGTCATAATTCTATTGGTGCACAATGAATGATTTTAATTTGATGGAAGTTAAATAATGATGCATAAAAGAGGTTTCTGGTTCTCTCTCTCTGCCGAATACACAGAAGGTTTTCTCCATCAAAATCTTCGCTGAAGAAAACTAAGGGATAGGGAGAGAAAAATCCTATAGTTTTCTCACGTTATGGATTCAGGTAAGCTTCAAAGCAGTTTCCTGTTTTATGTTTGTTAATGAAAGTCTATGAAAACTTATGTTATCATGCTTCTCTTCTTTTCACTATTAAGATGCTACCATTAAGTGTCTTCTATTAAAATTGAGAAGAAAATAGTATGGTTATGTGAGTTTTTATTTGCTATTATGTTTGTGAAAAATCAATTGTTCAAGATTCTGTAATTGTTCTGTTAAGTAACTAAGAACACATCCAGCTTATTCTTACAGAAAATCAATAAATCTGGGTCAATTGTATTTGAAATGTGTTTGTGTAAGTTTTTGGCCAAGGTTAGGTGGAAAATCAGAGTTTTTACAAACCTTCTATTGTGTGAAGGCGTTTTGCTTACATTTGTGACGTGGTATTGGGACAACGATGGTCTTGTGTCCTTTGATTCAAATCTCATTTGCTATGGTGTTTTATTGTTACGTTTAGATACACGTTGACTGAGCTTCAAATAGTTTTTCTTCATTTTCTTATCTGCTTGTGAGCTTACGTTGTGCAAATGTCAGTGAATTATTTTATTTTGACTTGGGTTGTTTTATATAGAAAATGGTGGTGACACTATTTTCTATATAACTACCTCTAATATGGAACAATATTTTTAAAATATGTATCACAAATGGATCGTGGAGCCTGTTTTAAAATGACAAAATGTTTTCATTGAATATAAACTCATGCACTGTTTTTTTTTTCTAAACGTGTTCTATACTCGTGACTTCCCACCATCTGAAGGAAAAGAGGTCTCAGTCCATACAAGTGGAGGTGGATAATCTCGTATTACTTGAAAAAGTGAAAAATGAATGATTTATAAGTAAAATTCTTCTCTCTATCTTGTACAATATATTTTGGACTAATCCCAAGAAAAAAACCGTGTTACTTTCACCATAAAGCAGACAATATTGTAGTAGGAAGATTGATATTGTTACATTATATTTAAAATTAAATGATAAAATCAGTTTTCTCATTCATTTGGTATAGTTTTAGGATCGTTATTGAATTAGTCAATTACTCCAAAAGACTCTTGTTTTTTCCCAAGTAAGGATTGTGGGGCCAGAAGTAGGTTATCGTAGTGAAGTTCATCTTCGTTTTCTTTCCTTTCATTCAAATGTTTTTATTTTTTTTTATTGGTGAGGACTCTTTTATTTATTTCTAGTCTGTATAATTATTTGGTTTGAGATATTTATTTTTCATGCACGGTATGCCTTTGGTTTTGTATTGCACTATCTCATTATTTTGTGATTATTATGTGGACTTCGACTCATCTCGTGTGAATTATGATCTTAAAATTTTGGTTTGAATCGACCCGATATTTTTGTAAAAACTCACCTCCATATCGTGATAGGGGTAATTAATAATTTGAACCTTAAAATCTCAAACGTTAATTTTTGATAATTCAAATATGGAACTAATTCTAGTTAGCAATTTAAACCTCAAGATTAAAACCATTAACTTAATCAAATCTTTTCACTCTTTTTTCTTTTTAATGTTTTTTCTTAATTATGCTTTTATCGTCTAACCCTCTTTGAAATTAGAAACATTAAAGAGGTCAAAGGTAAAGAGTTAACGACCAAATTTTGGGGGGCAAAAGTGAAATATCAAAAGAGGAGTTAAAGGACTAGATATCACACTGTCTTCTTGATATTTAAGTTCTAACATAATACAAAAATGTTAGAATTCATTAGAGGCGTTAAACGAGGCGTTAAACAAGTTGTTGAGTCGAGTCGAGGAAAAAAAAGTCGGACTCACTAAGACTAACAAGTTAATGAAGACGAGCTGATCTAGTTTAGCGATCCAAACCTAACGAGCCAGTTCAAAAAAAATTTCAATTTGAATTGGCCGTGAGTTTAATGGTCAGAGTCGAGTTAAGTCGACTAAATGAACCTAGTAAGTCTTAACGAGCCGAGCATATAAATTTTCAACTTATATCAATATAAGATATATTTTTTTATAAATTAGTTATTAAAATTCTAATAGTCATTTATCATTATAATATCAATGTATAATCATTTAATTAACAAAATTATTTTATTAATATATAAATTGACATGTACTAAGAAAAAAAGTATTTAAGAAGACCCAATAAAAAAGTATATCACACGAATATCATGAATAATATTTGACAGTTGCACACTACAATTTAGATATATCTCAACTTTGTTGAAACTCATCTAATTGTCAAATATTTACAACATATTAAAAAAATTACAAATTCGACAAAATTATTTCAAATTACAATAGAAAGTGAAATTAAAATAAGATTTAGTATTAAACATCTAAATTACTAAATTCTTCATCTATTTCATCATCTCGTTGTTGATCTTTCGTTTTGGTGCCAATTCAATCTTTGATGCAAATAAGAGCCTTCACGAGATCATGTGTTAGTCGTCCCTTCATTCATCATACGTAGTTCTACCTGCACTAAAAGCAGATTTCGATACTACAATTGTAACGTCCCCCGACCTGGTCGGGGACGAGGAGCCATCACTCCGGGACATTTTACAGAAAACGGGACGTATTATTATTATTATTTTTTTATTTTTAAAACTTTAACAGAAGGCAGAATTCGAAAGACAGAAGAAAATAGGAAGAACGGGAAACAGATTTGGGCGACTGAAATAAAGAAGCAGAATAAAGCAGGAAAACAGGAAGAATGAAAATAACTGGAGGAAGGCATACTATAGAAGGGCTACAATGGATAACAGGGGCAGAAGATATAAATTGGCGGTAGAAGTGAATAAGACAAAAGTGAACAGTAAACGGTGGATGTGAATAAGACAAAAGTAAACAGTAACCGGTGGATGTGAATAAGACAAAAGATGAACAGTGCCAGCGGTATAAGTGAATAAGACAAAAGTGAATAGTGCCAGCGGTAGAAGCTGAGTGGTAGAAGTGAATAAGAAAAAAGTGAACAGTACCATCGGTAGAAGCTGAGTGATAGAAGTGAATAAGACAAAAGTGAACAGTGCCAGCTGTAGAAGCAGAGTGGTAGAAGTGAATAAGACAAAAGTGAACAGTGCCAGCGGTAGAAGCTGAGTGGTAGAAGTGAATAAGACAAAAGTGAACAGTGCCAGCGGTAGAAGCTAAGTGGTAGAAGGGAATAAGACAAAAGTGAACAGTAACCGGTGGATGTAGAGTTTAAAGACAAAATTGACAACTTTTAACAGGAAATCCATAAAACATAAGTCGTGAAAACAGAAGGTATGAAAGCTTCAAACTTCAGAAAACGATTCAAAACATGATTTTGGACATATCAGGGAAACACGACCAAATTTTAAGGAAACAGATTGCATGGATGGCTCTAAAATTAGAGATAATCCATGCACATCCTAAAGGAGAAAATATTCCAAACAATTCCAGAATACTTCAGAACATAAATTCAACTGTCAAATACAGAGGTTTTTAATATATTAACAACAGAACCTATACATTACAAAATTCCTCAACAGAGTTTTTAAACAAAACACAGGACCATAACAGAGTTTTAAAACAAAACACCAGAATTTCCAAAAAAGTTTACAGATATGAACTCTACTTTAAAGACTTAAACCTCGAGACAGAAAATTATGTCTGGCTGCAGCAACCACCCCCGATAGCTCGAAACACCAATCACCTATTCATCAGACTGAGGCACAAAGTCTTCATTTTTGGGTTCAGTACCTACATCAGGGAGTTCACCTATGAGTCTAAAACTAGTAATAACATATATAAATGCAGTGATGCATATACTATGCATGGACTTTTAGAAATACGGTGACAGTACAGTACATTACATTTCAGTGGCAGAGGGGTATAAGTGGGGCTTATAGGGGAACTGGAAAGTGCACGACAGGCACAAAAAGATATACAAAAACAGAAAAGTAGGCCAGTCCCCGGCCTGCACTTAACCAATACATTTCAGTCAGATTTTATCTTGCTTAGCTTCAAACCGTGTACAGAAAACAGTTTTGCATGAACTTTCGGGAAAAATCGTGTATGCATGGACATTTACAGTGCTTCAACTTAAACAGCAGAGAACAGGAACATAAAACAACGGAAAAATGAAAGGAAACACAGAACTTAACTCTAACCCTTCTACCCGAAACCAGCCTACAGGATGTAAAACCTAGTATCTCCAAGATGTAGGGCCTTAAGGGCCAGTCCACACACATGAACTCACCTGTTTGCTGCGGTGTTGAAAGTGTTGAACGTGTTGCCTTGGTGATGCACGAACCTCTACTGGAGAAAACAGGAGAATGGAAGTTTTTGGAAAGATTGAAATCGCCAGAAGGAGAGAAAACTGAGAGAAATGAAAGGAAGCAGAAGGAAGCATATGAGAAAAGTGAGGGTTTCACGTAGAAGGGGAGAGAAAAGAACATGGCTTCTTGAACAAGTTGCCAGGTGTCACTCATCCATTGGCCACCTCCCACCAACCTTAATTGGCTCCCAATTTTACCCTTCAATAGGTTTTTAACTAAATTTCTATTTAGTTCGTCGAATCGGTTCTACAACCACTCTCATTCAATTGAACACGTTGGCAATTAAAAATAGTCATTGAATTAATATCGGAGTAATTTCGCTTACATATCTGGGGAATAAATACATAGGCAAAAATGCCGGGTGTTACATTCCACCCACCTTAACAGAAATTTTGTCCTCAAAATTTGCCTAAGCAAAGAGGTCCGGATATTGGGCCCTGACATCCTCTTGTCTTTCCTATGTGGCTTCCTCTGCATTATGATTTCGCCATAAAACTTTCACCAATGGGACCACTTGATTGCGCAACACTTTGAGTGAGGTATCCAATATCTATATGGGCCTTTCTTCATATGTCATCGTCGGCATGATATCAAAGTCCACCTGTTTCACGATCTGAGTTGGATTAAGTACACATTTTCTCAGCATCGAAACATGAAGACATTGTGAACTCCATCCATTGACGCTGGCAACTGTGGTCTGTAAGCCATGTTTCCCACACGCTTCAAAATGGAAAATGGGCTAATGAACCGTTGGTTGAGCTTTCCTTTCTTACTGAATCTCATTACGCCCTCGAAAGGAGACACTTTCAAGAATACCTCATCTCCCTCAACGAACTCTAAGTCTCTTCTTCTATGGTCTGCATAACTCTTTTGTCGACTCTGAGCAATCTTTATTCGTTGTTTGATAGCAGCTATCACCTCAGACATCTGCTGTAATATCTCAGGGCCGATAAGCTTGGTTTCTCCGACCTCATCCCAACACAATGGGGATCTACACTTTCTGCCGTACAGAGCTTCATAAGGAGCCATGCTAATTGTAGCCTGGTAACTATTGTTGTAAGCAAACTCCACGAGTGGCAAATATCTACTCCAAGGAGCATGAAATTCCAATACACACGATCTTAACATATCTTCCAGTATTTGAATTGTTCTCTCTGATTGTCCGTCAGTCTGTGGATGAAATGCCGTGCTGAAATCCAACTTTGTACCCAAGGAGTTCTGCAAACTTCTCCAAAACCTGGAAGTGAATCTGGGATCACGGTCTGAGACGATCGATACAGGAATGCCATGTAGCTTAATAATCTCATTAATATACAGCTCTGCGTACTGATCCATGGAGTACGTCGTCTTCACAGGTAGAAAGTGGGCCGACTTCGTCAATCTGTTCACTATGACCCAAATGCTATTATGGCCCTTAGCTTTTCTTGGTAGGCCAACAACAAAATCCATCGTTATGTTCTCCCATTTCCATTCGGGGATCGGGAGAGGCTGAAGCGTTCCACTTGGTCGTTGATGTTCAGCTTTGACCTGTTGACATATCATGCACGACTCCACATATTTGGCCACTTCATTTTTCATGTTCGGCCACCAGAAGTGAAGTTTCAAGTCCTGATACAACTTTGTACTTCCAGGATGCACAGAGAAAGAAGATGAATGGGCTTCCGACAAGATGTGCTTTCGTAGCTCTTCGTCTTTCAGAACATACCATCTGTTTTTGAACTTCAGAATACCATCTCCCGAGTAACTGAAATCGGAAGAGGCCATAGGTAACTTGCTCACAATATTAGCCATGTCCTTTGAATTGGTCTTCTGGGCCTCCTTAATTCAGTCCAGGAAGGTGGGCCGCAGTGTCAAGTCCGCTAGTATGGCCGATAGCCCAGAAACTATCTCCATATCGAACTTCTGTATCTCTGTCCTCAAAGGCATTGATACGGCCGACATAGTTAGTTGCATAGTAGCTGACATCCTGCTCAGTGCATCAGCTACCACATTAGCTTTACCAGGATGGTATTTAATCTCAACATCGTAATCTTTCACAAATTCTAACCATCGTCTTTGTCTCATGTTTAGCTCTTTCTGGGTAAATATGTACTTCAGGCTCTTGTGATCAGAAAACACCTCACACGATTGTCCGTACAAGTGGTGTCTCCATACTTTCACCGCAAATATGACTGCCACTAGCTCGAGGTCATGTGTAGGGTAGTTTTGTTCATGGTTCTTCAATTTTCTGGATACGTATGCTACAA
Source organism: Begonia masoniana (assembly GCA_022432975.1). Lineage (NCBI taxonomy): Eukaryota > Viridiplantae > Streptophyta > Magnoliopsida > Cucurbitales > Begoniaceae > Begonia > Begonia masoniana. The sequence continues at coordinate 40,997,490 of CM039509.1, read as the reverse complement.
CTTTCCCTTCTTGCATTAATACACATCCCAAGCCAACCTTGGACGCATCACAGTATACGCTGAATTTGCCGTCTTCAACTGGCAATACTAACAGTGGGGCAGTAGTTAATTTCTGCTTAAGTGTCTGAAAACTCACCTCACAAGCTTCTGACCACATGAACTTGATGTCCTTCCTTGTTAAACTGGTCATAGGCTTCGCTATTACAGAAAATCCCTTGATAAACTTTATATAATAACCAGCTAACCCGATAAAACTCCGTACCTCACTGGCATTTCTCCGTCTCGGTCATTCTTTCACTGTTAGAATCTTGGCTGGATCCACGGAAACTCCCTCTGCAGACACCACGTGGCCTAGGAAGTTAATCCTACTCAACCAGAATTCACACTTTGATAGCTTGACATATAATTGATGCTGTTTTAGAGTTGAGAACACAATAGCCAAGTGCTCTTTATGCTCTTCCTTGTTCCGAGAATAAAGCAGGATGTCGTCGATGAAGACGATTACAAATTTGTCTAAGAACTCCTGGAATATCCTATTCATCAAGTCCATAAATGCCGCGGGGGCATTAGTCAACCCGAACGACATCACCAAAAACTCGTAATGTCCGTACCGGGTCCTGAAGGCGGTCTTTGGAATATCATCAGCCCTGACCTTCAACTGGTAATAACCAGAGCGCAAATCAATCTTCGAGAATACCTGAGCCCCCTGTAGCTGGTCAAATAAATAGTCAATCCTCGGCAACAGGTACTTATTCTTGATAGTCAACTTGTTCAGCTCCTGGTAATCAATGCACATCTGTAGGGACCCATCCTTCTTCTTAACAAACAAGACGGGAGCACCCCACGGAGAAAAACTAGGGCGCACAAAACCCTTATCCACCAATTCCTTTAGCTGAGCCTTCAACTCCCTCAGCTCAATCGGTGCCATACGGTACGGATTCTTCGATACTGGTTCAGCATCAGGATATACGTCAATCTCAAACTCGATTTCACGATCAGGTGGCAATCCCGATAAGTCATCTAAGAAAACCTCTGAGAAGTCTCGAACTACCGGAATATTTTGAAGTTCTACTTCATTTTGCCTTTGAACATCCACTACGTGGGCAAGAAATCCGATGCATCCTGACCTCATCAGTTGTTAAGCTTTCAAGGAAGATATAGCAGGCATACGGTGTTCCTTTGGTACTGCCTGATAGGAGAGTTCTACCTCGTTCGGGCGTTTAAACGACACAAACCCAAACCTACAGTTGATGGTGGCGTGATGTCTAAACAGCAAATCCATCCTCAGAATCACATCGTATCCTTTCATACCGATAACGATAAGACTGGCATACAACTTCTGGTGTCCTACTGACACTATATCACCCCGTACAACCTGCTCGGAGTGCATAAACTCTCCGGATGGAAGCATAATACTGTAGGGTTGATCTAACGGCGTACAACAAAACTTCTGTCTAACTACGAAGTCTATTGCCACGAACGAATGTGTGGCCCCCGTGTCCCACAAGGTATAAGCAGGTGCATCACATATCAAAATTGTACTTGTAATTGTTGTGTGCTGATCAGCATCATCAACGTCCACCATCATTGCAAAAATCCTTGGTACTGCAAGGTTTGGTCTCGTGTCCGGCATCGAGCAATCCCGAACATGATGGCCTCCTTTGCCACATCGGAAATATTTGCCGGTAATAAATCTACATTCTCCTCTGTGAAGTTTCTGGCACCGCGGGCATACTAAAAGTTGAGGAGCTCCCATTGGTCTCTTTCCCTTGTCCTGATTATTGGTGGTCTCATTGAGCCTCCTAATGCCTCTGTTTTGTTGTTGTTGAGATTGCAAATTCTGACTTCTTTGCTATTGTTAAGGAACATTCCGAATAATCCCTCTTGACTGATCTCTTTGTCTCTGGGACTTCGCTTCTAAGGTCTCCAACTGATAGGCCTTGGCCACCACTTTCGTGTACGGTGCCTCATCAAATCCCCCATAAGAAATCCCTCGTAAGAGGTCCAGCTTCAAACCTTGAATAAATTGGTGCACCTTGTTTTCGTCAGTGGCTACCAAATGAGGTGCATAGCGGGATAACGATTCAAACTTCTGAACATATTCTGCCACTGATCCATACTGTCGTAGCCGAGAGAGCTCAATCAACTTTTCCTTCCTTACCCCGCGGTCAAAATATTTCTCGTAAAAGATATTCTTAAATCCCTCCCAGCTTAGTGCCACGGTAGTGGACCGCACAGTATCCCACCAAAAACCGGCACTCTTTGTGAGATGAAACGTGGCACATGTGACCTTCTTGCTCTCCTCTACCTCGGCATAATTAAACATTTGTTCAATCTGCCGAACCCATTCTTCAGCATGGATCGGGTCAGTAGATAATCCATCGAATGTAGGCGGCTGGAGTCGTCTGAATCTATCTCCACTGGTGTCACGCGGAGCATTAGCATGATTGTTATTTCCGTTATCTTCTCTGGCCATTAAACGTTCAACCATACGGGACTGTACTCCGACCAGTTCGGTTAGTCGGTCAATGGCATGAGAGCTTTTGCTTGACTCTTCCTGATGCCCTCTCACCATTTCTAAGAAACCCTATAAACAGAATAACCTAATTTAATAAACAGGACTTTTACGGGATTATAAACACTTACAGTTGGTGGAGCGATCTCACGTGGCGGATTGCGCAGTCAGACATTTTACAGAATCATTTTTAAAACCTTGTCGATCTGATACCACAACTGTGACGGCCCCCGACCCGGTCGGGGACGAGGAGCCATCACTCCGGGACATTTTACAGAAAACGGGACGTATTATTATTTTTTTTATTTTTTTTTTCAAAACTTTAACAAAAGGCAGAATTCGAAAGACAGAAGAAAATAGGAAGAACGGGAAACAGATTTGGGCGACTGAAATAAAGAAGCAGAATAAAGCAGGAAAACAGGAAGAATGAAAATAACTGGAGGAAGGCATACTATAGAAGGGCTACAATGGATAACAGGGGCGGAAGATATAAATTGGCGGTAGAAGTGAATAAGACAAAAGTGAACGTAACCGGGATGTGAATAAGTAAAAGAAAGCTGACAGTCCAGCGGTTCGAATGTGAATAAGACAAAGTGAACAGTGCCAGCGGTTAGAAGCCTGAGTGGTCGAAGTGAATAAGACCAAAAGGAACAGTTGCCAGTGGTTAGACGCTGAGTGGTCGAAGTGACTCAGACAAAAGTGAACAGTGCTTGTTGGTAGAAGTTTGAGTGTTAGAAGTGAATAAGACAAAAGTGAACAGTGCCAGCTGTTTAAAGCTGAGTGGTAGAAGTGACATAAGACAAAAGTGAAACAGTACCAGAGTGGTCGAAGCTGAGGGTTAGAAGTGAATAAGACAAAAGTGACCGGTGCAGACGGTTAGAAGCTGAGTTGGTAGAATGGGCAATAAGACACAAGTGAACAAGTGCCAGCGGTCGAAGCTGAGTGGTAGAATTTGAATAAGACAAAAGTGAACAGTGCAGCGGTAGAAGCTAAGTGGTAAGAAGTAGAAGTGAATAAGACAAAAGTGAACAGTGACAGCGGTAGAGCTGAGTGGTAGACGTGAATAAGACAAAAGTGAACAGTGCCAGCGGTAGAAGCTGAGTGGTAGAAGTGAATAAGACAAAAGTGAACAGTGCAAGCGGTAGAAGCTGAGTGGTAGAAGTGAATAACAAAAAAGTGAACAGTGCCAGCGGTAGAAGCTGAGTGGTAGATGTGAATAAGACAAAAGTAAACAGTGCCAGTGGTAGAAGCTGAGTGGTAGAAGTGAATAAGACAAAAGTGAGCAGTGCCAGCGGTAGAAACTGAGTGGTAGAAGTGAATAAGACAAAAGTGAACAGTGCCAGCGATAGAAGCTGAGTGGTAGAAGAGAATAAGACAAAAGTGAATAGTAACCGGTGGATGTAGAGTTTAAAGACAAAATTGCCAACTTTTAACAGGAAATCCATAAAACATAAGTCGTGAAAACAGAAGGTATGAAAGCTTCAAACTTCAGAAAACGATTCAAAACATGATTTTGGACATATCAGGGAAACACGACCAAATTTTAAGGAAACAGATTGCATGGATGGCTCTAAAATCAGAGATAATCCATGCACATCCTAAAGGAGAAAATATTCCAAACAATTCCAGAATACTTCAGAACATAAATTCAACTGTCAAATACAGAGGTTTTTAATACATCAACAACAGAACCTATACATTACAAAATTCCTCAACAGAGTTTTTAAACAAAACACAGGACTATAACAGAGTTTTAAAACAAAACACCAGAATTTCTAGAAGAGTTTACAGATATGAACTCTACTTTAAAGACTTAAACCTCGAGACAGAAAATTATGTCTGGCTGCAGCAACCACCCCCGAGAGCTCGAAACACCAATCACCTATTCATCAGACTGAGGCACAAAGTCCTCATTTTCGGGTTCAGTACCTACATCAGGGAGTTCACCTATGAGTCTAAAACTCAGTTAGAACATATATAAATGCAGTGATGCATATGCTATGCATGGACTTTCAGAAATACGGTGACAGTACAGTACGGGGCTTATAGGGGAACTGACAAGTGCACGACAGGCACAAACAGATATACAGAAACAGAACAGTAGGCCAGTCCCCGTCCCGCACTTAACCAATACATTTCAGTCAGATTTTATCTTGCTTAGCTTCAAACCGTGTACAAAAAACAGTTTTGCATGAACTTTCAGGAAAAATCGTGTATGCATGGACATTTACAGTGCTTCAACTTAAACAGCAGAGAACAAGAACATAAAACAACGGAAAAATGAAAGGAAACACAGAACTTAACTCTAACCCTTCTACCCGAAACCAACCTACAGGATGTAAAACCTAGTATCTCCAAGATGTAGGGCCTTAAGGGCCAGTCCACACACATGAACTTACCTGTTTGCTGCGGTGTTGAAAGTGTTGAACGTGTTGCCTTGGTGATGCACGAACCTCTACTGGAGAAAACATGAGAATAGAAGTTTTTGGAAAGATTGAAATCGCCAGAAGGAGAGAAAACCGAGAGAAATGAAAGGAAGCAGAAGGAAGCATATGAGAAAAGTGAGGGTTTCACGTAGAAGGGGAGAGAAAAGAACATGGCTTCTTCAACAAGTTGCCAGGTGTCACTCATCCATTGGCCACCTCCCACCAACCTTAATTGGCTCTCAATTTTACCCTTCAATAGGTTTTTAACTAAATTTCTATTTAGTTCGTCAAATCGGTCTACAACCACTCTCATTCAATTGAACACGTTGGCAATTAAAAATAGTCATTGAATTAATATCGGAGTAATTCCGCTTACATATCCAGGGAATAAATACATTGGCAAAAATGCCGGGTGTTACAACATTAGAGATATAAGGTATTAGTAGATCACATGTCAATATAAAAAAAATACAATATGTGGTAGAGTTTCTTTTCCATCAATTTAAAATATAAAAATAGAATTGATAAAAAAATATTAAGTTCATTTCGTAAAGAAGTAAAATAACTTTTAGTATCTAATTCATTGCATATACCATGGATACAAAATTGTTTAGCTACATCCACCACTACTACTACTATGATAATGCTCGTTATGTGGAGGAGAATGTAAATAACTAACATTAGAATATTTTATTTCATAACAAGAATGTACATTAACAATTCTATTTACTATTTTGATCACTAATGACTAAAGAAGCAACACATAAATTAGATTTAAATCCTATTAAGCATAAAACACACTTATTTTAATTCATATCTATAATCCATGTAGAAAATAAGAGAAATCTTGGCTAATATTTTTTATATGTTTCCATTTTTGAAAATATATTAATAAATTTATCTAATTGTCGATAAAATGTAAAAGTACATGTTAAAGTTACAAAAACTAGAAGACAAGATGAGAAGTGAGATTGTAAATTCTAAATTCTAAAACGTTGATTTGTAGTATTTTAAAATGGTGTTAAAAAAATCAAAAAATGTATTAGCAATATATAATAAATAGATTTATCAAGATTAATAATTTGTGTCTTCACTAATATAGGAACAACTGACTTGCCAGTATGACTGAACATTTTGTAATATTAAATAATTTGAATTACACATATTGATTTTTATTTTTTATATCGAATTAGACTCAATGTTTAAGAAATTACAGATCTAATTATTCAATATGAAACAAAATATAAGTCCTAACATCTTTAACAACCAAATTTAAAATATTGAGCACGCATCTTATATGAAAAAGAGAATCATGAGTAATGACTAATTGTAAATTTTTAAAATGAAAAATGACAACATTAATATCACTACCATTGTCAAGAGTTATACATCAATATCACTAGAATTCTTGCTATATTCTATATGTCTATTTAAATGATTCCACTATGTGAGGATATTCATAGTTACAAAGTCTTAAATTCTTTTATTTAAGCGTCAATATTCATCAATAAAATGTGAAGTTACAACTGTATAACCTACAACATTATGTACAATGCATAAATTAGACGTAATAAAAATAGATATTGAAGGGGCATTTGCAAAATTACAATTAATTTATTTTTCATCTCATAAAATATTTTCATAATATCGTTTCTCATTGTACTTTTAGGTATATGTTTAAAACTAGGAGTAACATATTCTTTTATAAATTTTTCAATTTCACCGTTGGTGAATGAAAATGGTAACTTGGATTTGTGCTGCAAACTTTGTTATTTATTCTCTTATTCTATTTTGTGAATATATAAAAATGTTACTATCACTAGTATTCAATTGTATTTGTGTAGGATCTTTTACTTGTTCATTTTAATGACATCTTTTAAAATGTCTACCAATCATGTTAGTTCAACTATTAAAAAAATATACATAATTTTAATATAATATTTACGTTGATATCTAATTTCTACTTTTCGAATAATTTTAATTTATTTTACTTCATAATGATTTCATACATCAAATGATTTATTTATTTTCTTTCTAGCTGAAGATGTAGATGTTTGTGCAGATGATTATTTCATTGAACATTTAGGAACTAACTCTCAAATTTCTTCTAAATCATTATTAAGATTCTCAATATTAGAATTATGCAGATCCACAATAATTAAAAATAAATATCTAAATTAAATTTTAAATAATAACTTGATATCACAAAACCAACAATAGAACAGAGGTGGTGTGAATTTAATAACCTTCACATATACATAACCTAAAAAAAATACAAGAACAGTTTAATTCATATAAATAAAATTAATAATAATGTCAAAATATAAAACTTAAAAATAAATTAAAATATATTATGTTTAAGGATAAAAACCAAAATAAACCCCAAACGATGAGAAGTCTTTAAAATAAACCTTAAACTATAAAATAAACCTTAAACTATGAAAATCTAACAAAACAAATCCTGCCTAGTGGCCGATCACCCCTTGGTCACTATTTATGACTAGAAAGCGAGGTCGATCTTAAAAGAACGGGAGGCCGATTTTGAAAAATATTTCAAGGATCGGCTGCTCGACAGGGGGGAGGGGGGTGGGGCATTTTCTCAGCAATAATTTAAATAACAGGGATTCGTTCAGGGGACAGTGACCCCCTATTTTGGACTGGATGAACGACGATGAAGACGTTTTCCCACCATCCGTTATATAGTGTTTATATTATTTTGTAGTATAATGTTTATATAGTTGCATTTTACTTTATGCTTGTACTTTGAGTTATTTGGAACTGATTGTTCGTTAAAAATTGTGATTTGAATATATAGGAATTGTTTGAAACTAACTATGAGGGAGTCATAAAACAAAGAAAATTCTGCCAATTTTTTAACTTTATGTCACTAAATTACAATAAATACATAATTACACATAATAATAAATATATTAATTACATATTACAATAAATCCATTAAATTACAAATTACAATAAATACATACATTACAAATAATAATAAATCCATTAATTATATATTACAATAAATTCATACATGACACATTATAATTGTAGCAACCGGTATTGTCCACCTTACTTAATTAATAACGTCATTTTGTAACTTATATTTTTGTGGAATTTAGTGAATTTGATTGGTTGGTTAAATAGGTTAAAGTTGGTTAACCGAGGACATTTGAGTAATTGTGAAGTAGTGTTATAAATGGAAGGTTTAATGAAGGTTTAGCCGCCACTGTTTCTCATTTTTCTTTCTCGGCATTCAGCTCAACTAAGCAGAGTTTCTTTCGGTGATTTTCTCTCTCATTTTTTCCAAGCTAGGTGAGTTCTACTTCGATTTCTTGCTACATTGTAACTATCAATGTTAGAGGGGATTCTAAATGTGAGTTTTGAGAATGCTGTAAGTGAGAGTTAGTTCGGGTTTGGGGCAAATCGGGAATGCACAATGAACAGAGCTCCCAAAGTAGTTTTCTTAGATTTCTGGATGGTTAGAATGAAGTTTAGTGAAGATTTAATTAATACTCAGTTTATGGTTTTAGGTTTGAGCAAACGCCCAAGGTAGATTTCAACCAAGTTTTACAGGAAACCAGGTAAGTAGAGTATGTGTGTGCCTTCGGGTCTACATCACAAAACAGTAGGTTTATGCTTGTTTGAATGTTTTCTGTATGTCATGTATCATGTTTTTGGAAAGAACTCGAAAATGAATTTACATGTAATGACATAGTAGGACATGAACAGATTGTAATAGACCAACAGTTAAGGGAACTAATCCGCCCCTTAATCGATGAAGAGGATGTATGACTTTGGGAAATTGATCCGCTTCCTAATGGAATATAGGATCAGATCAGCTGTTAAGGGAACTAATCCGCCCCTTAATCGATGAAGAGGATGTATTTGAGAAAATTGATCCAACTCCCAATGGAATCGAGGGATCAGATCAGAGAAAGAATGTGAATGCAACTGAGATGTGAAAGTAGAAACTGCATGACTAGGATTTATGTTTCAGCTTATCATTTCATTATTGCTCTACTTATTTAGCATTAGGCTAATAGATGAGTTTTGTGATGTAGGTGCTGAGGTAACTACTGGAGGATTCTCTGAATTTACTGAAGACTAGGAGCAGTTGATGGAGCACACCTATGCCTCGACTTGGCAATCTGATGGGGCGGTTTAACTAATTTCAGTAGGTGTGAAAGTCTAGTTGACAATGGTTCAGTTTTAGTATGTTGAGAATGATAATGACAGCAGGAGTTTAATGTTTTTAATAATTTTGGAGCTTTTCCGATTATGAAAACACGATTTGGTTTTAGTTGTAGATTGTTATTATGGAGTTATAAAGTTGTGGATCTATGTTGTTTTGAATAGCTACTGTTAAACTTTACAAGTTCTTTTAGTAGGCAGAGTTGTCCGTTTGTTTAGAGTGTTACTGTTCACCTGGATGTTGTCTATCGGTGGATGTAGTCTATCGGTAGATGTAGAGTGTTACTGTTCACCGGTGGATGTTGTCTATCAGTGGATGTTGTCTATCGGTAGCTGTGAGTAATAGATTTTTGTCGTTTTGTGATCGGTAGATGTGAGTAATAGATTTTTGTCGTTTTGTGATCGGTAGATGTGACTAATAGATTTTTGTCGTTTAGTGATCAGTGGATGCTGAGGGTTACTGTCGTTCGAAGGATTTGATCGGTGGATGTGGGTAGTCGACGTGTTGTTCGACTGTCACTGTTTAGCGGTAGATATCTTTTATTTCTTGAGCGGTGGATGTGGGTAGTCGACATGTCGTTCGACTGTCACTGTTTAGTGGTGGATGCCTTCTATTTCCGTTTCTACCGCCGAAACTAATCTGTCTCTATTTCTACCGCTGGAACTATTCAGCGGTAGATGTGTTCTGTTTTTCCTTTTATCTTCTTTCAACCAATTGTCTCTACTATTTTAATCATTTAATAAATGTTGTTTTATACAAATAGTTTTCCGCTGCAAGTTTTCTTGATGTGTTTAAATAAAGGTCAAATTTTGACCGTCGAGTGAAGTTTTAAAAATTTAACAGAATTTCTTAGTCATGTGTTGTGTTATGAGTAACGAACCGGGTTTATAAAATTCGGAGCGTTACAGTATGATATCAGAGACATTCAGTTAAACCGTTCAAAAGATTACTCATCAGTGCCGATCGTTGCATGGAAGTACTCCAACAACTGTAAGTGTTTATGTTAGTCTTAGTTATTAGATATTCATTAGAGTAATTAACCTTGAACAGGAATATAGCAAAATGGCTAGACGACTAGGAAGACCAAGAGTACCGAGAGAGATGCCAAATTTGAGAAGTGAGGAGGATCCTAGTGTAATTAGGCAGCTGACGGATTTGGTGTGCCAACAGACAGATTTGGTGTGTCAGCAATCCGATCAGTTAGGAGTACTGTTGAACCGAGAAGTACAAGGAAGTGTTAACTCGGGTTCCAGCAATGAGCATTCAAGAGATAGATTCTTGAGGCTACAGCCGCCTACATTTGATGGAAAGTCGTCCAATCCGATTGTTGCTGAGGAATGGCTTAGGAAGATTGAAAGTATGTTCAAGTATGCCAATGTTGGGGAGGGAGACAAGATCACTTTGGCAACGTTTCATCTAGCTGGTGATGCTCAGCTTTTGTGGGAATCGGTAGAGACCACCACCGATGTCCTAGCTTTGTCTTGGACGCAATTCAAGGAAACATTCTATGAGAAGTATTTCAGTAGCGCCGTCCAGACTTCGAAGAAAGTAGAGTTCTTCCAATTGAAACAAACGGGGTATGAGGCTGAGTTCAGTAGACAGTTTGAGTCCCTGTCCAGGTTTGCTGGACATCTTGTCCACAAGAATGAGGATAAGATGTTTCAATTTATGCAAGGACTGAAGCCAGAAATTTACAGAGGAGTCAAATTTTGTGGTATTAAAGGGTTGTCATTCAGTGAAGTTGTGTCCACGGCATTGGAGGTGGAAGAAGCGGAAATGAAATGTATTGGACCAAAAGAAGCTCCACGAAAGTTCATCCAGCCACACCAGCAGAGAGGAATGAAAAGGCCTAGTGAAGGCCAGAGTAACCAAGGAACAGGAAAGAAGGTGCAGGATACCAGGAAGTTTCCTCAGTGCCCGAAATGTTTGAAGAGTCACCTGGGCGAGTGCAGGTTTGGAACGAGAAAGTGTTTCAACTGTGAAGAAGTTGGACACACATTCAAGGATTGCCCAAATCCCAGAGTCATTCGATGCTTCCACTGTAACAAAGTCGGCCATATTAACAGAGACTGTCCAGCTTTGAAGAGTGGCCCTGCTATGATAAAGCCAAGGATATTCTCCATGATGGAGGCGGGTGATGAAGAACAACCCGCTGTAGTGTCAGGTACCATATTGATCAACTCTATACCTGCTTTTACTTTAATAAATTCTGGTGCAACACATTCGTTTATAGCGTCTGCATTTGCTGTCAAGTTAAATGTACAGTTTACCCCTACTGAGCATGTATTTAACGTCGCATTACCCTATGGTGAATGCATGCACTCTAACCAAGTGATGATTGATAGTGTTGTGTTAGTAGGAAAAAAGAATTTACCTGCTGATCTCATTATTATGGATATAATGGGATTTGACGTAATCTTAGGAATGGATTGGTTGTTCAAGCACTATGCCACAATCAATTGTAGGACTGGAGTAGTTAGTTTTCAACCCCCTGGTGGCTTGAAACATACATTTCAAGCTTTGAAGAAGAGTAAGGAAATGTCTGTTATGACCTCTGTCAACGCTAGACCTTCTCCATGCAGGGAGTATTTGTGCTTCTTGGCCAGTGTTTTTGACACACAACTAGTAGGAAAAGTAAATCCTCAAAATGTCTTAGTTGTCCAAGACTTCCCAGAAGTATTCCTAGATGACCTTCCTGGCTTGCTGCCAGATAGGGACATTGAGTTTGTTGTAGATGTTTACCCAGGCGCTGAACCTCTATCTAAGAATCCCTATAGATTAGCACCTACGGAGCTTAAGGAATTAAAGAAACAGTTGGAGGAACTATTGGATAAAGGGTTTATACGCCCAATCTTTTCACCGTGGGGTGCACCAGTTCTTTTTGTCAAGAAGAATGATGGATCAATGCGTATGTGCGTTGATTATCGGGAATTGATTAAGTTAACTATCAAGAACAAGTATCCATTACCAAGGATTGATGATTTATTCGACCAGCTTAATGATGCGCGTGTTTTCTCTAAGATTGACCTAAGGTCTGGTTATTACCAATTGAAAGTCAAGTCTGAAGATATCCCTAAGAAAGCCTTTCGTACAAAGTATGGACATTATGAGTTCTTGGTAATGTCCTTTGGATTAACAAATGCATCAGCAGCCTTTATGGATCTTATGAATAGAGTGTTTCATGAGTATTTAGATAAATTTATCATAGTGTTTATTGATGATATCTTAATATATTCACGTACTAAGGATGATCATGCAAGGCATTTGAGTTTGGTGTTAGGTGTATTAAGACAGCACCAATTTTATGCCAAGTTTTCCAAGTGTGAGTTTTGGTTGGACAGAGTTCACTTTCTTGGTCACGTGATTTCTGGAGATGGAATATCTGTCGACCCAGCCAAAGTTCAAGCAGTTAAGGAGTGGCCCCAACCGAAGAATGCTACAGATATTCAGAGTTTCCTTGGATTAGCAGAATATTACAGAAAATTTATTAAAAGATTCTCGAAGATTGCAACACCCCTCACTCAGTTAACAAGGAAAAACATGAAGTATGTATGGACTGATGAATGTGAGCAAAGCTTTCAGACTTTGAAACAGAGATTGACCAATGCTCCAATATTCGCACTTCCTGTTGAGAATGGTAAGTTTAGCATTTATTGTGATGCTTCCAAGGTTGGACGGCTGTGTCTTGATGCAAGATGGAAAGGTAATAGCCTATGCTTCTAGACAGCTGAAAACACATGAGAAGAATTATCCTACACATGATTTGGAATTAGCTGCAGTTGTGTTTGCATTGAAGATTTGGAGGCATTACTTGTATGGACAATCTTGTGAAATATTCTCGGACCATAAAAGTTTGAAATATATTTTCACACAGAAAGAGCTAAACATGAGGCAACGTCGGTGGTTGGAGTTTGTCAAGGATTACGATTTTGAGATCAAATACAACCCCGACAAGGCGAATGTAGTGGCTGATGCATTGAGTAGAGTGACGACTTCAGTCTCAGCATTGATTCTTGACATACCGTTAGCCTTAGAGACAGAATTCCAAAGTTTTAACTTAGAAGCTGTGTCCAGCGTGTCAGCTACGCTTTCTGCTATATCCTTGAAGCCTACAATTTTGGATAGAATAAATGAAGTTCAAGCGATTGATGTTGAGTGCAACAAGTATAAGTCATGCATGGATTCTACCGATAAGTCGGATTTCAACTATTCTGTTGATGGAATTCTTAAGTTTCGGAATAGATGGTTTGTTCCAACAGATAAAGAACTTCGAAAAGAGATCCTTTTGGAAGCTCATTCTTCTAGACTCTCTGTTCATCTTGGTAGTACAAAAATGTACAGAGACCTTAGACAATATTATTGGTGGCCAAATATGAAAAGAAGTGTGGCAGAGTATGTAGGATCGTGTCTAGTTTGCCAACGGATTAAAGCTGAACATTAGAGACCTGCAGGAACATTGCAACCATTAACAGTACCCGAATGAAAATTGGAACAAATAACGATGGACTTTGTTGTGAGATTGCCTAGAACAGTAAGAGGACATGATGCAATTTGGGTGATAGTAGATCGTCTAACCAAATCTGCCCATTTCCTGCCAATAAAGATGACATACTCGATGGATCAACTAGCTGAATTATATGTGCATGAGATTGTTAGACTGCATGGAGTTCCAAGCACTATAGTTTCAGACCGAGATTCTAGATTTACATATAAGTTTTGGAAGAGTCTGCACAAGGCTATGGGTACGCAACTCAATTTTAGTACAGCTTTTCACCCTCAAACAGATGGACAATCCGAGAGAACTATTCAGACATTAGAAGATATGGTTCGTGCGTGCATATTAGATTTTCAGGGTTCTTCGAATAAATACTTATCATTGATGGAATTTTCATATAATAACAGTTATCAGGAAACAATAGGAATGACACCGTATGAAGTATTGTAAGGACGGAAATGCAGATCTCCTTTGCATTGGGATGAAATTGGTGAAGCACGTTTGCTTGGTCCTGATATTGTGCAGCAAACAGTGGAGAAGTTTGCCCTCATCCGACAGAGAATCTTAACAGCTCAAAGCCGACAGAAAAGCTATGCCGATAGGAGGCGTAGAGAATTAGAGTTTGATGTTGGTGATGAAGTCTTTCTTAAGGTTTCACCGTTCAAAGGAGTTGTAAGATTCGGGAAGAAGTCAGTTGAACCCCAGGTTTATAGGGCATTTCTCAATTTTGAAAAGGATTGGGAAGACAGCTTATCAGTTACAATTGCCAGCCTCTATGGAAGGAATTCACAATGTGTTCCATATTTCTATGCTAAAGATGTGTATGCGAGATCCAACTCAGGTTGTGGAACAGCAGAACATTGAAATTCATCCTACCCTTACCTATGAGGAGAAACCTATAGAAATTCTGGACTATGCAACAAAAGTGCTACGTAATAAGGAAGTTCAGCTAGTGAAGGTGTTATGGCATAACCAGCATGTTGAGGAGGCAACTTGGGAACGCCAGCAGGACATGATAAGCCGTTATCCTGAGCTATTTAAGCACTGAATTTTGAAGACAAAATTCTTTTAAGGAGGGTAGATTGTAGCAACCGGTATTGTCCATCTTATTTAATTAATAACGTCATTTTGTAACTTTTATTTTTGTGGAATTTAGTGAATTTGATTGGTTGGTTAAATAGGTTAAAGTTGGTTAGCCGAGGGCATTTGAGTAATTGTGAAGCAGTGTTATAAATGGAGGGTTTAATGAAGGTTTAGCCGCCACTGTTTCTCATTTTTCTTTCTCGGCATTCAGCTCAGCTAAGCAGAGTTTCTCTCGGCGATTTTCTCTCTCATTTTCTCCAAGCATTTGAGTAATTGTGAACCAGTGTTATAAATGGAGGGTTTAATGAAAGTTTAGCCGCCACTGTTTCTTATTTTCTTTTCTCGGCATTCAGCTCAGCTAAGTAGAGTTTCTCTCGGCGATTTTCTCTCTCATTTTCTCCAAGCTAGGTGAGTTCTACTTCGATTTCTTGCTACATTGAAACTATCGATGTTAGAGGGGATTCTAAATGTGAGTTTTGAGAATGCTGTAAGTGAGAGTTAGTTCGAGTTTGGAGAAAATCGGGAATACACAATGAACAGAGCTCCCAAATTAGTTTCCTTAGATTTCTGGATGGTTAGAATGAAGTTTAGTGAAGATTTAATTAATGCTCGGTTTATGGTTTTAGGTTTGAGCAAACTCCCGAGGTAGATTTCAACCAAGTTTTCCAAGAAACTAGGTAAGTAGAGAATGTGTGTACCTTCGGGTCTACATCACAAAACAGTAGGTTTATGCTTGTTTGAATGTTTTCTGTATGTCATGTATCATGTTTTTGGAAAGAACACGAAAATGAATTTACATGTAATGACATGGTAAGGCATGAACCGATTGTAATAGACCAACAGTTAAGGGACTAATCCGCCCCTTAATCGATGAAGAGGATGTATGACTTTGGGAAATTGATCCGCTTCCCAATGGAATATAGGATCAGATCAGCTGTTAAGGGAACTAATCCGCCCCTTAATCGATGAAGAGGATGTATTTGAGAAAATTGATCCAACTCCCAATGGAATCAAGGGATCAGATCAGAGAAATAATGTGAATGCAACTGAGATGTGAAAGTAGAAACTGCATGACTAGGATTTATGTTTCAGCTTATCATTTCATTATTGCTCTACTTATTTAGCATTAGGCTAATAGATGAGTTTTGTGATGTAGGTGCTGAGGTAACTACTGGAGGATTCTTTGAATTTACTGAAGACTAGGAGCAGTTGATGGAGCACACCTATGCCTCGACTTGGCAATCTGATGGGGCGGTTTAACTAATGTCAGTAGGTGTGAAAGTCTAGTTGACAATGGTTCAGTTTTAGTATGTTGAGAATGTTAATGACAACAGGAGTTTAATGTTTTTAATCGTAACAACCCCAGTAGGGCCGAGACCAAACCATGACTCCTTTAGACTTGTTTGTATATCTTTACTGTTCTTATTTAGGGTATGCCCCTGTTCATTTAAAAAAAAAAAAAAAAAAAAACAATCAAACTTAACTCAAGACATCTCACGCGATTTATTAAACATTGCTCAGTTAATGAAATATAGTACACATCTGTCGACGGGCAGTGTAGAATGCTTCAGCCGATGAGCTGAAGCTCCAGCTTTTAATTTGCATCTACTGATAGAGAAATAAACCCACATCTACCGACGGTCACGTGCCCGCCACACAACACATCTATTTCTTTCCAGCAGTAGACATCTACCGATAAACATGTGCAAACCACGTGCTTCTTTAATACATCTTCCGATAGAGTACATCTACTGGTGATTAAAATACACTACATCGCCCGATGACCAATCAGTAAAACATAAAGCTCACACATGCCGATCGCTAGACGACAAGCACAGAGCTTGCTTCAGCCGGTAGTGAAAACCTACATCATCCGGTTAACATGTGCAATACATGTGACTCACTTACTTCATCCGATAGAAGACATCATCCGATGAACAACAAACGTTCGCCATCCACCAGTGACGTCAGCCGGATGATGCACTCGTTTGACTCCTATCTCACAGCTCCTGTCGATGACGTCAGCCGGATGATGCGCTCATCCAACTTCTGTCACACGGCAGTAAAACCTGGAAATCTTCAAACAACTCATACCTACAGAGGGTAACTTGTCCTCATCAATCACATACTTCGTAGACATAAACTTAAACAAGTATAAATCCTAAACTCGACTAGAATATAATTAGCGGAAAGCTTAGTTAAAACAGATTCTTCCATACTCTTATAATCATTCCCAAATTTGGTAATCCAACAAGACAATCACAGAATCCAGTATTCTAAGGGAACTCTCACTCTACTTAACATTTGTTCATCATAAATCTTACTGACATTATATGAGCATAACTATGGGACATTCTCGCCTGCCAGCCACAGACTTCCAACCTGAGCACTGTTGACTTAAATAGAGTTTAAGTCTAAATATGTTTTTGATGATGTTTTTTTTTAATGATAAGTAAATAATTTGATTATGTTTAAAAGAATGAGAATATTGAATTATACATTTGATTTTAATCCTTTGGAAATACCCTTGAAAAGGGTATTTTAGTGTTCTAATAATATTGGTTAAGTGTACAAGGCGTGCATCTGCCGATACAGTACAAGAAAATACATCTGCCGATAGAGAACAAGGCGTGCATCTGCCGATGGTCTCCAAAGCCTGCATCTGCCGATGACATATCAACTTGCATCTGCCGATGGAGTCATCAAGCCGATGAAGTTCAACATGCATCTGCCGACAATTTTTCAAGGTGCATCTACCGATGGAATTCAAAGCCCTCATCTGCCGATAACTTTCAAGCTGCATCTGTCGATGGCTTTCAAGCTGCATCTGCCGATGGCCTTTCAAGCTGCATCTGCCGATAGCACTTTCAAGCTGTTCCTGCCGATGAACTTTCAAGGTGCATCTGCCGATAGATTTTCAGAATACATCTGCTGATGAAGTTTCAAGATGCATCATGCCGATGAAGTGCAAAGCTTGCTCTTGCCGATAGCTTATTCGTGTTGCATCTACCGATGGCGTTGAAGATACATATGCCGATGACGTGGCGATCTGTTTTGAAGCTGTTTAAACCGGTGATCTTCCGCCAAATTTTAAAATAGCCGTGAAGCTACAGTGACGTCGTTTTCAGCATTAACTCCAGAACTTTAATGGCGACGACGACTTGCAACTACAGACGGCAACGGCTACCTGATCTAGTACGGATGCTTCCCAACGGTAACATTTTCCATTTGAAGAAAGAAGCATTCAATTTTGAGCCGAAAAAGAAGACAGAGTATTTAAGCCGAGGTTAGAGCACGAAGACTGCGAAATTTTATCATACTCTGTATAATTTTTTCTACACCTCTTGATTTTAACTTGAGATTCAATCTTTGTGAGAGTGTAGTCTGAGCTTTCCATTTACGAACTCAACATTGTGTATAAGGCAGTGGATTGACGCCCGTGAAGTTCAATCCTGAATTGTAAAGGCAGTTGATCGGAGCCCGGAATTCTGATCTGTTTTTCTCACTGAGGAGAAGGTTAAGGATCTTCAAGGGGTGAACCTTGAAGCGTGGATGTAGGCAAGGTTTTGCCGAACCACGTAAAAATATGGTGTTGATTTTTCTCTCTCTCTCTCTCTTACTGTTACTGATTGACTGCTTGTGTTTAGTAATTAAGAAAATTTTAAAAAGGTCTAATTCACCCCCCTCTTAGACAATCTCGATCCTACAATTGGTATCAGGGCAAGGGTTTATCATTGTCTAAGCTCCGTTTAAACACTCTGTGTTATATTTGTTCACAATGGCATTTAACATTAACACCACACAAATAGAAGGTCAAGCAGCAAATAGACCTCCATTCTTTGATGGTAGTGATTATGTCTATTGGAAGGCTAGAATGAAAATATTCATTCAAGCCATAGACTATGAGACTTGGTGTATTATAGAGAATGGTCCTTTTAAGGCCATGAAAACTGTAGATGGGAAAAGTATCCCTAAGGACTCTTCTGAGTTAACTGAGTCCGATAAGAGAAATCTGAGCCTTAATGCTAAGGCAGTAAACACCTTGTACTGTACTCTAAATAGAGATGAATTCAATAGAGTACAAGGGTGTGAAAGTGCTCAAGAAATTTGACACTTATTAGAAGTCACACATGAGGGAACTAACCAAGTAAAGGAGAGTAAATTGAGCATGTTAGTTCACGAATATGAATTGTTTACCATGGAAAAGGATGAGTCTATTTCTTCTATGTTTACTCGTTTCACTAACATTACTAATGGGTTAAAAGTACTTGGTAAGATGAATTCTGGTGAAGAACTAATTAGGAAAATCTTGAGATGTTTACCAAGAGCCTGGCAACCAAAGGTGACGGCAATACAAGAGGCACGGGATCTTAAGGTTCTCAAGCTCGAGGAACTCATTGGCTCTCTAATGACTCATGAGATAACCATGAGGGCCAATGACAAGGAGGATCTCAAGGAAAAGGAGATCTCCAAGAGAAAGGACATAGCTCTCAAAGCCTCTTCGAGCAAACCTGATGAATCTGAGGAAGAAGAAGAAGATGAGGACATTGCCCTTATTACCAGGAGATTCAGCAAATTCCTGCAACGGAAGAGGATGCAGGGAAAAAGATTTCCAAAGAGTGAGAAGTATCAAAAGGATAAGGAGTTCACATGCTTTGGGTGTGGAAAGGCTGGTCATATGAAGGCAGATTGTCCACAGGCCAAGAAATATCTCAAGAAATTTAAGAAGAAGGCTATGAAGGCCACTTGGGATGACAGTGAAGGCGACACCTCCTCTTCAGAAGATGAGGAAGTAGCCAACCTGTGGTTCATGGCACTTGAGGATAAGGTTAGTTCTTCTTCTGCCTCTATTTTAAGTGATAGCGAAAGTGATAATGAAGAAGGTGAACTAATTGACGCTTTTAATGATTTGGTTAAACAATTTGGCATGCTTAAGACTAAGTATAACATGTTGAAAAAGGAAAATACAGGTCTAATAGAAAAGCATGCTACAGAAATGAACTTGCATGAAAAAGAAACCACTGAACTTAAGAAGAAAAATGAATTCTTGAATAAACTTGTTCTTTGGTTCTCAAATGGTAGCAAGAACTTAACATTGCTAATAGGGAATCATAGGGCTACTCATGATAAAGCAGGTTTAGGCTATGATAAGTTTAATAAGAGAAAAGCTTTTAAGAATTTCTTTGTCAAACCGTCTACTTGCTATACTTGTAATGAAGTAGGACATAAGTCTTTTGTATGTCTTTTAAAGACAAATGACAAGAAAGCTGGTTGTAAATTACAATGGGTTCCTAAGGGAACCAGGCCTAACACTAGGACCAAAAAGATTTGGGTACCTAAGAAGACAACCTAATTTCTGTTTTGCAGGATAATGCATCTCCACTAAGAAATCAATGGTACCTGGACAGTGGTTGTTCAAGGCATATGACTGAAGATGCAACTAAGTTTGCTGCTGTCAACAAGAAGAAAGGAAGTGTCACTTTTGGTGGAAACCAAAAAGGTAAAATTGTTGGCATTGGCAACATAGGTAACCCTATCAATCCTATTATAGAAAATGTTTTATTAGTTGATGGGTTAAAACACAATCTGCTCAGCATAAGTCAATTATGTGACAAAGGTTATGAAGTGATATTTAAATCAGATTCATGCATAATTAAAGATGCTGCAAATGGCAAAATTCTGTTTACTGGCTTTAGGAAAGAAAATATTTATGTCATTGACATTGATGATATTGATTGTAGTGTTGAAAAATGTTTTGCTGTGAATTCTTTTAATGACTGTTGGATCTGGCATAGGAGATTAGGACACGTAGGGATGGATACCTTAGCTAAGATTACTAAGGAGAACTTAGTTAGAGGAATCCCTAAGATATCCTTTGAAAAGGATAAGGTCTGTGATGCCTGCCAAATGGGCAAGCAGATCAAAAGTTCCTTTGCATCAAAGAATGTAATTTCTACTTCTAAGCCTCTTCAACTCCTTCACATGGACCTCTTCGGTCCCTCAAATATAGCCAGCTTAGGAGGAAAATTCTATGCATTTGTAATTGTTGATGATTTTTCTAGATTTACTTGGGTTCACTTTCTGAAGTCTACTAAGGATGAGACTTTTGACACCTTTTCTAGTTTTAGGAAAATAGTTCAAAATGAAAAGGATCTCACCATTGTTGCTATTCGTAGTGATCATGGTGGAGAATTTGAAAATGAGAGATTTGAACTCTTGTGTCTCAAATATGGAATTGAGCACAATTTCTCTTCTCCTATGACCCCTCAGCAAAATGGTGTTGTTGAGAGGAAAAATAGGTCTCTCCAAGAGCTTGCCCGAACCATGCTTAATGAAAATTCCCTTCCTAAGTATTTCTGGGCTGAAGCTGTTGCTACTGCTTGTTATGTGCTTAATCGGGTCTCCATAATACCTATTCTTGAGAAAACTCCATATGAGCTCTGGAGTGGAAAAACTCCTTCTGTTAAATACTTTAGAGCCTTTGGCCGCAAATGTTTCATTCTAAACACTAAGGATAACTTAGGAAAATTCGATTCCAAATCTGATCTTGGAATTTTTCTGGATTATTCCCTTTCCAGCAAAGCTTATAGAGTATTCAATAGGAGAACTCTAGTTGTAGAGGAATCTGTTCATGTTAACTTTGATGAGTCTCCTCAACCCACAATCAATGTGGATGAGGATGATATTTTGGATAAACAACTGGATTCTCTTTCCTTAGAAAAACCAAGTGCTTCTCCTCAAGTAGAAAAACCAATAGAACCTTCTTCTACATCTCTAGAAATTGTTCCTGTCAAGGATGAAAATCCTGCTCTTCCTAAAGATTGGAAATATGTCAAAAATCATCCAATATATGAAGTTTTGGGTGATCCTTCTTTAGGAATTAAGACTAGAGCTTCTCTTAGGAATCTCTGTGCCAATGTGGCATTCATTTCACAAGTAGAGCCTAAGAAATTTGAAGAAGCCGAGAGTGATGAAAATTGGATCTTGGCCATGCAAGAAGAGTTAAATCAATTTGAAAGGAGCAAGGTATGGGAACTTGTTCCAAGGCCTAAGGATCATCCCATTATTGGAACTAAATGGGTTTACAAGAACAAATTAGATGAAAATGGGATTATGGTTAGAAATAAGGCTAGACTGGTTGCTAAAGGTTACAATCAAGAAGAAAGAATAGATTTTGAGGAAACCTTTGCACCTGTTGCTAGATTAGAGTCAATCAGGATGCTCTTAGCCTTTGCTTGCTACAAAAACTTCACACTCTTCCAAATGGATGTGAAGAGTGCTTTCTTAAATGGTTATATTCAGAGAGAAGTTTATGTAGAGCAGCCATTAGGATTTGAAGATTTTGCAAAACCTGATTATGTGTATAGGCTTAAGAAGGCTCTTTATGGACTTAAGCAAGCTTCTAGAGCTTGGTATGATAGGTTGAGAACTTCCTTGAGGAAAGGAATTTCAAAAAGGGTAACACCGACTCAACTCTATTTACTATGCAAAAGGATAAGGATATTCTGTTAGTACAAATTTATGTTGATGACATTATTTTTGGTTTTACTAATGTCAATATGTGTAATGAGTTTTCCTCCCTCATGCAAAGTGAATTTGAAATGAGTATGATGAGGGAGTTAAAATTCTTCTTAGGATTTCAAATCAGTCAATCTTTTGATGGAATTTTCTTCTGCCAAGAAAAATACATTAAGGAACTCCTTAAGAAATTTGGTTTAGAATCTGTCAAATCCTCTAGAACTCCCATGAGTACCACTATTAAATTGGACAAGGATGAAAATGGTATAAGTGTGGATATCAAGAAATATCGTGGTATGATTGGTTCACTGTTATATCTGACTGCAAGTCGGCCAGATATACTCTTTAGTGTATGCCTATGTGCTAGGTTTCAGGCTGCTCCTAAGGAATCCCACTTAAATGCTGTCAAGAGGATTTTTAAATATCTAAGTGGAACCTATGATTTTGGTTTATGGTATCCTAAAGGCACTTCCTTTGATCTGATAGGATATTCAGATTCCGATTATGCAGGAAGTTTAGTTGATAGGAAAAGCACCAGTGGAACATGTCAATTCCTTGGTGAATCCTTAGTTTCCTGGTACTCAAAGAAACAAAATTCTGTTGCATTGTCAACTGCTGAGAGTGAATATATTGCTGCAGGCAGTTGCTGTGCACAAATGCTTTGGATGAAACAGACTTTGGAAGATTATAATCTATTTTATGATAGAATTCCTATTCGGTGTGACAACACCAGTGCCATCAACATTTCTAAAAATCCTATTCAACATTCTAGAACCAAGCATATAGATGTTAGATATCACTTCATTCGAGATCACATTCAGAGAGGTGATATATTTAATTGTCAATTCTGTTGATCAATTGGCCGACATCTTTACCAAGCCTTTGGATGAAAAGACATTCAATAATATTAGAATAAGGCTAGGCCTCATTCGGGTTGAGAAAAACTAAGTTTATTCCTCTGTTGGAAATTCTTGAGTGTTAGAGCATTTCCTTCTGTGATGGCATCGGTAGATGCTGAGTCTTCAATAGGTATCGGAAGATGCATGTCTATCGGAAGATCACCGGAAGAAGTTGTGTTTTTCTGTAGGCATCGGAAGATGCATTTGCATTTTTAATCTGCCGACACGTGTGACCCATCGGGTTAATCTGTCTTACACATGTGACTCCATCTCGTCGGGCGATGCCCTTTTTCATTTAAACTCTGCTTCTTTTCAAAGACACTTCACATTTCGTGCTCTTTCAGAAAATCCCCTGCCCTACCAGTTCTCTCTCTCTCGCAAGTTCTATTCCTTCAATGGAGTTTCAGGGTTCATCTTCCCGCGCCGTTTCCAAACCGGTTCAGAAGAAGGCCAAAACTTCAGCTCGTCCTCCACGCGTGATTCCCCGAGCAAAAGAGTTGCCCTCTCTCTACTTTCTCACTAAAGCTGCAGAAGTAAGGTATCATGAAGATTATCAGTTCAAATCTCTTATACCCAGTCGAGGGATTGATTTTGATGATTTAGCCGGGATGGACATTATTGAACCCTTGAAAGATCTCGGGTTACTAGGTCTGTTTAATGTAGAGTCCTATTATTATCCGGAAGCCATCAAAATGTTCTACGCCAATCTTAGTTTCACCTCTGATTTCTTCATCATTAGGAGCTATGTGTATAACAAACACATAGAAATCACTCCCCAGTACATTAATGCTCTTCTGGAAGTCTCCCATTTGGATAGCTGCCCTTATAAATATGTATCCGGCACTGAGCTTCCTTTCTTTGGTACATCTGATGGTGAGAGCTTTCTACGGCTTATAGTAAATGACCCCAATCACACTCCTGATCCTCTTAAAGGTAAACACCTGACCGCAAGGGCCAGGTTATTTCATCAAATGATTGGGTACAATATTGTCCCTAAGGGTGGTCATCATGATGAAATTAGTGCAATGGAGTTTTTTGTTCTGTTTGCCATTTACTTCAAGACACCCTTCAATCTTGGCTTCATTGTTGTTCGAAGGATGATTCAAGCAGTGTCATCACGGGCTACCTCTTTTCCCTACAATCTGCTGCTCATGAAGATTTTTATGCAGTTTGAGGTTGTTTTTCCAGAGGATGAAGACCCCTTCCGTCTTCAACCTTCAAGTTATTATTCCCGAACCACTCTTAAGAAAATGGGCATCAAGAGAACAAGAACAGGGAATCTTGTTCTGGATGTTTCTAAGCAAGGTACTGTTAAGGCTGTTGCTGCCAAGAAACGGAAGAGAAAACTTAGCCTGCCAGAGGAGTCTACTGCTGAGGGTGGGAATGAATCTGAGATATCTGCATTCAATAATTCCCCTTCTCAATCTCAAGCGTCTAGTTTTCAACCTCCTCCTCTTGTGCGAAGGCGTCGTGCCCCTATCTCAAGAGCACCTGTTTCAGAGGCAATTTCTACTCCTTCATCTGTGCCTCGTCTCATTCCAGAAAATCCTCCATCTCCTCCACCTGTCCCTCTATTACCGGTTCTGCCTCCTGCTCCTCCATCTCCAGTCCAACTGGATATTGCTCCTCCATCTCCAGTCCAACTGGATATTGCTGCTCCATCACCAGTCCAACCACCTCCTTCAGTCCAATTATCTCCTCCCAGTATAACTGCTTCTCAAGTTCCAATCCCTTCACCTCCTTCACCTGCACTCTTGATGCCTTCACAACCTGCCCTTCCACATATTTCCCTCACTCCTCAAGAACCAGTATTCTCACCCATTCCCTCAGTTCCACCTGCCACTCCTCTAACTTATCAGAGGAGATCTTCGATGAGTGCAACTCAGTTTAATGAGCTGAAGGCCTCTATTGACCTCATTGAGACTGCTCTTAGCTCCATTGAAAGTAGGATTGATCAATCTCTTGATGCCAAGATAGCCAAGAATATCCAAGTCTTGCGTACTGATTTAGATACTAGTCTTGGTTTGCTAACTCAGAAAGTGGATGTTGATAGGCGCATGGTTGTCAGGGAACTTGAGTCATTCTGAACCTCTATTGACAATCTGACTCCTGCACCCGAACCTGATCCATCCTGTTCAATCAATGTCTCAGAGGCTTGCTATGAAGATCTCTTTCTTCCATTTTCCCAGCCTGAAGTTTATGAAGATGTGCGTTTCACTACACTGGATCTTCAGGAGACTGAATTTGCATTCTCTCCTCCTGATGCGTCTACTGCTGCTCCTCCTGTTGAAACTCCTCCATGTATGGACATGGTGGTGTATCAAGGTCCCTCTTCCTCTATTGCTCCTCAGCCAAAGACTACTCCATGCCTGGAACTCGTGCCTTCTCAGCCCCCTCTCTCTCTTGATATTCACTCACTTCCAGCACTTGTAGATGATTATCTTAATTCAAACTGTGAAGTGCCTGCTTGGATTAGCCAAGCTTTTTGGACACATTTTGTAGCTTTCTTTAAATAAGAGACTTGATTTAATGCATACACCTTTCTTGATTCTCTAAAGCAATTACTCTGATGTTTTTTCTGAACTGTGTTGAATCCATTATTTCTGGTGTCTCTCTGATTGTTTTTGATAATGTCAATGGGGGAGAATATATTTGATTGCTGGATGATATGCGTGTTTCAGATTTATATTTGATTGCTGGATGATATGCATGTTTCAGATTTATATTTGATTGATGGATAATATGCATGTTTCAGTTACTATGTTTTTGGAAATCTGAAAAAAAAAAATCTCGATATATGCATGGTTGTGAAACTTTGGTTGCTCCGTGTTCGTTTTTAGAATATATGCATGTGCTATGGGAGAGCTAGAATTATGGGGGAGAGTAACCATTAATCAAATTTACATAAGTATCTTGTCATCATCAAAAAAGGGGAGATTGTTGACTTAAATAGAGTTTAAGTCTAAATATGTTTTTGATGAGGTTTTTTTTTTAATGATAAGTAAATAATTTGATTATGTTGATTATGTTTAAAAGAATGAGAATATTGAATTATACATTTGATTTTAATCCTTTGGAAATACCCTTGAAAAAGGTATTTTAGTGTTCTAATAATATTGGTTAAGTGTACAAGGCGTGCATCTGCCGATACAGTACAAGAAAATACATCAGCCGATAGAGAACAAGGTGTGCATCTGTCGATGGTCTCCAAAGCCTGCATCTGCCGATGACATATCAACTTGCATCTGCCGATGGAGTCATCAAGCCGATGAAGTTCAACATGCATCTGCCGACAATTTTTCAAGGTGCATCTACCGATGGAATTCAAAGCCCTCATCTGCCGATAACTTTCAAGCTGCATCTGTCGATGGCTTTCAAGCTGCATCTGCCGATGGCCTTTCAAGCTGCATCTGCCGATAGCACTTTCAAGCTGTTCCTGCCGATGAACTTTCAAGGTGCATCTGCCAATGGCTTTTCAGAATACATCTACCGATGAAGTTTCAAGATGCATCATGCCGATGAAGTTCAAAGCTTGCTCATGCCGATAGCTTATTCGTGTTGCATCTACCGATGGCGTTGAAGATACATATGTCGATGACGTGGCGATCTGTTTTGAAGCTGTTTAAACTGGTGATCTTTCGCCAGATTTTAAAATAGCCGAAAAGCTAAAGTGACGTCGTTTTCAGCATTAACTCCAGAACTTTAATGGCGATGAGGACTTGCAACTACAGACGGCAATGGCTACCTGATCTAGTACGGATGCTTCCCAACGGTAACATTTTTCATTTGAAGAAAGAAGCATTTAATTTTGAGCCAAAAAAGAAGATAAAGTATTTAAGCCGAGGTTAGAGCACGAAAATACAACTTTTGCAAATTGAATTCCTGAGCCCTAACCTGCGAAATTTTATCATACTCTGTATAATTTTTTCTACACCTCTCGATTTTAACTTGAGATTCAATCCTTGTGAGAGTGTAGTCTGAGCTTTCCATTTACGAACTCAACATCGTGTATAAGGCAGTGGATTGACGCCTGTGAAGTTCAATCCTGAATTGTAAAGGCAGTTGATCGGAGCCCGAAATTCCGATATGTTTTTCTCACTGAGGAGAAGGTTAAGGATCTTCAAGGGGTGAACCTTGAAGCGTGGATGTAGGCAAGGTTTGGCCGAACCACGTAAAAATCTGGTGTTGATTTTTCTCTCTCTCTCTCTTACTGTTACTGATTGACTGCTTGTGTTTAGTAATTAAGAAAATTTTAAAAAGGTCTAATTCACCCCCCTCTTAGACAATCTCGATCCTACAAGCACCACCCTGCAACCAGCCTTAGACATCATCACTAAATTTGGAATCTTCACTTGTTAAATCTTCGCCTACATCATAAGGTATAAACTATAAGCCTAATGCTTAGTAAGAAATGCAATACTATCAAGTATGCATGAATGCTCATTTTAAGAAACAAAAGCTCATAAATCTTTTCGTATTCATATTCACACTCAAAGTCTTCATTCTTGATCATCATTCATATTCATTGTTCATAATCATCATTCATGCTCATCATTCATATTCTTCATTCATATTCATCATTCATATACATCATTCATATACATCATTCATGTTCATCGTTCATATTCTCCGTTCATGTTGTGTGGATTAAGGGAGGATTTGTGCCGATAAAGGGGGTTTGACAGTGAGAGTGCACATAGTTCCCTTGCGGGTCGTATCATGGTTCTTCTTTTGGACAGTGACATACGCCAAACCGCCCCCAACCCTCACTTAATTCACGTTGCATAAGTTTTATATCCTTATCTTGTTCGTGAGAAAACATGCTCTTAAAACATTTTCATATGCATAAAACATTCATGATGCATGAACATGAAAATCCTTAAATCATCAAGCTACAGAACAGAACGCTATCCAACATGAAACCTTACCATTGAGCTAATTATCAGCATAAACATTAGACAGTAACATAAAGGAGACTTCTAAACATCGTATGAGTTTCTACCTAGCATCCCTTGATGTAGGGTCCTAATGACCGAGAAACCTATACATTCACTTACCTGTTTTCCTTAGCAACTTGAGCTCCTTTTCATCAGACTTCATCACCTAAAATATTTACATTGCAGTAGTTAAAACAAAATTCTAATAGTCCTAATCACTAGCCACACTAGAGTCTAATAGCTTAAATCATTCCCGAATCCCTTAGTCTAGTTTCTCTGTGCACAGTCTGAAATCTAAAAACCATAACAGCTAGATTCAACTACGATTAATCAGGATTGATTATTTTAAGTGCCCAGAATCGATTTGGAAAGCATTACTAATCTCGGGTTTTCAAAATGTCCTTACTGTTACTCGGCCATTGAAGAATCCAAAACTTCAACACATAGCTGAAAACAGAGCTTAACAACTAACAGATAGCTACATTGCTAAACTCGTATCTCGAGCACAAAGTAGCCGAGAGGTAAGCAAGGAAACCGATCGTCAAAGGAGGGATTTCCAGCTGACTGAGAACGAGAGCTCGGAAGAGAAGAAATCGTCGAGAGTAGAAGATGTCGGCTATAGTGGTTTAAAATGAAGTTTGAACCCTTTCCATTTTCTTTAAATACCGGTCTCAAACCTCCATTATTACAACTTTGCCACACAACCTAGTTTAAATCCACATGTAATTAATTAAGCTTGGTATAAAATTCTAAATCATGAAGATTGAATAATCATGACCGTTAATTCAGTTAGGAAGTCACCTGGTTGAAGTTGTCGGGTGTTACATCCACCCCTCCTTAAACAAAATTTTCGTCCTCGAAAATTGATCAATTAAATAGCTCTGGATATTTGTCCAACATGTCCTGCTGTCGCTCCCATGTGGCTTCTTCAAAGCCATGATTTTTCCATAAAACTTTCACTAGCGGACTCTTTTTTCCTCAGGGTCTTAACTGCAGATTCCAATAACTGTACCGGCTTCTCTTCATACACCAGTGTCGGCTCTAGTTCAATATTTGTTGGCTGGATAACATGCATCGGATCCTGTATGCATTTCCTTAACATTGATACATGGAATACGTTATGAACTTTGTCCAATGATGGAGGCAATTGCAGTCTGTAAGCTGTACTACCAATTCTTGCCATGACAGAGAAGGGTCCAATAAATCGTGGAGTAAGTTTTTCCTTTTTGCCAAATCTTAAGACTCCTTTAAACGGTGAAATCTTTAGGAATACTTCATCTCCTACCGCAAACTCAAGATCTCTTCTTCTTTGATCTGTATAACACTTCTCTCGGCTTTGCGCAGTCATCATTCTTTTCCTAATAATAGAAATCTTATCTGACATCTGTTGTAAAATTTCGGGGCCTAGAAGTTTTGCTTCACCAACCTCATCCCAATATAGGGGCGACCTACATTTCCTGCCATACAGTGCTTCATAAGGTGCCATACCAATGGTGGACTGATAATTGTTATTATAGGAGAATTCCACTAAGGGTAAGTATCAACTCCAAGATGTCTGGAAATCCAGCACACACGCTCTCAACATATCTTCAAGTATCTGAATAGTCCTCTCAGATTGACCATCGGTTTAAGGGTGAAAAGCAGTGCTGAAAAACAATTTTATCCCTAATGTGCCTTGCAAACTTTGCCAGAATCTTGAGGTGAATCTAGGGTCACGATCGGAGACAATAGACAAGGGGATCCCATGCAATCTGATAATTTTCTGAATGTACAGGCTAGCAAGTTGTTCCATTGTAAAAGTCATTCTTACGGGTATAAAGTGTGCTGATTTAGTCATTCTGTCAACCAACCCAAATACTATCATGTCCTTTAGTCGTCCTTGGTAATCTCACTACAAAATCCATGGCAATACTCTCCCACTTCCATTCGGGGGTCGGTAGGGGTTGAAGAGTACCTCCTGGTCGTTGGTGTTCTGCTTTAACTTGCTGGCACACCAAGCATGACTCAACAAACTTAGCCACGTCTCTCTTTAAATTTGGCCACCAATAATGTAACTTCAAGTCTCGATACATCTTGGTGCTACCAGGATGTACAGAGAAGGGGGATGAGTGAGCCTCGGCCAAAATCAACTTACGTAATTCCTCATTGCATGGAATATACCATCGATTCCTAAATTTCAAAATACCATCATTAGAGAGGCTAAACTCAGGGGAGGCGTCCTTTAACTTACTCATCATGCTACTATTCTCCTTCAAATCCTTTTGCTGTGCCTCCTTGATCCTGTCCAAAATAGTTGGTCAAATAGATAAATCAGCCAGTAAAGCTGACAGTTCGGGAACTATTTCCAATTCGAACTTCTGAACTTCCTTCCTCAAAGGTACAGACATGGTTGATACCGCGGGTTGCATCGTCTTAGACATTCTGCTTAAAGCATCGGCTACAGCATTAGCCTTGCCTGGATGATAGTTAATTTCAAAGTCATAATCTTTAAAAAATTCTAACCAACGTCTCTGTCTCATGTTTAATTCTTTTTGAGTGAAGAGATACTTTAAGCTCTTGTGGTCAGAAAACACTTCGCACTACTGTCCATACAAATAGTGTCTCTAAATTTTCAGTGCAAAGACAACAGCAGCTAACTCCAAATCATGAGTGGGGTAGTTCTGTTCATAACTTTTTAGCTGCCTAGAAGCATATGCTATAACCTTGCCTTCTTGCATCAAAACACACCCCAGACCAACTTTAGAAGCGTCACAATAGACACTAAACTTTCCTTCTTCAGTTGGAAGAGTCAAAAGTGGGGCTGTCGTCAACTTCAACTTAAGTGTCTGGAAGCCATCTTCACAAGCTTCGGTCCAAGAGTACTTGGTGTCCTTCTTTGTCAAACTAGTTAAGGGTTTAGCTATCATAGAAAATCATTTAATAAACTTCCTATAATAGCCTGCCAAACCAAGAAAACTACGGACTTCACTGACATTCCTCGGCTGTGGCCAGTCCTTAACAGCCTGAATCTTGGTTGGATCTACTAATATACCTTCAGCAGAAATGACATGACCTAAAAAGTTAACCTTATCCAACCAGAACTCACATTTGGATAACTTGGCATAAAGTTGTTGCTGTCTCAGGGTTGTCAAAACTATTCTTAAGTGTTCTGCATGGTCAGCTTCAGTCTGTGTGTATATAAGAATATCATCTATGAATACAATCACAAACTTATCCAAGTATTCACGAAACACTCTGTTCATCAAATCCATAAAAGCTGCAGGTGCATTAGTCAGTCCAAATGACATTACAAGGAATTCATAATGTCCATAACAGGTCCTGAAGGCATCTTAGGTATATCACTCTCCTTAACCTTCAGTTGGTAGTACCCCGAACGCAAGTCAATCTTTGAAAACACTTTAGCTCCTTGTAATTGGTCAAACAAGTCATCAATTCGGGGCAAGGGGTACTTATTCTTAACTGTCAACTTGTTCAGTTCTCGGTAGTCTATGCACATCCTTAGGGAACCATCTTTCTTCTTAACAAATAACACAGGTGCACCCCAGGGAGAACTACTAGAGCGTATGAATCCCTTGTCTACTAATTCCTGTAGTTGGAGTTTTAATTCCTTTAGTTCAACATGTGCCATGCGATAAGGATTCTTAGATACGGGTAATGCCTCAGGACATGTATCAATTACAAACTCTATTTCTCTATCAGGTGGTAATCCTGGCAAATCATCAAAAAATGCTTCAGGGAAATCTCGGACTATAGAAATATCTTGCAGTTCTACTTTGTTCTTTACCCGAATGTCGTTTACACTAGCTAGATAACTCTCACAACCATCTTTCAATAACCGTTGAGTCATTAGCGAGGAAATAATCGGTATCTTACTTATTTTTGGTATAGCTTGGAAGGTATACCGATTTCCATTTGGGGGTCGAAACTCGACTAATCCAGACCTACAACTTATTGTGGCATAATGTCTGGATAACCAATCCATCCCTAATATAACCTCATATCCCTTCATGTCAATTACAATCAGTTCTACATATAACTTCTTATCTCCTAAGGACACAATGTCACCCTTCACTATCTGTTCAGAATGTAAGGATTTCCCTGACGGTAACATGACACTATATGGCCTATCAGCCGATAAGTATCCTAATTTATGCTTACAGACAAACAGGGTTGCTATGAATGAGTGTGTGGCTCCTGTGTCTATAAGTGTATAAGCAGTAACACCACATATCATAATTGTACCTGTTATGACCGTATGCTGCACAACATCTTCATCCTCCATCATAGCAAAGACTCTGGATGCTATTATTGCTCGGTTGGGGTCTGGTGGCATGGGGCAGTCTCTGACTACATGTCCGACCTTGTCACATCTAAAACAGCGGCCAGAAAGTAACTTGCATTCGCCGGGATGGTTCTTCTGACAGGTGGGGCATAGAGGGGCCATTGGTCGCTTTCCTTTTCCCTGATCATCATTTGGACTGAAGGGTCTCTTTATACCTTGCTGTTGCTGTTGTGGTCCCATGTTCTGTTGCGGTTGCCATCCTTTGTTCTGACGTGGTGGCGGCTGAGCCTCTTTAGTGAACTTCCTTGGTTGTTCACGCTGTGCATAAGTCGTTATCTCAGCCTCTTCCAGTTCTAGAGCCTTAGCTGTCACTTCAGCATAAGGTACGTTGTGTATTCCAGCAGTCTTTACTCTCATGTACAGGCTCGGCTTCAATCCTTGAACAAATTGGTGGATCTTGTCTTCATCATCTTCAACCAATCGGGAAGCGAACCGTGATAAAGCCTCAAATTTACATATGTAATCTGTCACAGAGCCAGATTGGCGTAAACTCATGAACTCCTTCTTCTTGTTGGCTCGAATAGTCCTATTGAAATACTTGTCAAAGAAAGCAGTCTTGAACATTTCCCAGGTCATAGCTCCTGCATTAACGGTGCTCTGAATCGAGTCCCACCAGTGCCTGGCATCCAATTCCAGGTGGAAAATAGCATATGTTACCCTGTCCCCTTCCTCAACCTTTGCATACTTGAACATGTCTTCCATCTTACGAATCCATTCATCAGCATAAACAGGATCTGAAACTCGACCATTGAATGTCGGGGGTCGAAGTCGATGAAAACGTTCACCACCATGATCATGAGTTGCATTAGTACTAGAATTTGCTTGCTCTTCTCTAGCAGCCATCAGCTGTTCGATCTGGCGAGATTGGCGCATGACTAACTCTGTCAACTGAGCAATGACATTGCAATCCTCATTGGTCTCCCTCTGCTGACCTCTAACTATTTTGGGGTTCCTAGACAAATAGTTATAAATACATCTTAACTTAAAGACATTTACTGGGATCATAAACACTTACAGTTGCTGGAGTGCACTCAGGTAGAAATCTGTGCTAGGAGGCAGTCTGCAGAATCGATTTTAGAACCCAGTTTTGCTTTGATACCATAATTGTAACAACCCCAGTAGGGCCGAGACCAAACCATGACTCCTTTAGACTTGTTTGTATATCTTTATTGTTCTTATTTAGGGTATGCCCCTGTTCATTTCTTTTTTTATTAAAAAAAAAAAAAACAATCAAACTTAACTCAAGACATCTCACGCGATTTATTAAACATTGCTCAGTTAATGAAATACAGTACACATCTGCCGACGGGCAGTGTAGAATGCTTCAGCCGATGAGCGGAAGCTCCAGCTTTTAATCTGCATCTACCGATAGAGAAATAAACCCACATCTACCGATGGTCACGTGCCCGCCACGCAACACATCTATTTCTTTCCAGCAGTAGACATCTACCGATAAACATGTGCAAACCACGTGCTCCTTTAATACATCTTCCGATAGAGTACATCTACCAGTGATTAAAATACACTACATCGCCCAATGACCAATCAGTAAAACATAAAGCTCACACATGCCGATCGCTAGATGACAAGCACAGAGCTCGCTTCAGCCGGTAGTGAAAACCTACATCATCCGGTTACCATGTGCAATACACGTGACTCACTTACTTCATCCGATAGAAGACATCATCCGATGAACAAAAAACGTTCGCCATCCACCGGTGACGTCAGCCGGATGATGCACTCGTCTGACTCCTATCTCACAGCTCCTGCCGATGACGTCAGCCGGATGATGCGCTCATCCAACTTCTGTCACACGGCAGTAAAACCTGGAAATCTTCAAACAACTCATACCAACAGAGGGTAACCTGTCATTCATCAATCACATACTTCGTAGACATAAACTTAAACAAGTATAAATCCTAAACTTGACCAGAATATAATTAGCGGAAAGCTTAGTTAAAACAGATTCTTCCATACTCTTATAATCATTCCCAAATTTGGTAATCCAACAACACAATCACAGAATCCAGTATTCTAAGGGAAATCTCACTCTACTTAACATTTGTTCATCATAAATCTTACTGACATTATATGAGCATAACTATGGGACATTCTCGCCTGCCAGCCACAGACTTCCACCCTGAGCACCACCCTGCAACCAGCCTTAGACATCATCACTAAATTTGGAATCTTCACCTGTTAAATCTTCGCCTACATCATAAGGTATAAACTATAAGCCTAATGCTTAATAAAGAATGCAATACTATCAAGTATGCATGAATGCTCATTTTAAGAAACAAAAGCTCATAAATCTTTTCGTATTCATATTCACACTCAAAGTCTTCATTCTTGATCATCATTCATATTCATTGTTCATAATCATCATTCATGCTCATCATTCATATTCTTCATTCATATTCATCATTCATAAACATCATTCATATACATCATTCATGTTCATCGTTCATATTCTCCGTTCATGTTGTGTGGATTAAGGGAGGATTTGTGCCGGTAAAGGGTTTGACAGTGAGAGTGCACATAGTTCCCTTGTGGGTCGTATCATGGTCCTTCTTTTGGACAGTGACATACGCCAAACTGCCCCCAACCCTCACTTAATTCACGTTGCATAAGTTTTATATCCTTATCTTGTTCGTGAGAAAACATGCTCTTAAAACATTTTCATATGCATAAAACATTCATGATGCATGAACATGAAAATTCTTAAATCATCAAGCTACAGAACAGAACGCTATCCAACATGAAACCTTACCATTGAGCTAATTATCAGCATAAACATTAGACAGTAACATAAAGGAGACTTCTAAACATCGTATGAGTTTCTACCTAGCATCCCTTGATGTAGGGTCCTAATGACCGAGAAACCTATACATTCACTTACCTGCTTTCCTTAGCAACTTGAGCTCCTTTTCATCAGACTTCATCACCTAAAATATTTACATTGCAGTAGTTAAAACAAAATTCTAATAGTCCTAATCACTAGCCACACTAGAGTCTAATAGCTTAAATCATTCCCGAATCCCTTAGTCTAGTTTCTCTGTGCACAGTCTGAAATCTAAAAATCATAACAGCTAGATTCAACTACGATTAATCAGGATTGATTATTTTAAGTGTCCAGAATCGATTCGGAAAGACATTACTAATCTCGGGTTTTCAAAATGTCCTTATTGTTACTCGGCCATTGAAGAATCCAAAACTTCAACACATCGCTGAAAACAGTGCTTAACAACTAATAGATACCTACATTACTAAACTCGTACCTCGAGCACAAAGTAGCCGAGAGGTAAGCAAGGAAACCGATCGTTGAAGGAGGGATTTCCAGCTGACTGAGAACGAGAGCTCGGAAGAGAAGAAATCGTCGAGAGTAGAAGATGTCGGCTACAGTGGTTTAAAATGAAGTTTGAACCCTTTCCATTTTCTTTAAATACCGATCTCAAACCTCCATTATTACAACTTTGCCACACAACCTAAATTAAATCTACATGTAATTAATTAAGCTTGGTATAAAATTCTAAATCGTGTTGTGATCGGTAGATGTGAGTAATAGATTTTTGTCGTTTTGTGATCGGTAGATGTGAGTAATAGATTTTTGTCGTTTTGTGATCGGTAGATGTGAGTAATAGATTTTTGTCGTTTTGTGATCGGTAGATGTGAGTAATAGATTTTTGTCGTTTTGTGATCGGTAGATGTGAGTAATAGATTTTTGTCGTTTTGTGATCGGTAGATGTGAGTAATAGATTTTTGTCGTTTTGTGATCGGTAGATGTGAGTAATAGATTTTGTCATTTTGTGATCGGTAGATGTGAGTAATAGATTTTTGTCGTTTTGTGATCGGTAGATGTGAGTAATAGATTTTGTCATTTTGTGATCGGTAGATGTGAGTAATAGATTTTTGTCGTTTTGTGATCGGTAGATGTGAGTAATAGATTTTTGTCGTTTTGTGATCGGTAGATGTGAGTAATAGATTTTTGTCGTTTTGTGATCGGTAGATGTGAGTAATAGATTTTTGTCGTTTTGTGATCGGTAGATGTGAGTAATAGATTTTTGTCGTTTTGTGATCGGTAGATGTGAGTAATAGATTTTTGTCGTTTTGTGATCGGTAGATGTGAGTAATAGATTTTTGTCGTTTTGTGATCGGTAGATGTGAGTAATAGATTTTTGTCGTTTTGTGATCGGTAGATGTGAGTAATAGATTTTTGTCGTTTTGTGATCGGTAGATGTGAGTAATAGATTTTTGTCGTTTTGTGATCGGTAGATGTGAGTAATAGATTTTTGTCGTTTTGTGATCGGTAGATGTGAGTAATAGATTTTTGTCGTTTTGTGATCGGTAGATGTGAGTAATAGATTTTTGTCGTTTTGTGATCGGTAGATGTGAGTAATAGATTTTTGTCGTTTTGTGATCGGTAGATGTGAGTAATAGATTTTTGTCGTTTTGTGATCGGTAGATGTGAGTAATAGATTTTTGTCGTTTTGTGATCGGTAGATGTGAGTAATAGATTTTTGTCGTTTTGTGATCGGTAGATTGAATAGCTGGTTTTAAAATTTACAAGTTCTTTTAGTAGGTAGAGTTGTCCGTTGTTTATAGTGTTACTGTTCACCGGTGGATGTTGTCTATCAGTGGATGTTGTCCATCGGTGGATGTAGTTTATCGGTAGATGTAGAGTGTTACTGTTCACTGGTGGATGTTGTCTATCGGTGGATGTTGTCTATCGGTAGATATGAGTAATAGATTTTTGTCGTTTTGTGATCGGTAGATGTGAGTAATAGATTTTTGTCATTTTGTGATCGGTAGATGTGAGTAATAGATTTTTGTTGTTTTGTGATCGGTGGATGCTGAAGGTTACTGTCGTTTGAAGGATTTGATCGGTGGACGTGAGCGGTGGATGTGGGTAGTCGATGTGTCGTTCGACTGTCACTATTTAGCGGTAGATGTCTTTTGTTTCTTGAGCGGTGGATGTGGGTAGTCGACATGTCGTTCGACTGTCATTGTTTAGCGGTGGATGCCTTCTATTTCCGTTTCTACCGCCGAGACTTATCTGTCTCTATTTCTACTGCTGGAACTATTCAGCGGTAGATGTGTTCTGTTTTTCCCTTTGTCTTCTTTCAACCAACTGTCTCTACTTTTTTAATCATTTAATAAATGTTGTTTTATACAAATAGTTTTTCGCTGCAAGTTTTCTTGATGTTTTTAAATAAATGTCAAATTTTGACCGTCGAGTGAAGTTTTAAAAATTTAACAGAATTTCTTAGTCATGTGCTGTGTTATGAGTAACGAACCGGGTTTATAAAATTCGGGGCGTTACAATAATAATTACATAAATTACAGCAGAAATAGTTATAAATTTTTGCGTGAGCCGTGTGTAGAAGATCCCTGCACATAATGAAAACATATTAAAAAATATACCTATACATAATGACAACAATATTATGAGCGAAATGTGTTGAAATATACATACGTCCCGACAAATGTGTAGAAACCAATAAATGTGTCTTGCGAAGTGGAAGCGAAAGCAGCTCCTGAAGTAGATCCCTTGTCAGGACAAGTGGTACTATTATGCCAAGGACGCCTACATATACGACATGACATCGTACAATCCTTCCTAGTAATTGTCAAACTTGGCGGCTCGTCAACATCTTGCACTCTTTTCTTCTTCAGCCTACTAGGCTGGCGCTTTCTTCTGGGTGGAAGGATTTCATTCATATTTTCTATGGGCGGTCACATGTGTTGGCCACTAATGGGACGAATGAAGTGTGAGTACATCTGCAGATAAGTTGCTCGGTGATAGTATTGATAGAAGTAATTTTCCGGTGCTAGTCTCATAAAACAAATGCTAGTCTCAGTCTGTAGATCTTGCTTCAATATTTGCAAAAACCACATCCATGAGTCTATACACTCTGATTCCACATTAGTAATAACAACGAGATATATCTTATCGTTGTCATCAATACTGATAGCTGTGAGTAATTGGCCAGGACACGAGTCCTTTAGATGACAACCATCCAAACAGATAATAGGTCTACCACACTGCAGCAAACCTGCTTTACAAGCAGTCATACACAAGTACATTCTTTGGAATACACATGTCTCATTATTATTAGAGCCTACAAAGTAAGAGTGTATGCGTAAGGTGCTACCCGGATTTGACCTACGTATTTCTTCTGCGTACAACTGCAATAGCTTGCAGTGTTCGTCACCATTCCCTTCATTAAGTTTTCAAGCTTCGCTTCTTGCTTTCCTAGAAAGACTTGGTCTAATGTTGACATTCAAATCCTTCCTTACTGTCTCGATAATGGAAGAAATTTCTGACATAGGTTGACATTTGAACTTATCCAAATAATGATTTACCACCAATTTTGCAGTAGCTTGTCGATTCTCAATTTTCTTTGAACAGTTGTGGGAATTGTTAAAACTCTTTATTTGAAACGTAAGCTCATTTTGCATCTTCGAAGCATGCAGTTGCTAATCACATCCGTCTTCACACCCTGCTGTTAGGCACCGAGATTCACTTTTAGTGAATTTGATCTCATAACTATTATTCAAAGCGTATTCTACTATTTCTTCTCTAATTGCATTTAAAGAAATATGTTTTTTACCCAAATAAAATCTCATTGAAATTTTTTCCCTTACCAGTACGCTTTTTATCTCATTATCCTCTAAGTCAACCGATATTAGAAGCTCATCGTTTAGAGTTTTTAACGTCGATTACACCTCTATTTCTTCATTACCTTCTAGGTGATCGAATGCCTAAAGCTCACTATATATAGTTGTGGAGTACGAATATCTGTCCATATTGGCATCACCAGTTGTTGTCTCGTCTAAATCGATCGATCTACTCGAATCAGACTCCATCGACGTTGTTAATACAAAGAAAATTCGTCAGAGCAGAAAGAGGTGGAGAAGTTTTAGAGTTTTTTCGCGAGCTGGGGTGAAAATGAAGCTGAAGAATTATATAATATCGGGGATCGACCCCCGATCGAGGGCACTGATCCATTTTTCTCAACAATAATTTAAAGAACGGGGGGTTCGTTTAGGGGGCAGTGACTAGGGGTGAGCAAAAACCGATCTGGACCGGTTCGGTTTTAAGGAAGATTGGAACCGAAATAATAAAATTTGGTTTTTAATTTTTAAGACCGGGACTGTTTTTATTTTTTTTAAGGACCGGACAAGAACCAGATCCGAATTTCGGTTCCGGTTCTAGTCCGGTTCCGGTTTTCTCACTTTTTTTTAAATTAAAAAAAAAAAGCAATCGATGTAATGGATTGCCTTCTAAAAGTCACGAGCCAAATATCTCTCACCAAATGTCAACATATATATAAACAGAACTTTGATAAATACAAGCTAATGCAAAATGGACAAGTAACGTATCCATATATAGTACTTTAAGTTTAACTACCTGAGCTGAAGAAGACAACGAGAGTGCAGCACCAATCACTATAGCTTCATCAACACTTATTATGTTAACTTGAAATTTATTATGACCAAATGTACAGCCATCAATATTCATCTTAGCTCTCTAAGAGAACATATAAGAAAGACAATTTAGGAAGATTGCTTATCAATTCATACTAATACGAAATTTTTTTATTTAGAAATTTTCTTGTTACAGTAGTTTGAAAACCACAAATAGACCCCTAGGTTCAACTATTAAATAGTCTATGAATATTGACGACGGAAGGTTGACTTTCTCCATAAATACTTCCAAATCTTTTTGTCCTTTCTAATCACCTGATTTTCTCCTTTAATCTCCTTTTATCCAAATTCCATTTCTTGTCCTGTATCAACAAGACTTCATTATTTTAGCATATCAAACATAGTTAAGGCTTAATTGACATTTTTCATCTATGAAACAAGGACCTGATTGTTATTTGATCCATACACGTGTAGTTGTTAACTAATCGCCAAACAATTAAACCACAACTAGTTCTTGAAATGACCACAGTTTGTTAAACAAAGTAAATGCTAACTTGTCAATATTAATGATGATATGTCTTCTAAAGAACAAAGTTTGGTGCACCCATGTTCTACACAAATAAACTATACCTAGACAACAAATGTCTCACCTAATCAGGCCTCGAGTGAAAAAGAAACTCTAGGATTCTTGTTCCAACGGCTCCATTAGGAGGGAGTTCAAAGGCAGTGAAAGCAAGAGTGGATAGCACCACCTTTAAGAGGAAATGCAAAGAAGGGAAAGTTGTTGTCTTGAACTAGCATCCATAAGACGAGACAAGATAGTAATTTATAAGATAGCTCAATTCAACGTGGGCATTCTGCTAACAAAACAGAAACAGACACGATAAAATTAAAAACAGTAAATTTTATTATTAAGAAAAACAGAACATCACAACTACAAAATGAAACAAACATGTGGTTTAACAAGTAGAATAATGTCCATGCAATCATGGTATATTCTGGACATCAAAAATAGAAACTAAATAGAAGAAAACAAGAACAATCGTGATAGTAAAATACACTGGCAGTGTGCAAAAACCGGACCAAATTAGCCCAACAGCTTACGATTGTAAAATTTAGCCCTAACAGCTTACGGTAAGCTGCTTACCTTCGTCTGAAGTTGAAGACTTCGTCAAAATCAGAAGTCAGCGACTGCGAACTGTGAAGTGTGAGCAGAGAGTGGTTGGGCATTGGCGACTGTGAACGTGGAAGCAAAGAGAGACAGACAGTTGCTGCCGGCTGGGCTGGGCACTGGGCGCTGGGCGATGGGCGACGGGCGACGGGCGACTGGTGTAGGGTTTGCACTTCGCCGTTCGACTCTCCAGCGAGCGGCGATTCTGATTTTTGAAGATTGAAGTGAAGCGAGCCACAGCGCACGCCGCACAGCCAGGTAGGTTTTACTTTTAATTCGGTTCGGTTTTTTTTCAGGTTTGTCTCACTAAACCCGAAAACCGAACTAAATTATTTGGTTCACCTACAAAAAAACCGAATTTGATTTTTTTTAATTGCAAAACCACTCAGAATCGGACCAAATTTTTTATTCCAATCTGATTTTTCAGTCCAGTTCGATTTTTGCTCACCCCTAGCAGTGACCCCTGCATAGTGGGCTGTGACCCCCTTTTCTTAGCCCACGTGCAACGCACGTAGAACGGGGGGTCTCCATCCCCCCACCTCGACCCCCTGTTCCACGTGGTCCAGTGTTACGTTAGCACTCGATAGAACAACCCCGTTCTTTTAAGATCGACCCTCCGTTTTAGTCATAAACAGTGACCGGGGGTGATTGGCCACATGATAAGATTTGTTTTGTTAGATTTTCATAGTTTAAGGTTTTAGTTAGGCTTTATACTTTATGATTTATTGTTAAAAAATCCCCTATGATTAATTAATAGAAAGAGTATAAAAATATGCAGGAGCAAGAGAGATCGATGAGTGTCTTCCTATCTCTTCTCTTTGTTAGAATTATAAGGACTTATAATTCTATTTGGATCTAAATTGTTAAAGTATAAATTATACATTATGTTATCATCAGGTTTAAGTCCATATTAAAGTGATTTAATATAGTTTCAATGGACTTTAGAGTATAGTAAATATAATATGGATATATTATAATGT
Source organism: Begonia masoniana (assembly GCA_022432975.1). Taxonomy (NCBI): domain Eukaryota; kingdom Viridiplantae; phylum Streptophyta; class Magnoliopsida; order Cucurbitales; family Begoniaceae; genus Begonia; species Begonia masoniana. The sequence continues at coordinate 40,955,501 of CM039509.1, read as the reverse complement.
GTAGAAACACCAGGAGTAATTTACCAATTTGTGATGGGCAAACTGGTAAATTATTAGGTTTAATATAGGGTTATGGTCCTCATTTCACAATTGAACCCTTTGCCTCTTAGAACCTCCATCATTCTAGAGAGACATTAGAGAGGGCAATTGTCGAATCGGAAGATTTACGTACCCGATCTACGGTATTTTGCATTCAAACAATGGATCTGGGTATGTCCTTCTTGCTTTAACGATTTACTTGTAATTTCTAACATATCGATTCAAGAACTGGGCTCTCACTCTTTTCGGATTTTAGAATTTATTCTGGATTCAATTAATTTGGTTATTTTTATTGAATACAACAATTAGTATCAGAGTCGGTTACGTTAGACTACAAGTAATCTATTTTTTTTTTTTGCTTGAAATCGAAAAAAAGCATCAATTTTTTTTAATTTTTGGAATTATTTTTTAGGGCTATATTTTGGCATCTAATTCTGCTAGAATGCATGTTTTGATGCCTTAAAATTGTTGATGGACGTTAAGGTTTATTGCCTGATCTATCATTATTTTGATAAATTGGACAATTTTGGGGTGAAAATCTGCCAGAATCAGTGAGATTCCGACGATTTTCATTGCTGGTTCGCAGCCCCTCTCCGGTGGTTTGGGCCGATTCGGTTTGATTGGGTTAGGTTTGGTCCAAATCGGACCAAACCATTTGGGTTCGGACCCACTCGGACCAAACCAACTCGGTTCGATTATGGTTCGAACTGGTTCCTTGGTTGGTTCAACCCAGACCGGTTCTGTTTGGTTCAGTCTGGTTTGGTTCGGTCAGGTTCAGTTCGGTCCGGTCCGACAAAAAAAACATTTGACTGGTCCATTTGGTTAATTGGGCCTCTGTTCACTTTGGTTCGGCTACTTTGAGTCTTTTTAATGACTGTTTCTGGACAATTCAGGGCTCGGTTCACCCCGTTATGCCCTGTTTTTGCCCATTTTTGGCTGATTTGAACCTTCCATTCTAGGTTGGTTGATCATTTGGTTTACTGATTAACTAATATGATTGCCTAGCTATTAAATATGTCTGTATATGAATTTCCTTAACTCTTTTTTTGTGCAATTTTAATAAGTCTTACATTGTAAAATAGGATGGTTGGGTAACATGCTATAAAATTAGGCTCTCTTGCTTTAATTATTCTATTTTTATATGTTGGGCATGAGACATGACATTGTATGAATTTTGATCGGCCCAAAGGAAGATTAATGTTTGTACAGTTGCATGGCTTATTAGCAGTATTAAAACATGTGACAATTATTAGGTTGCCATGTGAACATTGAACTTGTCCAATGATGAGTTCATTGTTTGACAGGTCTTATTGTCAATGTTTATATACTGGACCAAGTTACCAATTACAAGTTAACACTTTTTGTCAAAAGACTAAGTGTTAATGTTGTGCCGGTTTCTTGTTGATGGATGCACTACATTTTGAGTTATATCATTGTCATGTATATGCTCATTAATTCGTGAGCTAATGTTGTTTCATTTTCTCTGTTGTTACAGTTAACATCTCAAGTATAATGGGTAACGTTAATGCAGTTCATATGCTTAACGGGACCAACTATAAAGTCTGGAAAGAGAACGTTATGATTGTTCTTGGGTGCATGGATCTTGACATTGCACTTAGGGTCGCACGCTTACCACCTTTTTCAGCATCAAGTACCCATGATGATAAAAGGGAGCTCAAAAAGTAGGAGCGTTCAAATCGTGTAAGTCTAATGATCATGAAGCGCGCCATTCCAGAAGCATTTCGGGGCAATATGTCGGAAGACACAGATGCCAAAACATTCCTTGCAGAACTTGAAAAACGTTTTGAGAAAAACGAGAAGGCTGAGACAAGCACGCTTTTAGCTAAGCTTGTCTCACTCAAGTATAATGGAAAAGGGAATATCAGGGAGTACATAATGGAAATGTCTCATCTTGCTTCAAGACTTAAGGAACTTAAGTTAGAGCTGTCTGATGACATGCTTGTTCACTTAGTCTTGATTTCTCTTCCTCAGTTTGGGCAGTTTAAGATTAGTTATAACTGCCAGAAGGATAAGTTGACACTTAATGAATTAATATCTCATTGTGTCCAAGAGGAAGAGAAGATTAAGCATGATCGGACAGAAAATGCTCATTTGGCATCATCTTCCAAAGATAAAGGAAAGAAAAGGAAGAAGGAAGCTGTTGGTGCTTCTTCTAAGTTGAAACAAAAGAAGTCTAAGGGCTTCAGTTGTTTCTTCTGTAATGGAGAAGGGCACCAAAAGAAAGATTGTGTCAAGTATCACGCATGGTGCGTGAAGAAAGGTACACTTCTCAACCTTGTTTGTTCTGAGATTAATTTGGTTTCTGTATCTAGACATACGTGGTGGTTAGATTCGGGTGCTACCACTCACATTAGTTTGTCTATGCAGGGTTGCCTGAGTTGCCGAAAGCCGAATGATGCTGAAAGATTAATCTTTGTGGGCGATGGCAAATCAGTTAAAGTTGAAGCCATCAGAGATTTTAGATTGTTATTAAAATCTGGACATTTTTTGGATTTAAATGATACTTTTGTTGTACCGTCTTTTAGACGGAATTTAATTTCTATTTCTGCATTGGACAAATCTGGTTATTCTTGTTCATTTGGAAATGGAAAATTCAGTTTATCATTAAATTCAAATATGATATGTTCTGGATTTTTATCTGTTTATGACAATCTATATATGCTAGAAACCATAGCTTCATTTAATGAAACCTTGCATACTGATTCAAGAGGTACAAAACGTAAATTAACTAATAATGATTCAGCTTCGTTATGGCACAAGCGTTTAGGTCACATCTCTCAAAAGAGAATTGAAAAGCTTGTGTCAGACGAAATTTTGGGCCCTCTTGATATGACTAACTTCAAGGTTTGTGTCAGTTGTATTAAAGGGAAACAAACAAGTGTAAGGAGATTAGAAGCTAATCGAGCTGCAGAAGTCATTGAATTGATACATACAGATATTTGTGGACCTTTCCCTACGGCATCTTGGAATGGTCAACATTATTTCATATCATTCATTGACGATTACTCGCGTTATGGCTATCTATATCTTATTCATGAGAAGTCTCAATCTTTGGACGTGTTCAAAGCCTTTAAAGCTGAGGTGGAAAATCAGCTTGATAAAAGGATTAAGGTTGTCAGATCTGATCGTGGTGGTGAATACTACGGTCGGTATGACGGGTCAGGTGAACAACGTCTAGGACCATTTGCTAAATACCTAGAGGAGTGTGGCATTGTTCCTCAGTACACCATGCCGGGTTTGCCTAACATGAATGGTGTTGCTGAAAGACGGAACAAAATGCTTAAGGATATGGTAAGGAGCATGATTACTCATTCGACCTTACCAGAATCTCTCTGGGGTGAAGCACTAAAGACCACAGCTTATATCCTTAACAGGGTACCTACTAAGGCGACGGCTAACAAAACCCCACATGAGTGTTGGATGGGCCGAAAACCCGTTCTTAAACACTTACACGTGTGGGGGTGTCCAACTGAGGCAAGGCCTTATAGGCCCAATGAAAAGAAACTGGACTCTAGGACTATTAGTTGTTATTTTGTAGGGTATCCTGAACGGTCAAGGGGGTACAAATTTTATGATCCCACTGTAAAGACATTCTTTGAAATGGAAAATGCCCGATTTTTTGAGGATGTAGAGTTTGTGAGGGGAGATAAGGAAGACATAGTCTTTGATGAGAAAATTGTTACGATTTCGGATGATTACATCGTATTCCTACAAGAACATGAGGAACTTGGTGAGGTGGAAGATGACCCTGTCACTTTCAACCAAGCCATTAACAATTCTGATTCTCAAAAGTGGACTGATGCCATGAATGAGGAGTTAAAGTCCATGAAGGACAATGACGTTTGAGATTTCGTCCCGTTACCTGCAGGTTTGAAACCCGTCGGTTGTAAATGGATTTTTAAATCCAAAAAAGGATTAAAAATGTAACATTGAGAGATTCAAAGTACGTCTTGTTGCTAAGAGTTTTACTTAAAGATCTTGTTGCTAAGGGTTTTACTCAAAGAGAAGGCATCGACTATAATGAAACTTTCTCTCCGGTATCTACGAAAGATTCCTTTAAAATTATAATGGCACTAGTAGCTCATTTTGATTTAGAGCTACATCAGATGGATGTAAAGACGGCGTTTCTCAATGGTGACATTGATGAAACGATCTATATGGTGCAACCCGAATTCTTTGATTCGGATAAATCAAAGGACTTAGTTTGCAAATTAAAGAAATCCATCTACTGGCTAAAACAAGCTTCTCGTCAATGGTATTACAAATTTCATCAAACAGTCACCTCATATGGTTTTGAGGCGAATAAAGTTGATGATTGTGTATATCATAAATTTAGTGGGAATAAAATGATGTTTTTGGTTTTATATGTAGATGACATATTATTAGCATGCAACGATATAGGCCTATTGCACGACACCAAGAAATTTCTTTCAAAGAAATTTGAAATGAAAGATCTTGGTGACGCCTCTTTTGTATTAGGAATCCAAATATACCGAGATCGTTGTCGAGGTATACTTCGATTATCACAAAAGAGCTATATCGAGAAGGTTTTAAAAAGATTTGGCATGCAAGAATGTAAATCAGGAGATACCCTTGTTGCCAAAGGAGATAAAATAAATAAAAATCAATGCCCTTCAAGTGACTTTGAGGTCAAAGAAATGCAAAAGATTCCTTATGCTTCGGCAGTAGGAAGCTTAATGTATGCTCAAGTATGCACGCGTCCAGATATTGCGTACATAGTTGGCATATTGGGTAGATACTTGAGTAATCCTGGATTGGATCATTGGAAGGCTGTAAAAAGGGTACTCTGATACTTACAGAGAACCAAAGAGTACATGCTCACATACAAGAAATCAGATCAGCTTGAGATCATTGGATATACTGATTCTGATTTTGCTGGATGCCAAGATGACTTGAAGTCAACATCGAGCTATATTTTCCTTTTAGCTGGAGGAGCTATCTCCTGGAAGAGTGCCAAACAGAGACTTACGGCCTCTTCTACTATGGCAGCTGAGTTTATAGCATATTATGAGGCATCCAATCAGGCATTATGGCTGAGTAACTTTGTCGCGGGATTGCGAATATCGAATGGTATTGAAAGACCACTTCAGATTTTATATGACAATCAGTCAGCTGTGATGTTCTCAAACAACAACAGGAGCTTCTCAAAGTCTAAGGTTGTAGACATCAAGTTTCTTGTTGTAAAGGAAAGAGTTCAGAGTGGTCAAATATCTATAGATCACATTGGAACAGACTTCATGATTGCGGATCCGCTAACCAAGGGATTACGACCCAAGGTCTTTCACGAGCATGTTGCTCATATGGGGATTGTATCTCTTGGAGATATTGAGGTTTAATGGGAGTCTGTCATTTGTTTTTTTATGTGATTCTATTCTATAGATATTTGTAATGAATATTTTGGTTACTGTAGTATTCATTTTATGAGGTATTCATTTAATTCACTCTGATATTTGAGTTTTAATGATCTCAATAAAGTTTTAGTTGGACCAGTTGGAAATAGGCATGTTAAATCACATTACATGTAATTTTCATGCTACACATCCATATTTGATCTGTGTCATTTGGTTATGTTGGTGTTTGTGATCATTGATAGGTTTAGTTACGATAAATGTATCGAAAGCTACTTTGGGCCTGCATTTGATATAATTGATGGACGAGATTGTTAGAGTATACTCTGTTTAGATGATAAGAAAATTTGATATCATAAGGATAAGGTTATAATGTATAATTGATTAGTTTATAATTTGATCCAAGTGAAAGATTGTTAGAATTATAAGGACTTATAATTCTATTTGGATCTAAATTGTTAAACTATAAATTATACATTATGTTATCATCAGGTTTAAATCCATATTAAAGTGATTTAGTATAGTTTCAATGGACTTCAGAGTATAGTAAATATAATATGGATATATTATAATGTGTAAAGACACCAAGGGTAATTTACCAATTTGTGATGGACAAACTGGTAAATTACCCAATTAGGTTTAACATAAGGTTATGGTCCCCAATTCACAATTGAACCCTTTGCCTCTTAGAATCTCCATCATTCTAGAGAGACATTAGAAAGGGCAATTGTCGAATCGGAAGATCTACGTACCCGATCTACGGTATTTTACATTCAAACAATGGATCTGGGTATGTCCTTCTTGCTTTAACGATTTACTTGTAATTTCTAACGTATCGATTCAAGAACTGGGCTCTCGCTCTTTTCAGATTTTAAAATTTATTCTGGATTCAATTAATTTGGTTATTTTTATTGAATACAACACTCTTTTCATGAAGGCAAAAATGATTGCTCGTAGATTTCCAATGTGAAAAATTCGACTACATGATAAAAAAAAAAAGACTCTTTCTTTCTCAATAGTTCACAGCATTTACCATTAAACTTGCAAAACGGGAAAAAGTGTAAGATTTTTCAGATCAGATCCATTCCATCCTTTGATCGACAATGGTAGGCACATGGTCCTTGCACCAGCACCGAGAAAATCTCTGGTTTGTCCGCCCCCACCTCTCTCTTCACTCTGAATATGCCTACGTCTTTCTGGGTTCACTTCTATGATGTTGCTTTCTCTTTCTTCAATGTCATTTACCTGAAATTTTCTGAATTCTGGGTATTGACCACGAAATCCAGAAAGCTCAATCGTCCTTTCAACTGCAGTACTATTACTAGAAATTGCTCTTATTACTGAGGCCTTCTGCACAAAGCAGTTGCTGACATATTTGACGAGAAACTTTCATGACTATAATATTGTTCCTTAACATTGCTCAAATGAGGGAAAAAAGTGTTTTTCAGTTCTTCAACATTGTTTGAATACATCTTAATGTCGAAGCTAATTTGCAGGTAATCAGATGATTGAAGATAAGTGCAAGAAAATAGAGACTTTAAAGGATGAAATTCATGGAAATCACTGTGATAATCAATTGTTTCAGGGAGTTCTGTCGATTGGCTCATTAGTGGAGAAAGAAAGAGCTCATCATTTGTCATCTTTATTGTGCTGTCAATGGCAGAAAATGACCTGAAAATGGATGACAAGTTTTGAGCCATGCAACGCCTTAATTGATCGGCACTGACTGACGCTTCTACTTCATTTCTCGTGCTAGATGCTGCGTTGATTCTTGCTGTTTCTTCGGGCACAGCATCGCAAAAGGCTTGGTGGGTGATGAAGCTATCTCTTCTGCTCACATAATCAGACAAATTAGCTGATAATTATACTTCATCTACTAAACAGATTTATATCTAAAAAAACTGGCAATCAATTAAGTCAATTATGCTGACCGGGTAAATATTAGGGGTGGGAAGGACCAAACTGCCAGATCGAGAACCGAACTGGACTGCCAGTTTCTGTCTCACATTGCAGGACCACAGTCCGGTCCTCGGTCCAAAACATAATTTCCCACCGGTTGGTCAAGTCCTCGGTTCATGGCCCAAATTCCTGAAAAATGGGGATCGGACGGAAGGTTAAAAAAACACTTCTTCTCTCGGCTTTTTCACTTTAGTTCGCTTCCACTCTTCCAGTTCCAGAATCCGGAACACCTGACCCCCGACCTGACTTGCAAGTTGCGACTCCCGACTCTTGTTCCCCCGGCGACTCCCGTGCTCCGTTCTGCCATCTCCGTAATCCCTGCTCTGCTGCTCCGATTCCCATTCTCTATGCTCCCTGCTCCGGCTTGTGCTCGGCTCTGTCTTCGAATTTGCGCTCGGCTCTGTGTTAGGAATCAAGCTCACCTGGTCGCCTCTCCTCTCCTCGTCCTCTGTCTTCAGCTCGCCTCTGTCCTCGCTCCTCACTGTATGTGTTAATTGTGTAAATTAGAGAAATTTTGTTTTCTGTTTAGTCCGGTAGTGAAGCATACGAACCTTTTTATTTTCCTGTTTATTTGATATTTAGGATGTTCAATTGGTTGATTTATGTTCTGTTTTTCTTTCTAGAAATTTTTTATTTTTGTTCACTGTTTTAAAACCCTTTTTGTCGTTTATGTTTTGGTGTATTGTTGTTTAATTTTCAAAATGATCTAGTATGTTTTTGCTATAATATGTTGACTTAATATGTGTTAGGTTTGAATAACTTATGCTGCAAATTTGAAGCTCAACATAAAATTATCACTATTGAGTTTTATGTTTCAAATTTCTATTGAGTTTTGTCTTTGATTTAGTTTTGTTTCAGGATCTTAGTTGATGTCTTTATTTAGAATTGCTATGATGATAAACTTGAAGCAAATTGCCATGTTTTATGTTTATATGTTAATTAGAAAATTGATCTTAGTTTATGCATGTTAAAATTCGATTGTATGTAGTTGATAAAATGTTGATTAATGTGTATTATAATAGTATTACTGTTTATATGTTTATTGTTTATAAATTGACTATTTAGTTGAATTTACTATTTAGATTTTACTTTTAAGTTTTAAAATACTTAGATTAATTTTGGATATTGAATTTAGTTTCTTAGCTTCCATTTTAATGTTTGATAGTTGGATTCATTTTGGATGTTGAATTTAGTTTCTTAGATTTCATTTTAATATTTGATAATTAGATATACATTTTTATTTTGTATGTTTGATACTTGGATTTAGAATTTTAGTTTGTTAAGTATATGTTTAATTGTCTATGGATTTTTATTTAGGTTGATCGTTTTTACATAAAACAGATTTTTGGGATTGTTTGATGTGAAAATTTATTATTAAAAAAAAAGGGTTAGGGAGGAACGAGGACGGGACCAAAATTTCCGTTCGGTTTCAATCCTTCATGGGACCAATTCCAGTCCTAGTGAAAATTCTCCCGAAAAAGGTTCGGTCCGGTCCTTCATGGGACCGGTTCCGGTCAAAGGAAAATTCTTCTGAAAACACGGGCCGGTTTCGGTCCGGGCTTGGTACCGGACCGAACCGTCCCATGCCCACCACTAGTAAATATAGTTCAGAGTTAAAATCAATTTGAACCTCAAAGTATGAGTTTAATTTAAAATATTCTCTGAACTAAAAACCCTAACAATTAAAGCTTTAAACTATAAAAATGTAACAGATCAAATCTTGGCGGGTGGCTGATCACCCTCCATTCTGAATTTACACATAGAATGGGGGGCCGATCACCCTCCGTTCTGTCTGGTGCTTACGTGACAATAGACGTATTAGGTCGAAGGGGTCGATGTGAGGGGCGGGGACCCCCCCGTCCAATGTGCACAGCACGTGATTGAAGAACGAATGGTACTCACCCCCACCGGCCTCCTGTTCCTGCCTACCCATTTTAGAGGTTTTCAGGAACGGGGGGTCACCGCCTCGAAGCGATCTCTCATTCCCTGCCTCTCCATTTTAGATGGTGTTCGAGAACAGCATCGCCCCGAAGCAGCCTCCCGTTGTTGGCCATATTTTTTGGTAAGATTGAAAACGAGAGGTCGCTGCCCAGAAACGGCCCCCCGATCTCAATTATTTGGCCTAAGAACGAGGGCCGTTCTTAGGAACGGTGGATCAATCTTCGACAATATATAAGGAAACGGCCCTCCATTCTCACCCCCAGGCTGGCAAAAACCATAAAACATCTCCACCATTTTCTTGTTCAGACAAAAATTCTCTATATTAGAGAAGTCGTGGATTCTGATTCGATTAGATCGGTTGATTTAGATGAGAGAACAACTTGTGATGCCAATATAGACTGATATTTGTACTCTATGCCTATATATGGTGATTTTTGGGCCATTCAATCACCTAGAAGGTAATGAAGAAATAAAGGTGCAATCGACATAAGAAACTCTAGACAATGAGTTTCGAACACCTGTCGACTCAGAGGATGATGCGGTGGAAAGTATATCGGTAAGGGAAGAAATTTCGATGAGATTTTATCTGGGGAAAAAAATATAGTTCTTTAAAGACAATTAGAGAAGAAATAGTAGAATATGTTTTGAATAATAATTATGAGATCAAATTCATTAAAAGTAAATCTCGGCGACTGACGACTGTGTGTGAAGACAGGATGTGATTGGATGCTGCATGCTTCGAAGATGCAAAATGAGCTTATATTTCAAGTAAAGAGTTTCAAAGATTCTCACAACTATTTAAAGAAAATTGAGAATCGACAAGTTATTGTAAAATGGGTGGCAAATCATTATTTAGATAGGTTCGAAAGTCAACCTACGTGGGAAATTCCTTTCATTATTGAGACGGTGAGGAAGAATTTTAATGTCAACATTACACCAAGTTTTACAAGGAGAGCAAAAAGCAAAACTCGAAAATTTAATGAAGAGAAGGTCGACGAACAATACAAGCTATTGCGGTCGTACGCAGAAGAAATACTTAAGGTCAAATACGGGTAGCACATTATGCATACACTCTTACTTGATGGGCTCTGACGATAATGAGACATGTGTATTTGAAAGAATGTATATGTGTATGAATGCTTGCAAGACAGATTTTCTTCAGTGTGGTAGACCTATTATTTGTTTGGATGATTGTCATGTAAAGAGCTCGTGTTCTATCCAATTACTGACAACCGTCAGTATTGATGGCAACGATAAAATATATCCTCTTGTTGTTGCCAAAATAGAATCAGAATGTATGAATTCATGGACGTGATTTTTGAAATTATTGATGGAAAACCTACAAACTGAATCGGGATATAGATGTATATTTGTTTAGGATCGACAAAAAAAAATATAATGCATTTCTAATTGTTCTTTCAAATATTAGGGCGTTGTGGTACTTATATTATTTTATGTTGACTCTCTTGTTCTTTCAAATACTAGAGGTTGTTGCCTGCTGTGCAGTAGGAATGAAATGTGTAAGGGAGTGTTGATTTTTTATATACTGTCGGGGATCAGCCCTCTATTCTGGGGCAATGACTACCCATTTTCAACTCTAATTTTACACCGCCCCCAATCGGCCCCTCATTTTTAAGCCCTAATTTTGAGATGGGGAAGAATAGGGGGTCACCGTCCCGAAACCACCCCACATTCGTAATCATTGTTTTGAGAATATGGGGTCATTTCGGGGCGGTGACTCCTCGTTCCCGAATACCTCTAAAATGGGGAGGCAGAAACGAGGGGTCCGTTGGGGGCAGAGACCCCCCCGTTCTCCAATCACGTGCGGTGCATGTTGGACGAGGGGCTCCCCCCCAATCGACCCTCCGACCCAATAAATCTAGTGTCATGTATATAATGCATTTGTAATTGTTCTTTCAAATATTGGGGCGTTGTGGTACTTATATTATTTTATGTTGACTTTCTTGTTCTTTCAAATACTAGGGGTTGTTGTTTGCTGTGCAGTAGGAATGAAAGGTGGAAGGAGGTGTCAATTTTTTATATACTGTCGGGGATCAGCTCTTGTTCTAGGGCAATGACCTCACGTTCTCAACCCTAATTTTACATCGCTCCCCATCGACCCCTAGTTTCTAGCCCTAATTTTGAGATGCGGGAGAACAGAGGGTCACTGTCTCGAAATCACCCCCATTCGTAAACATTGTTCTTGAGAACATGAGGTCGTTTCGGGGCGGTGACTCCGCGTTCCCAAATACCTCTAAAATGGGGAGGCAGGATCGATGGGCCATTGGGGGGCGGAGACCCCTCATTCTCCAATCACGGGCGGTGCACATTGGACGAAGGGTTCCCTCTCAACATCGATCCCTCCGACCTAATATGTCTAGTGCCACGTAAGTACTGGACAGAACGAGGAGTGATTGGTCCCCCGTTTTCGGCGTTAATTTAGAACGATGGGTGATCGATCACCCGATCTAGGCGTAAATTCAGAACGAGGGATGATCGGTTACCCGTCAAGATTTGATCTGTTACATTTTTTATAGTTTAAGATTTTAGTCGTTAGAGTTTTTAGTTTAAGAAGTGTTTCAAATTAAACTCATAATTTAGAGTAGAAATTGGTTTTAACCCTGTAGTTCTACATCCACATTTGTATTCTTTGGTGCCACATATTTTGTAGTGAGCTTTCCAGTTGGACTGAACTGAGTATCTTTTGGAGCATTTCTCGCACTTCCATTTCTTCTCTCCGTGCTTTCTGCGAAAATGCTTCTTTATACAAGTGAGGTCTCCTAATGCTCTAGAGGGTAGTTATGAACGCAGCTTCTCTCTGGACAGATGTAGACTTTTTTTTTTTGTCTCTTTGTCCATTTTCTGCTTAAGCTTCCATGGTAGATTGTGGCCTCGTCTATGGAGTTGTAGGTTTTGGTCTCTCTGAAACCCTTTTCCGCATACTTCGCACACGAATCTGTGTGTCGCCATTAGAGTGTTTGGCGAAAAGGCTATGACTTCAGCTTCTGGATCTGTAGAAAAATGTGGATTTCGAACGGATTTGGATGAATATGAAATATGAGATTGATCGTTTAGAAAAAAGAGAGGAGTAGAGAAAGTGGAGTACAATCATGCCTGGATTTCCTGCTAAGGCCCTCTTCTTCATCTTCTTCTTCTGCAATGGAGGATGATTAGCTCCAGATAATGTTGAAGCTTTCTGCACTGGCTTTCTCCGCCATTATTCCCATATATATACATCTGTTAATGGAGTAGATGGAGAAATACTTTCTCACTCTATTTCATTAACGTATTCTCCGTCTCCAAAACCTTTCATTTTCTTCTCATATACAAAGTTAGTTTCTTTTATGTCACGCAAGGGATCTGAGATAGAATGGTGAACGACCCAACCCACAAAAGAATTAGATTGACCAACCCTTAATGTTAATTAATTCATGTAATTACAGAAGTCTCAGAGACAAATAAAGTTAGGGACCAAAACATTGGGTTAAAACCAAATCCAACGGTGAATATTAGATAATGTAACAATACAACTCTAAGTAATAAAGTACTGTACAAGTAATAACTCGCTCATACTAGAACTATCAAGTAACACTAACTAAAAAGATAAATGGAACTAATCCTGCATTGGTAGGTGAAAGTCATCTTTCCAGCTAAAACTTGTAAAGGGGAAGTCGTCTGGAGTTGGAAGAATTTTATATACAATATTAAAGTTAAGAAAATGTGATAACATTCCAAATATAAAACATTTTCATAAAAATTGATTTATAAATATACACTAGAGCAAATATAAAAATATTTCACTATAATGTATTACGTACATCAAATAGCCCATATTGTACATCAAAAAAATCTCAGTCAAAATAGAGTCATTCATAGACTTCAGGCACACTCTGTCTAGACATATACATTTATAACGGCGATACTTGGTAATCGCTAAAGTCACGAAAATAAAGATATTGATCATGTTTAGAATTTTGCACCAAGTGACAAGACACAATCAGCTGTTTCATTATACTAGTTAATACAAACAAACACATTATTCATTGGTCGAATGTGCGTAAAAAAAACAAAACCATTTCATGAGTAGCCTGAAACTTGGTTCACACGACCAAGATGATTTAAAATGTAACGTAGATGCTTAAAGAAAATATGTCAAGTGAAAGTACATGTAATATAAATAAAACAAAAGAACCATAAAATAAATGCGTCATTGTATATGAAAATACATCTTAAAATAAAATTCGTGAAAAACAGTGCATGTACTGAATATAAAAGTAAACCCCTATCTAGAAAGATCTACTAAAGCCAAAATCAAGTATTCATAAGTCCAAGAAGTCCAAATTTCGGGTCAAACATTAGAACCTATCAATATATACACACAGACACGCTCCGATCGACATAATTTTCGTAGCACTTCTTTTGGAAACCAGTTTTTTCTTTTGCAATTTGAATCAAATTCTTCTCAAATCCCCTCGAAGTTCAGATTTCCTCGTCTTTCTTTTCCCACGCGCGACACAAGTTTCTTCAGCTTCGTCGTCGATCCTACTTCATTTTGTCCATTACCTTCTTCACCATTGAAGACCTTGAATCCATCCTTCACTTGTCCATCTTCATAATGCTCTCCCATAGAGACCCCGCAACAACTCTACTTCTCCCCTATGCTCTCATACCTGCATCTATACCTTTCTTTATCTCCCTATTCTCCTTTGTTTCTCACACGATTCAGCACAGATCGTACTCATGAAAACAAAGCTTGAAGTTGAAGCAACAGGTAGTTGGTGGGTGAAATGGAAACTTCTTGCCGTATTCATTAATGGTGATGGCGATTCCGTGCTTCTAATCACATTTTGGATATGGGTGAAACAGATAAGACTAGAGTAGAAGAAATCTTCGAAAAGAATTCAACCTCACTTCGCTGCCAGTTCACCTCATCCTCTTCGTGTGAGGGAGAAAATGTCTTCTACTCCATTTCCATTAACCAAATTTTAACTCCGTTAATAAAATTTTAACATAAGAATGTTGTTTACTAACTCCTCAAACTTTAAAGTTAAATCGACAAAAAAAAAAAAAAACTATAAAATGTTAGTTATCATATTCATATTTACCCAATTTCAAAACGTGCTCTCGTAAACAATGATTGGGTTTGTATACATTTAAAATATATATCAAAACAACTCTCTCTCTCTCGCTTTACAGTGCCTGCACCTGTAGAATAGTAATAACCTACCAGTAACACGAGTAGATAAAAGGGTAGGGAGAGAGGGTGTGAGGCCCAAGGAACACGTACTGGAATACATGTATAACAAGGTTGGGCAAGTTCTGTGCCTTTGTGTGTTCCTTTGGAATGATTATGCCATTATTCCCTCTTTTCCAGTCTTTAATCATCTTTCTCATCATCTTAAGTCACAATCTAATCATGTTATTTATTCAGGATCTTTGGAGTTTTGCTGTTGAACTTCTGCGGCTCCAAGAATATTCAACTCTTTCTTATTTAAACCAAGGGTTTCTACTCCCAATGACTTTATGAGACAGAGATAGAGAGTCCATGTTTTGAACTTCTTAGTTTGACTTCATTTGCTTTAGGCGTAGAAAATACTATTAAAAAATTAAAACATATTATATGATACAGCTTGGGCATGAAAAGAAGTTTTGCCACACTCCCAAGAAAGATAACATAATTATTTTATAAAGTCTCCATAAGTACTCATACTCAAAGAAATTCTAGGTAGTTATCAAATTCATCCTCAAAGAAAGAAGTGATTAAAAAGCTTAACTTCAAAGTATTTTCATTAACAAAGTCACCATTCAAATATGAATATGTTGACAAAATGGCCCATGACAGGGCCGGTTTGGCAGTCTCGGAGAACAGCCACCGTACTCAATTTTTTAAATTGTTTTAAAAAATCTTGAGTTAGAAAATATAACAAACGATATCGGATTTATTTAAAAATTTTATCACATGTTCACCATATCATGAAAGATAATCTAGAAGTTTAGCGATTTTTTAAAATGTGTACGATTTATTATAACTTTTTATATCTGTTTTATAAGTAACGTTTTAAAAAATTATAATAAATTGCACACATTTTAAAAAATAACGAAACTTTTCAAATTGTCTTCCAAGATATGGTGAATGTGTGGTAAAAATTAAGCAAATTTGATATCGTTTGATATATTTTTTAACTCAATTTTTTTAAAAAATATATAAAAAATGGAGAACGACCCCTTATTCTTGGCACACACGGATAGCGCAAGACCGTTCTCAGAGACCGATCCCCTATCAGGGGCTATTTTGTTAACATATTCATACTTTAAAGGTGACTTTGTTAACTAAAATACTTTAAGATTCTGTTATACTTTGATAGTGTATTTGATAATTACACTAAAACCTATGCACAAGAATAGAAACCATGGAAAATAATAGTACTCATTTTTCTTATATCTGTTTTCTTCCTCAAGAACCTCATGTCATTAATACTAATATTATCACAGAATGATTGGTCGAACTAATAAGGAAATAATCATATGAATCAAGTAAATTTTGAAGCAAAAAATATGCTTTTCAATATAGTTAATTTTGTACCCTATTGTTGTAAACGGAGAAAATAATGTACTTAGAGTATTGATATTATAAAAATTCATAATTTTTTAATTTAATTAAATTCCATGTTTCGTAATTTTCCATGACTAAGATTTGGAACAAATTTCTTTTATGGAGTTTAAAGTATTTTCGAGTTGTGGAGAAAGAAATTTGATGAGTTTTTGTTAAATATAGGAAGAAAATGAATTAAATGGTAGGTTTGGGGTAAAAATGCAAATAAATAAAATAATGTTAAAATAGGGTCAGGAGAACCCTATTCTTCCATTTGTCTCACGCAGCTGCCAAGTAGGAAAGAAGAGTGAGAGAAATGGTTTGCCCCATTTGAACGAATTGTTGTGTTCGGAGGCTAAGAAAATGTTCGCAAGACTTCAAGGAGCAACTTTTGTGAAGAGATTTTGAAAGTTGGCCAGTGTTTCTTCTCCGTTTTTGGATTCAAAGTTTAGGGTTTTTAGGTAAATCAAATTCGAGCTTTGAAACTCAAATATATGGATTATTTATGGTTTATTTTGGTAGGATTAGGTTGCATTTAAGTTATCTAGTAATTTGGAATTAGGAAACAACGAGGGAGGGCAATTTTTGCAACTTCCCATCGCTAGAAATCGCCCTAGTGTTGGCCTCTATAAATGGTTGGTTTACACTTCAAACCTTGCGTTGGAAACATAGTTTTAAGTGTCGACCAGTTAAAAGGAAGTGTCGGCCGCATGCATTTTATTTTTCAAAAGATGTCGACCATTAGGATGTAGTGTGGACCGTTAGTTTATTTTGAGTTGAAACCCGAGAGGTATGAAGTGTCTACCGCAGGAAGGAAGTGTTGACTGCCTAACCAAATCGAGGATTACAAGTGTCAACCCATGGTTGGAAGTTTGCAGCTGTTTATGGTGTTCCATATTAAGTTCCTAGTCCCAGTTTAGGACCTATTCTTATGTCTTCCTTTTGTGATGAGTGAGATAATCATAACTTTTTATTATTTTAGGCTTAGACGACTTTGAGGATTTCGAGACTGGTGCTGAAGTTACGACTCTAGTTGGAAGAAGGAGCGCTCGATGTAAAGGTAGAGGTTTTATATTATTTGCACTGCATTTCATGGCTTTTGTCAAAACCATATTTTGGTGAGCTATCATCCATAAAAACTTGACAGGGACTGGTCGCCAGTACATTAGTGTTTTACATGTAAATATGCATGATTTAAATGTTTATCGTTCATGCATGATTTTATTATTGTTGTGATAGAGGATAAAGTTTCGTGATACTTTGAACAGTCTCGGTGTCAAAGTATCATAAGGACTTCCTCGTACACCTTCTGCTGCGTGAAGCCTGTCATTTTACACGTTACGAAATGGGTAATGGAGCAGTGATGATGCGCTCTTTGGGTTTTGAATCCTTAAACCTGATCAGGGTATTATATGTTGTTTATCGTTTATACGGGTTGCTTTATAGATGACCATTATTCACCGACAACCCGGGTAATGAGGCTGAATCTTCGTACACATGTTACTTATTTCTCTTTCTGACTCATGGGGTGTTGCTGGACTTCGTTCGCCGCACTTTCTGTGTTAGTGTGTCGAATAGGTCCTTGAGTGACCCTCATTTTTTCACTGATGTGAATTTTTATAAGATAAGTACAATGATGACGTATTTTTGTATAATCGTTTATGTATGCGACAAAGGTTTAACTTAATACCTCATTTGTGGCCCTTGGAGCCTGTTGTTTTGTAAAACTTTAAAAATGAATTTTCATTAGACGATGTTTGAAAACCATTTTGATATCGGCACCATGTTTTGAAAGAAAATGTTAAAGAAGTTTTACATGCATTTAATATAGCATTACTACTGAGTTAGTCACTCACCCTAATGACCCCCTCATTTTTTCCAAGAAAGAACAAGAACAGTGAGTAGCTAGAGTTCCGAAACTGTTTCTTTTATTTATTTTCATTGTTGAGTGTTTAGTTGAATTCATGGTGAATACTTAACTTATATTTGAACTTGTATAAGTTTATGGATTTGGACATGGACTTGTAAAACTTATTGAACTGGTATTTCTTTTATCCCACTATTATATCTATAGTCACTGTGTGGATCTTATGTTCAAGTCTTTCGTTGCGAACCAATCCTTGGGTTGGGTGATCAGGTCCTCTCCGAGTATTGAGTCACCCGACTCGGTGTTCTGTTAGGCTCGCTTCCAGGCCGTGACAAATAAGGTTTGTTACTATTGTCAATTATGACATTCAAAGAGTATAGTTTTATCTTCAAGAAAATTTTATTTTACAACGACTTCGTCTCGTACACCTTTGTCAACTAATCCAAAATTTGTTTGACAATTGTCATTTTTTAGACACTTGACAATATTTTATCTGTTAATATAAGATATAAATTAACAATAATATCTTCATCTCCTTTCATCCATTTTTTCATCTTTGACAGTTAATAGTCTATCGCTGATAGCCATAGCGCAACCATCTTTTGCAATAATTTATTTAATTTAATTTCTACAACAAAAAATTATTTCAGTTTAGTTTTCCAATTTCAACTCTACCTGCCACACAATAACAAGATTCTGTTATCTCTTGTCGGGAAAAATAATGGTGGCATGAAAAGTAACGTTAAATGCATACCGAAGTTATCGAAAATATTTTTCACCATATTAAAATAAGAGTCATGCAATATAGAGCAATTAAAACAAGAGGCGTGTAGGGCACTAAATAAATCACTATTGCATGGATTGTCTAATTTTTCCATAGCAATAATCATGCAACGAACAAATATTGCATAAACAAAAAAGTGTCGCTCTAATATCAAATAACACACAATCAATAATATTAAAGAAAGAGATTTGACCATCAATGACACCATGGTTAGTCTGATCGGATGCCTCAAACCCTGTAACTGCATATGTGTGACTAGTTAGCTCCTCATTTCCCTTTCTACTCCGGCCACAACCATCCCTTGATGACGCCATGGTTAGTCCACCAGCAAGTTAGTGTTTTACTATGTCCCCAGATTAAAAAGAAGCTTAAGAAGCTAAAACGTGCATCTCGAAATTGGAGCCCAACTTTTGCAAGAGGTGATCAGTTTGAGGTTAGTAACGACAACAAACAATACATTGTCGATTTCAATAGAGGTGTATGCAGCTGTTACAAGTGGCAGTTTAGTGGAATTCCGTGCATCCATACAATCCCGTATGAATTTTATGAGATGGTCCCCTAAACTATACGTTCATCAATGGTATCACTAAGAAACGTACGTCAACATGTACTCTCACTTTATTCACCCGTTTAGTGGCCAACAGATGTGGCCTCCAATAGATTTGCTAGAAATTGGGTCACTGATAACAAAGCAGCAACCAGGTAGGCAGAGGAAAAAAAGAGTCAGAGACATCGATGGGCCTCAAAGCCAATCAATTAGTAGGAAGAATATGTCAATCACTTATGGAAGATGTCGGGGGTGGGCCACAACTCCTGGACTTGTCGGGGTGTAGTATCCACTTCCTCCACGGCTTCTACTTTCAACAGTGATGTGAGGACGCAAGTAAGTGTTTCATGTCATTGTTACCATTTGGTACATATGTCAGTTTTCATATCTTCTAACAATCAATTACATTTGTTGTGCAGAAGTCTTCCATGCATGGACCGGTCCGTCAGAATTGACATTTTGTAACTAATACATGTTTTTTTTTTTTTTTTGTAATGAATAATGGCCATTTTGTAATTAAGATAGACCATTTTGTAATGAACATAATCCTTTTTGTAATTACCATTGTTTGGTTTACATTTTGAGTAATTGTCAATATAATTAGAATTTTCAAACATGATATCAAATTTACAAAAATTTGGGCAGAGTTTCGTTTGTTTTCTGTTTTCTTGCTCTTCCAAACATGATAACAATTTTACATAATCTCTTTTGTAATAACCATTGTTTAGTTTACATTTTTTCTGCGAACAACCAATCAAAGACAGTATATCATACATTTATCATCAAAATATCCAGAAAAAATGAAACAAACAAAAAAAAACCATCCAACATCAAAACATCTAAATATAAAACTATTAACTAAAGTTTACAATTACAATGAAATAATAATAAAAAAAACTAAACATTAGGGGCCAGAGGAGCAATCAAAGCAGCATCGAGGGGGGGCCAGAGTAGCAGCAACAACTGGGGCCGGAAGAGCAGCAACGGGGGTAACCGGATGCGGTTGCTGGAGGTGGAGTTGGCTGAGCAGACGCGGGAGCTGGAAGAGGAGCTGGCTCAAAGGATGCGGGAGTTGAAAGAGGAGTTGAAGAGGTGAAGAGGTGGAGGCTTGCTGATCAGCCTTGTATACCTATTGCCCTCGTACTTCAACAATTTCTATCCGACCTAGTGTGGTCTTATCAAATACATGTACTGACTTTTCTTTCCTCACAAGCTCATCAGTGGTATGACAATCCCAAAGCGCTCAATGATCTTCTGAATCAACGTGTTGTATGACAAATTTTTGTTGATGTAATGCTAACCTCGCCCATGTGACTCAGAATCACGTACCCCGGATTGAATCTTTTGCCTCTGTATAGGTTCTCCATTACATACAGATTCATGCAGCTTACAAGATCTCTATGTCCATCACGTAGTAGAATAATGTGAGATATCAAATGGTGGACAACCTGATTCTTCACATTTAAATCTTTGTCCTTTGGTTTGTAAAATCCAGTAATATCTCGATTTCGATGAATTCGGCAAAGAAAAGGCAGTCCTCCCTTATTTTGGATAAAGTTAGCATCTCATGAAGCATGATAATACTCTTCGCTAGGCTCTCCCATGTCAAAATCGATCAACTCATTCATAAATCTCGAATTTAACTTGATTTCTTTTCCAAACACGTGAGAAGTCCCTGTAAGAGGCTGTGTGGTAAATTCCATATTGGCATAGAATATTTTAATTATCCTTTCACAATTATGGCTACACAATTCACAAATTCCAAGCAAACCAATTTGCCTAAACATTTCCTTCACTCTCATTGAATCAAAAGTCAGCCATAGTACTGTCCTAGAGTAAATAATAGACCGAAGCGACAAATCTGCTAGATACCTATGTCGACTTTTGGTACATACAAAATCTCTCTCAAACTTGTGCCGGAGTTGATTGTGTGGCAAGCCGTTGTGCCGGAGGACCACTTTCCGAGGGAACACTTTCCAAAGGAACACCATTTCGTTTCATCGGGAGCTTAATCTTTGGAGCCATTTGAGCAAAATTGGTAGAGAGTGGTCATTATGGTTGTCGAAATCGCCGTGGAAAGCTTTTTTGTTCTCGAAATCGGCGAAGGAGAGGGTTAGGTTTTGCAAAATCGGTGTTTATGAGTGTTGGGGGGCGAAATCGGTAACAGAGAGGTTGGGGATCGTGAAATCGCTGGGGAGGTCAAGAGGATTTAGGATTTTTTGTGATAACGGGAAGATATAAACTCTTGTTCTTATTTACAGCCATGCAGAACAAGCTTATGTTCTCGATATTTTTAGAAAAATGGGCTCTCGAAAACAAGAGCCTATTCTCGAGAATGGGCTCTCGCTGAGGTTTATTTTGTCAGATTTTTAATAGTTTAAGGTTTAAGTTGTTAACAAAATTAGTTAAAAATTTGATTCGTTAATGACCCCAAAGTTCAAGGTTTATCACGTAAAAAACCCTAATATAAATCTAAAATAACTATACTAGAATAAAATAAAAATAAAATTCTAACTGATCTAACAAAAAAATATCCTCACACAAAATAAACTCAAGAAAAATAATAAAACTATGAAAGTAATTCGCCAGAGTCTACTAAACTCATCAAGGATATAGTAAAGAAAAATACAAACCTATGATGGTGATGTGTCTCAATCCACCCCTTAGAGCAACTCCAATGGTAGCAACCCGTTGGAGTTGCCATCAAATAAATTAATATTATTTATAATATTATTTTAATAAATTACACTCTCTCTTTTCCACCTCATCTCTTAAGTAACCTCAAGCAACCTTGCACTCTAATGATAGAGCAACCTAGTTCATTGCTTATAAAATAATTTTATATTAATTTTAATATTAATTTTTTTTACATATATATAATCATAATATCATTAAATTAAATAAATATTATAGTTTATATTTACAAAAGAAGTAAATATTATAGTTTGGGAAGCAACCAAAATTAATATTAATGCTATATAATTAAAATACAAATAAAAAATTACACAAACACGGTTACCGTCCAAAATATTGAAGAAAAAATTTCCATAAACATCTATATTTTAATACGAAGAATATTTTTTAATCAAATTGTGCTCCAAATCGAGACCATATATGCTTTACCAAGTCCGCCTGAAGATTGCGATATACGTTTCTATCCCGGATTTCAGCATTTCGTTGAAGCATTATCTGAAAATCAGAAATAGGTCCATGTGATACTTCTATTGTTGGTGATGGGGTAGGACCTTCATCGTAATTATGATCATATATACCTTCATATAAGCCTCGTTCATCCTCCACAATCATATTGTTGAGTATGATACATGAGTACATGATGTATTTGAAAACATGTCTTTCCCAAAAACGCGCTGGGCCTCGAATAATGGCAAACCTAGATTGAAGAACCCCGAATGCTCGCTCAACATCTTTGCGCACTCCTTCTTGGCATCGGGCAAACAATTGTCTCTTCTCTCCTTGGGGCAATGGGATGGTCTTCACAAATGTACCCCATTGTGGATAGATACCATCTGCCAAATAATACCCCAGTTGTAATATGTCCCATTAACCGTAAATTCAACCGGAGGAGCTTGCCCTTGTAATATGTCAGTGAATAATGGCGATTGATTCAACACATTTAGATCATTATTGAAACCCGGAACACCAAAAAATGCATGCCAAATCCAAAGATCTTGTGAAGCAACTGCTTCGAGCATGATGGTTGGCCTTCCTTGATCATCGCGGGTGAATTGACCTTTCCATGCAACTGGACAATTTTTCCAAGCCCAGTGCATACAATCAATACTACCTAACATACCGGGAAACCCTCGTGTCTCCCCCATTTGTAGTAAGCAACGTATGTCTTCAGGATTGGGTTGCCTCAAATACTCTTCCCCAAAAATCTCATTTACTCCCCGAACAAATTTGATAAGGCACTCCACTTGTAACACCCGGAATTTTCCTAAAACGTATGCAAACCTAGTTGGAGTTTGTAAGAGAGTTTAACGTTCATTCTAGGGTTATGTTAATTAGAGTAAAAAGAATTGGAAGAGTGGTTGGATGGAAACCCTAAGGTATTTTGGTTAGAATGTTGTTAGGTTGTAAGGTTTTATAAAATAAAATTAAGTTATGAGAAATTGAATGGAAGTTGTGGTTTTAAGGAGTAACCACGTTCAATTAATGGAAAGAAAGAGGGAGAGGCAAGTTCATAAAAATAAAACTTGGAAAAGTTAAATGGTGAAGGAAAGGAATGTTGACAAGTCAAAACCAAAAAGCAAGTGTGTGAAAAATTCAAAGGATACTTGAACCAATAGAAAAGAAGAAGAAATTTTGATGAAAAAGGGAGAAACCACATTGGACTATGAGTGATGATTGAGTGAGGCAAATTTACAAATTTAGCAAATTAAGTGGAAAAAAAAAGAAAACAATTTATGGTTTTATAAATTGGTAAAGTGGGAGGTTGAAAGTCAAAATACTCTTCTTCCTCCTCTTCCCCTCCACGATTTTTGCAGCAGCCAATTGAGGGTTTCTCTTCTCATTTTTTTCAAGTTCTTGAATGGTTTTAAGGTAAGGCTTGGTTGGGTTTTGTAGGAAATACATTTAGGTGTTGGTTTTTAATGTTTTTAGGGTGGTTTGATTGATTTTGGTTAGGGTTTGGAAAACCCTAACCATGAATTCCGAAAATTGGGTTCCCTTTGATGGTTTTCTTCCTAATTGTTAGTTTATAATGATGTTAGTTTAGGTGATTTTTAGAGATAGATTGAAGTTATGGTGAAAGATTGTGAAAAACCGGTTTTGTACACTTAATGCACCGGTTCTGTTTTGGGCATTTCGGATTGGCCATTGAGTTTGGTTGGTTACTTTGATGATTTCAATGGATAGTAGACGTGTAGAGATTTACAGATTGGGGTGGCACGTCAAAATTCGTTGAAAAACGAGAAAGTTATGGCCGTTTGAAGTTGGACGTTAAAATTTGTAATAGAAATCAGATTTTGTGATTAGTTGTGATTTTGGGTTGAATTGTTAGTTAGTTTTAGTTATAAAACTCCTTTAGAATTTTTATTAGTGGCTGACTAAGTTATTTCTTATATTTGATAGGTTATCGAGCGAGTGAATTTATTGGACGAAGTAAGCAAACAATTACCGAGCAGTCAGGTAAGTAGTGGTTGCTATCCTTTCGCCTTTGGGCCTACACCATAGAACGGTAGGGTTAATGGTTATTTATTTCGTGTTGTGTTGTGTTGCATATTCGTTGACATGCATCATGGTTTTACACGAGTTTCTTGCATGGTTTGATTGTGAGCGTGAAATGTATAGCCATCCTAGACGGTTATAGGATTCTACAATCGACGAGGGAGATTATGTATAGCCATCCTAGACGGTTATAGGATTCTACAATCGACGAGGGAGATTATGTATAGCCATCCTAGACGGTTATAGGATTCTACAATCGACGAGGGAGATTATGTATAGCCATCCTAGACGGTTATAGGATTCTACAATCGACGAGGGAGATTATGTATAGCCATCCTAGACGGTTATAGGATTCTACAATCGACGAGGGAGATTATGTATAGCCATCCTAGACGGTTATAGGATTCTACAATCGACGAGGGAGATTATGTATAGCCATCCTAGACGGTTATAGGATTCTACAATCGACGAGGGAGATTATGTATAGCCATCCTAGACGGTTATAGGATTCTACAATCGACGAGGGAGATTATGTATAGCCATCCTAGACGGTTATAGGATTCTACAATCGACGAGGGAGATTATGTATAGCCATCCTAGACGGTTATAGGATTCTACAATCGACGAGGGAGATTATGTATAGCCATCCTAGACGGTTATAGGATTCTACAATCGACGAGGGAGATTATGTATAGCCATCCTAGACGGTTATAGGATTCTACAATCGACGAGGGAGATTATGTATAGCCATCCTAGACGGTTATAGGATTCTACAATCGACGAGGGAGATTATGTATAGCCATCCTAGACGGTTATAGGATTCTACAATCGACGAGGGAGATTATGTATAGCCATCCTAGACGGTTATAGGATTCTACAATCGACGAGGGAGATTATGTATAGCCATCCTAGACGGTTATAGGATTCTACAATCGACGAGGGAGATTATGTATAGCCATCCTAGACGGTTATAGGATTCTACAATCGACGAGGGAGATTATGTATAGCCATCCTAGACGGTTATAGGATTCTACAATCGACGAGGGAGATTATGTATAGCCATCCTAGACGGTTATAGGATTCTACAATCGACGAGGGAGATTATGTATAGCCATCCTAGACAATCGACGAGGGAGATTATGTATACCATCCTAGACGGTTATGAGATGAGTGCTATCTAGTCTTGCTCTGGTGGTTCTGAGTGTGGCCGTCCTAGACGGTTATAGGATATGTGCCTACTCGATCCACACGACTTATGAAATGATTAAAGCAACAAACGGTAAATAAGAACAACTGAGTGTTAGAAACTGCATGTGCTAGGTTTGAGATTGTCGCATTTGTTATTCCCTACTTGCTAAGCATTAGGCTTACGTTGTGTGTTCTATGGTGTAGGTGACGAAGTATATACAGGTGAGGTTGAGTGCGAGGACCAGAACTAGATGCAGTCGTTGATGCACAGGGCACGCCGGTGCAGGCCTTTGTCGGGGCACCTCGACCATGGATTTCTGGGAGTTTGAGGACGGGGTATATTTAGTACGATGTTTTGGTATTTTGGGTTGTTTTGTTGTGTAAATAAAGATAATTTTACGATGTTGTGAATATGGTTAGTAATTGTTTTGGAAATGATTTGTATGGTCTTTACAAATAGTTAAATTTACAGGTTTTTGGGTTTTTGAAAATTTTAGGCGTTATGCCGCTCGTTTTAGTTTTAAAATAAATAATGTCGGGTTCACATTCTCTATTTTTTTCGTTAACCGTTTTAAGTCGATTTTCCGTGATTTTTACAGGACATGGAGTCGGAAGTGTCGGACATGTGTGGTTAAATTTTCAGGTGATTTTGTGGTGTTTGGCTTGAAGAAAAATGAAGAAAATTGAGGAAATTTGAAAAAACGATGAAAAATGGGCATTTTTTGCCAAAGAAACCCGAGAGGGCCCGATCGGTCGGGCTGGGCGCCGATCGCTTGGCCACGGGCGCGCGTGCGGCGCGCTGCAGCTGAGCACGCGGGCACGCTGTCTGGGCGCGCGCGGCGCCCAGCACACCCATTTCGATTTTTTTTTTATTTTTTTCCTATTTTCAAAATATTTTAACCCGACATTTTCCAACATATTTTAAACGTATTTTACGCACGTTTTCCAACATTTTTCGAGGGTTCGAAAAAACCCAAAAACCGAGTCGAATAATTTACGAAAATTATTTTAAACAAGGTTTGAGTTAGCAATGTAGCGCACTGAGCCGGGGTGGATTCGGGGGCGTTACAAGTTGGTATCAGAGTAAAGTGGTCGAGTCGTTCAAAGGATTACCCGACAATGCCGGCCGCCATGCAACGTGCTTCACAGACTGTAAATATTTCTTTACCTTTAGTTAGTTTTTTTCTAAGATTAGATTTTCTAACCTTTACAGAAATAGAATTAAGATGCCGAGGTGTCACGTCCCTAATACTGTACCCCATATCCGTACCATATATATATATTTTTTTAAACCTAATATCTTTAATTAAACTCTAGGCGGAACCTAAACCGAAATCGAAACCAGAATCGAAATCGGAATTAAAATCTAACTTTAAAAACCATTTAAAACAACTTAAAACAAAGGAAATACATTAATTAAAACTATATAAAACAATTAAAGAAACAAATAATAAAGGGGAGGGCAAAACAGTCCGGCCCATGGCAAAAATGGGCAGCGACCAGTCGCTGCACATAGCAGCGACCTGCAGAGATCGATCGCTGCACACCCTGCAGTGCAACGATCGCCTCGCGCGATCGTTAGCTACCCCCTGTTTTCTCTTCTTCCCTGTTTCTATTTTACGAGTGCTCTCTGGAATCCAATTCCAGAGAGCAAAAACTTATATATTTTCCTGCATATATGCACTTCAACACTATTCCAATTTCTTCCTCAAATATGACTAAACGTACGATTCAGACATTACGAAATAAACATACATTAAAACGTGTTTAAAACCTAAGAAATTTTCGTGAAAATAAACTGCGTGGATATTTTTAAAAATCGACAATCCCTCCTATTTTAAATCACCGCGCAGTTCATATAAAACAGATTTCCAAGCGTTTAAAACATTAAAGCGTAAACCTATGAACTACCAGATCCAAGCATCCTATAATATCTATACAATTTTCCTATTCTATCCAAAATAGCTTAAAACCCTCAAAATCTATACATACTGTCCTCACGGGTCGTATAAGCCTCGACTGCGCAGCACACCACCGCAGCCATCCTCCGTCAACTGAATCATGCCTCAGGTGGAGGGACATCGTCCTCACCTGGTACCTCGAAGTCTATGTCACCTACACCATACATATACACTATGAGATAAAATCCCAGTAAGCTCTACGTAAATGCAATGCATGCTGTGCTATGAGTTCATTAAACCATGCTTTATTTTTTATCTTACTATGCCATGCACTATAGGTGTCACTGAGATCCTATACCTTCTAACCGGAGAGAGCTCATCCAGTGGGCGGACTACTCTTTCCAGCTAGAAGAGGGGGGTACACGCTTACAACACGTACAGCCGTGCCTGAGCCCCACCTCGCGTGACCTGTAAACTGTATGCCCGAAGGCCTGTATGCCCGAAGGCCTGTATGCCCGAAGGCCAATGCTATGCTTTATGTTATCTTTAAGACTCTGTGCGGAAGTTCATTTTTTATGCTTTTCTTTAAAACAAGTGATGCGTGAACAGTTCTCTATCATAAAGTAAACAAGCAATAACATGTACCATCAAGACTGTAAAAGCATAAACTATAAACTCTTAAGACCTAGCTTCCCAAACCGAGCAAAACTAACTAAAGGCATCTCCAAAACTCCTCGAGACGACATTCGACGTACGGTGTAGGCCAATCGGCCAGAGAAGAATCACGAGAACTTACCTCGTGTCCAAAGCAGCTCAAGCCCCGTCCACGAGCGTTGTTTGACTGAAGCAAAACACAATATCGACGTTAAAACGAGTTTAAGCTATCGATCGTCCAAATTTACAAAAAACTTTAACTAAGGAAACTTTCTAAAGTTCTAATCCAATTCATTGGGCTATTTATTCGAGAAATTTACGCTCAGCACCTAAATTCTCGAAAATCCCTAATTTCAACTATTTTCACAAATTGATTTAACTTCGTCCAATAACGTCAAATACGTGCTCTATATACTGAATCACGACTAACCTATTAATTACGGACCCTAATTCGCGTTTTTGATGAAAAACTATTGAAACCCTAATTGCCTAAAATGCCGTAAATATTGAAATAAAAGCTCTAAGATTGTAGGCTCATACCTAGAACGTCGATTAGAGGAGAAATCACGAAGAAAACGAAACGAACGGAGATCGGATCGTCGAAGAAATCGCCGCGGGCAGGGAGGGTTTCGCGATAGAGAGCTCTCTGGTTTTTGAGATCGATAGAGGAAGAATGAAAGAATAAAGGTAATTTGTTTTGTTTTATAATATTAACTTTGTAAATTACTATTTTGCCCTTCTTTAGTTTTTATATTGATTTCGTCCTTCGGTTCGTAAATCGTCCAACGATTTGGATTCACCAAGTCTCCATATTTCACCAATATATCCAACTTATTATTTGAGACTTATTAAAACTGTCCGTTCGCAATTCGGACCTCATTTACTATTTTTACGAGGACGTCCTCAACATTACGATAAAGGTAATTACTCGGAATATATCGTTTAATCTCCGAAAATTCCATAATTTTCTTAAAATTCCTATTAATCGTTAGGATCGTAATGACGTTTTATTTTCGTGAAATGGACCTGATTTGACATATTTACCAAAAATGCCATTATATAATAAAATAACAATATAATATACTATATCTGAAATCCGTACAAGCTGGGTATTACACGAGGAACCTAAGACGACCCGGACGACCTCGAAATGAACAAGAACAACCTGAGAACCCTAATAAGCAACTCCGGGATTTACTGAATGTTCAATCTCAGTTGCTTGGAATTTTTATGAATCAAGGTTTACCGGGAAATTTGGCAGCGGGGTCCGGCTCGGGAGCGGGCTCTAGTGGGGAACGATTTAGAAGACTCAAGCCTCCACCGTTTGAAGGTCGTTTGACTGATCCGACAACTGCTGAGAGTTGAATATGCACTATGGAAAATATGTTTAATGTCGCTGAGGTGGAGGAAGAAAATAAAGTAAAATGTGCTACTTTCCACCTATCTAGCAGCGCCCAAAGCTGGTGGGAAACATACCAAATAATGGACATCTACTATAGTTGCAAGAAAACAGATAAACTCACCCATATTAGACCCCCGAGCACCCATCACTGAAAGCTTCTGTACATGTCTCAAAGACTGTAGTGTAAGCTTCTCACCGTCCGGAGGATGAAAATTAACTGTTCCTGCTCGACAGTCGATCGTGGTGTGCTGTCGGAACAACCAGTCCATACCGAGTATAACATCATACCCAGTTATGCCCATTACAATCAAATCAGCAGGCAATGTCCTTCTTCCAACCAATATCAAACTATTGAATACCATCTAATCTGAATGTAAACACTCACCGGAAGGTAGTTTCACATCATAAAAACACCCGGCTGGATTCACTTCCATCTGAACTTTCACCACAAAAGCTAGTGCTACAAACGAATGGGATGCACCTGAGTCTATCAAAGTAAAAGCAGGCACTGAGTTAACAAACACGGTCCTGAAATCATTGCAGGACGGTCTTCACTGTCAGGCTCGATCATAGCAAAAATTCTGGGCATAGCTTTAACTGGATCTTTCTTTGCTGTGGGGCAATCGGTAGCTATATGACCTGGTTGATTACATTTAAAGCATCGGGTGACTTTCGGCTTTGGACAATCACGGGAGACATGACCAGCTTCAAGACAGTTATAACATTTCCCATCAAATTGCCCACACTCTCCGAGATGAGACTTCAGGCACTTTGAACACTGCGGACACTTTCTATTCTGTTGCGGTTGCGGTTTCTTTCCTCCCCGCTGATCACCTAAAGTTCCTCCCTGTCGTTTGGTTCCTTGTTGTTGTGAAGATGATCCTCCTCGGCTAAATTGAGCTATAATGTCCTTAAGCTATGGCCACCACTCGGTTAAATGATATCTTTTCAATTCCGAATGTCTTCACCAGCATCTCAATCTCCGGCTTCAAGCCCTGCACAAATTGAAGAAAATATGAATTTAGACAACAAATGTTTGTATTTATAGATAGAAAAAATGAGAATATATAAAATAATAATTTTTTTTCAAATTTTAGACGTTGAGTAACGGTGCAATTTTTTTGTGTATGACTCACATGCTTCAATTTGTATCAAACAAAATAGTACAATCTAAATAAATATAATATTTAATCTAATTAAAATACATAAAAAAAATATTTTTTTTTATTATTTCAGCGTGGCTCAAGGGTTGCTTAAAAAAGCAACCATTGAACAACGATCGTTGCTGTTGCTGTTGTTGCTTGTCAGAACAACTCTGACAAGCAATCAAGAGAGAACCTCCATTGGAGGTGCTCTCACTCTAGTCCTGCGCAAGGGATAATGGATGATGGTAAGTTGTTAACTATTGTTAGTGTTGATTTTGCATAACTTTCTACCAACTCAACTCCTCTTATTTTTCGTAATGTTTTTCATACTCCAAATTTATCTAATAATATGCTTAATGTTCATCAGTTGTGCAAAGATAACAAGGTTTTTATGGAATTTCATCACCTTTGATGACCTTGTTATTCCATTTCAATGTGTTCCTCTTTCCTCTTCTCCTCCTCTCGAGCCACTTTCTACATCAGATCATTTCCTCTCTCCTCCACTCCTTCCACATCATCAATTTCTTCACAGTCTCCTCCTCTTTTAGTTGTGCATGAAGGAGGTAAAATGTTCAACAAATCTCTTTAGGTAAAATTCACTATCTCCGAATCAACTTGAGGATGCATTGACAAAGCCATTGCCACAAGCGAAGTTTCTATTATTTCGTTCCAAACTCAACGTCGGACCGCCTTGAGCTTGCTATTGATGTTAGACTACATGTCGTTTTAGTAATTCTATTACCGTATATATTGGTCATTATTTTTCTCTATCCTTCCATATATACTGAGACTTCACTGTCAGAATTACTAGTTTGAAAACTTCTTGCGAGATTGACTACGAAATATCATACTTCCCTGCTCCTTCCAAAAACCTCCATTTCCTGACTAATGCAAGTCTCATTCAAAGTCTTGCTTGCTTCGGCTCCCGTAATCATGGAGTTATGGCCTCCTCCAAGCATACTCTTCAGACCCAACTTCTTTCCGATTGCCTTGGCATGTTTTTTCTTCGCCTCTGTTCACTCAATTCCGCATCTCCTCGGAGTCCATCCCTTAGGTACATCTTCTTCTTTTTCTTGGTCTTTGCCTCTGTCCTAAAGCTTTAAAATGGGTTCTATTGATCCCCGAGAATCGAAATCTAGGGTTTTGGAGATCGCTTAGAATGTTCAATCATCGTGAAATCCCTGTCTTTCTGAATCATTGCTAATTGCAGATGAGAAGTACTATGCTTCGGAGGTCATCCAGTGCAAGGATGGTGCTAAATCTTTTACCCGAGACCGTCTAAATGATGACTTCTGCGACTGCAGTGACGGGACTGATGAACCTGGTATTTTCATTATTACTTTGAAATTTAGAACATGTATTGCTGGTTATACTTCTAACGTATTGTTTGTAATCATCAAATCAAACTATACAAGTCAACATTTTGGGGGTTTCTGGTTAATAGTATTATGCTGTAGGTTGAATAGTAAACCTCTGTCAATTTAATGGTCGATATGTTACTATAAAAAAGAATAAGTTCTATTTCAATTGTCAAAGTATCAGAATTTACCCTTTTTCAAATCCATTTGAGTAGTACTTTCACTGGGTTTATGGACTGAGGTTTCAAATTTACAGCTCTGTTTTATAGATGATTGAACAATTTTATAAAATAACATGTGTTTTGTACCAGTTCGAAGGTAATTTAAACAATATTATGTTTTGAAAATATAAATCAATGAAACGTCTCATTTCTAATTGTTTATCTCTAGCTTTTATGAACGATTTTAATATTATTGCCTTATTTGTGTTTCCTTTTGTCTTATTAGTTGATGCATCTACTTTCTCGTAATATACGTGGTTGGATATGCAGTTTTGTGAAAAAAATGTCATTTTTTTACACTTTGAACTGTGCTCTCATGGAAATTTTCTGAGTTTGGAAGTGCTTTTACTTAGTTTTACCCGTGAATTGCAGGCACTTCAGCTTGTGCAGCTGGCAAATTTTATTGCAGGAATATGGGAAGCAAACCAAAGTTCATATTTCCGTCTCGAATCAATGATCATTTTTGCGGTAATTATTGTTTGTTGACAATACTTCTTTGTCATTCCTTTTACGTAAAAGTAAACAATGAGGTAGCACATTATAACATCAATTGGTGTTAAGATAATTTGGATTACAACACTCTGGCCTAGACAATAGGCCAAAAGTTCCAAGGCAATCTTTAATCACAAAAAGTAAAACTTTTGCAGATTGTTGTGATGGAACTGATGAATATGATGGTGGCATCAATTGTCCCAACACCTGCGTGATGGGTGGGAATTTTCAGTACAAGATGGACGACGAGTATAGCTCAAGATTTCATGATGCAGGCAAACAAGGAACCAAAACAAGAGTGGATAAGGCAGACTTGATTCAGAAGCTAAAAGGTACTCCATTGTTTCTTGTAACATTAGCACTGTTGGAATCAATAAGCTGACTTGGAGTGAGGCTATAACAATTTCAGGTTTGAAGATGGTAATAATCCTGGAGGTGGTTTTCATTATTTGTGCAGTCGTTTTCACGATAATCCGTAGACGGTTGAGATCTAAAAAACGACGAAATTTTACATTAAGATCGTCTTGATTTTGTAACTTAACGTTTGTAGTTGAATATTGTATACGAAAATCTCTATTTCGCAACTGATATTGCGATTTTCACTGTTTCTTTGTTTTTTTCTCTGATATTGATATGCCTTTGATCAGACTGATTGGATTAAGTTCTTGGGTAGGGATCAAAATGTACCTGAAATAATGGGTGTTGAAGAGAGGATCAAATTGGCTAATAATTATGTCATGGGTATGAGACAAAATTTACTATTTTTGTTTTTTTGTGTAATTATTGTTAGATTTGATTAGAAATTAAGAGATGATAAGGATGGAACTAGGCCATCATATTCTGCAGATTTCTTCAAACTTTAGGGAGATGGTCTCCTAGTAACCGAAATACCTGCAATTTAGAGCAGTGAAATGGAAAATCAAGGCTGACGTAGAGAGAGAGAGAGAGAGAGAGAGAGAGAGAGAGAGAGAGTCGTTATTGTTGTAAGAATTGTTACCACGAGGATGCATCATTGGCAGGCACTTCCTTGGGTACAAAAAGACGGCAAATATATTCAAAACATGTCTATAATCATAAATTAGTGCCTCCCAAATACTTCAATTTGTTGAAAAAGTTGACGACACCACTAAGAAACAACGAAGGTGATAAGAAGCGCACATGAAAGGAGGGAGAGAGAGGGGGGGAGAGAGAGAGAGAGAGAGAGAGAGAGAGAGTACAAGCCACAACCCTACATGTGGGTATGGTTTGGGGACAAAGCAAAGAAAGCTTAGAGCGTGCAAATAATTCACATGGGGTTATGACATGATTCTTTTTCAAGCACTCTCTCTCTCTCTCTCTCTCTCTCTCCACCCATCTTCTAAAGCTTTAGTTTTTATAATTTGGTTCATCTTCCACGCAAAAACTTTGCACTCTACAACGTTTTTCACCTCAACATTCCCCAACCTTAAAGACCCAACGTTGCTCCTAAACACCTCTCTCTGCCTCTGCTTTCTTCGACCCACAACTCAAAACTTCCACAACTCTGCATTCAATCACAGCCGTCCATCATGACGACATAAGATCAAGAATGGAGATGGAGGCACAGGAATTGGGCTCAAACAATAATGATGAAACTATTATAAGGGCTCCCACTAAATAGAAGGGTCACAAATGCACGTGGAGGCTGATTCCTCTCATACTTATTAAACTAGTGGCTACTTTCAAGTAACACCGTTGAGTCTCAACCTCTTTTCCCAGCTGGACATAGCTGTCCAATCTTCACCCCCATGTTACCCCACTGCTTCATACCCATTTCCATATTCATGCCTCTAACTATCACTGTTTGTCTTTTTTTTTTAAATCCCATCTTTTGTTTTTCAAAAGCTTTGATTAATCATTGTTGATCTGGGATTTGTTCCTCTTATTTATCTATTCCACCCTCTGTTTGAGCTTCTGTTTTTGGGCTGGTCTCTGCTATGCCGGATTTGTAGAGATTGTGGGTTGAGTTTGCATTCTCTCTCTTCTTCTTCTTCTTCTTCTTCTTCTCTGGATCTTCTTCATGGCTCAGTTACCTCCTAAAGTCCCAACCATGGCGTCCAATTGGCCGGAATTTTCCCACCAGAAGATACCCACAATGGTGGCCGGAGGAGGCTTTACGCCAAATGCACCAGCTCACCACCCTTCGTGGGTGGATGAGTTCCTAGACTTCTCTTCGTCAAGGCGCGGATCCCACCGCCGGTCTGTCAGCGATTCCATCGCATTTATGGAGATGCCCATGCTAGACGAATGCCGTGGCTCGGCGGCGAATCAGGATGTCGTGGACAACAACGAATTCGATAGATTTGATGACGAGCAATTCATGTCCATGTTTACTGACGAAATCTCATCAGCTGTGGCCCCCACTGTGTCCTCCTCGAATCCTTCTACGCCGTCCGATCACAACAGCGTCGACGAGGAGATAGAAGCCTTGCATAGCAACGACCAGAAGCAGAAGAAAAATGAATCGGAAGAGGTCCAAAGCCAATGCAAGTCGGAAAACCAAGCCCCAAACAGTGCAGTCGCCAGCGCCGCCCCCGATAGGATAACCGATCCCAAAAGGGTCAAAAGGTACGGAATTCAGCTAATTAATACATACAAAAGCAACCAAAATTCAACTTCACCATCACCATTATCGTCAACAACTTGGAAATTCTAATTTTTCTTTATTTCAAACTTCGCATCAGAATCTTGGCGAACAGGCAGTCAGCGCAAAGATCAAGAGTCAGGAAACTGCAGTACATATCAGAGTTGGAACGTAGCGTCACTTCACTACAAGTACGTAAATTTGATCAAACACAGCTAAATTATTAAAGAAGCTGATGTTGGGTAGCTAAGAACGAAATCAAAAACAATTTTTTTGTTTGGTGAAGGCTGAAGTTTCAGTTTTATCGCCGCGGGTAGCGTTTCTCGACCACCAAAGATTGCTTCTAAACGTAGATAACAGTGCTCTTAAGCAACGGATCGCCGCTCTCGCCCAGGATAAGATTTTTAAAGATGGTGAGTTCTTTCGCTGGCTTTTAACGAATTCAACAAAATTAAATTATGGGCATTAATTTTTTGTTCATATCTCTATCAACTCAGGATAAGCTTTTAATTTTTCAACCAATTTAGATTCCTTTTTGGCCTACTCGAACGACATGTCTGATCAAACTGAGTATTTTTTTAGGTCATCAGCATTAATTACCTCAACATTACCGTGTTTCCAAATTAATGTTCGCAGAAACTATTTCTTTTCTACCTTTAGATTAATTTAAGCTGAACTAAAGCCAGACAAACACATATGGCGATGGTAGCACTTCATTAAGATCTGCTTCCTTGTAAAAGAGCGAGCCTGAATATATCATTATTCAGTTTAATTTAGATATACGACAACCTAAGAAATTAGTGTTTATCAATGAGATTATTCGAAATGCATACAAACAAGCAGGGAAAACAGTGAATTATAACTAAATCATTGTCTCTTCATTACACTGACTAATTGCAGCTCATCAAGAAGCATTGAAGAGAGAAATTGAAAGACTGAGGCAAGTGTATCACCAGCAGAATCTAAAGAAGATGGAGAATACTGATCATTCACCACCTTCTTCTGATTCACAGTCTGCAGCTGATAGAAAAGAAAACCTTCTTAACGCTTGAAAAACGCTCCATGCCAGCTCCCTTTCAGGTCTCAGAAAACACAATAAGATCTCCTTATTTTGTCAGAAACAAAACCATCGCAAAAATCTCGACTTGGGTTCGATCCAAAAAAACAAAAGTCATCTGATTAGCCAAACTAAACAAATGAGGGAATGAAAAACTGGAGAGAATCAAAATCTGGGTGGGAGGGTTTGGCCTTGTCTGCTGCTAAACCTGAGCAGCCATGTGATGTGCTTACCTTTATGAAGAGGGGACCGCCTTTTAAAGAATACATGATTGGATTGCTGGAAAATCATGTGCTTCTGTGCTGTTCAACATTGAATAGAGTTTTTTTTTTTTTTAACAATTGTTTTCGTTTGGCAGATGAAGGAGGGTTTTAAGGGTTTGGTGATTATTTAAAGTTTGGCCACGTCTTCTTTGGCAACTCTTACTTTTCATTCGTTTGATTGATCATCAGTTCATGTGTTGGGAGAGCAAAAGAATATTAAATTTTTTGTGTCGGGATGTACTAAAGAAGGAGTTGTCAGAGAAGGTGTCTGTTTTCTGTGTCGGATTTGATGTACTTTTCTTTCTCGTTGTAGTCTTGTTTGTCTTATCATTTTACCAAGAAAATACAGTGGGTGAAATGAACTTTCAGAAATTGTATATAGAAACAGTTTTATTGATCTTGACAATGTAATATATTACTGTTGGAACTTGTATAGTGATCCATTCTTTGTTGGTTTCTAGAGATCCCATCCACCCTAAATTCACTAATATTCACATAACCCGATACGGGTTGGTCAATTTTGTGTATCATTAAAAAACAGTTTTCAAAAACACAACTAAAATAAAGATTGTTAGTTCCAAGTGTTGTTAACACGTGCAAAAATTACAAATTAGATCATATTTAATCTAAAAGAGGAACAATGTGGGGCTTGGAGTGGAATTTAACATGTACAAATTGTTGGAAATAAATGAAAAGAGATTTTAGAAAAAGAACGATGAAGAGAGAGCACAAAAGCTTTCTTCTAAATTGTTTCTTACTTCTTGCAGAAACACAAAGACTTGCGTATTATTAATAGGATTTATTTGGTTACAATATATGAACTATCTTAGTACATGAACTAATCATATACACGTACTTATGGATTAATACATGTATATGCATATGCATGAATCATACCTCTGAATATAACTTGTGACACCCCAAGCTCCACAAAGTATTACATTATTGTTCCATTTGGTTGAGGTTTGGACGATTTGCTCTGGTGTTTGACCCCAAAACATGTTTTACTAGTTGGAGATGACATGCTACATCTATAGAGTATTCCAACATCACAAATTTTCAATGTCGAATTGTAGTCACATCACTTAGTCTTGAATCTCAACAAACTCTCATAAGGATGGGTCCTCACATTAGATGGTCGTTGTTAATATAATTGTGTTAGTGGTTACTGCTAGAAACAAAATATGCATTCACATGCATTTATATTACAAGAAGCATATTGGATGATTCTATACTTAGATCTGATTTGGGCTTAAGGGTTTGATGCAGCGGGATGCTGAAAGAAAACACGATTCGAGAGAAATCCTAATTTCAAAAATTGCTTCAAATTCAATAATAATCTGAAAAATGAAAAGATACAACTTAAATAATAGTTTCAGATCTAAACTACACTAAAATAAAATTATTAATTGTGAAAATAAAATCTAAACTAAAAGATTCTAAAATAATAGATATAGATCTCAACTAAAATAAAATAAAACTATTAATCAAGAAAATAAAATCTAAACCAAAAGATCTTTCAAGAATAATAATCTGAAGTCTAATCGGTCACTTTGTCAATTTGCATCATTCTCTCCCATCACAGAAAAACTTGACTCCGAGGTACAATGATTTGTCATCAGAGTAGAATATTTAGATACCCTCCACATTAAATGTCTTGGATATACCAGTACTATTTGCCAACTCAATAACATTTGCATTATCGTTGATTTTCTTCTCAACTCGATAGGGTCTATAATTCTTGGGTTGTAATTTGTTGTATTTATCAGTTAAAAACCGCTCTTTTAGGAGAAACACCATCACTTGGTCACTGACAACAAAGAGTTTCTATTGCAAAATCTCATTCTTTAGGACTTATCTTGTAATGAGGCAATTTTGGTAAGTTGGCACCCGAAATCAGATGATTGTGATGTTGGATATCTTTCATAAGAGATAATCCGCTAGGTAGCTCCCTAAGAACGATGTCTGCAAACTCTTCTAGCAAGGAGTTGACCTCTCGTGGTAGATCACATGTCGGTGGCTTGTTGTCCACTGTTATAATTAATGCATATGCTTTCTGTGATTCTTTCATAGACCCTTCTATTTCTTGCTCCGTTTGTGTGATAGTAAGAAAAGATCGTCCTTCCACTTTATAAGTTTTTGGACGGTGTTTTACCTTTAAGGAAAGTAACGTGAACTTCACTCAATCCTTTTCTAATCGGTATATGTTTTCTCTGCCTACATGATGTGTATCTGCGTCAAACTCCTAAGGTTTACCAAACAAGAGGTGACAAGCATCTATGTCTACTACGTCAAAGTACACCTCATCTGTATATTTTCCAATTGAAAAAGGTGCTTTGAAATGCTCCTTCACCTGAATTTTTTTTTGCTGCCTTGATCCATCTGATCGAGTATGATTTAGGATGTTTCTCTACCGGTAACTGTAAAACCTCTGCAACCTCTTTATTGATGATGTTCTCACAACTGCCAATGTCAATGATTAGGTCAAATAGACGATGGTTAATAGTGCACCTAGTGCAAAAAAATTGGTGCCTTTGAGTGTTGTCATCTTGTTTGGGGGTCAACATCAATTTTCTGATCACGTACGTCTCTTCATTCCCTTCGTCATCCTCATCCTCGTACGTTTCTTCGTTCCCATCGGGTTCGCAACAGATTTCTTGTTCATGTTTGTCTCTCTCAATGTAAAGCCCCGAGTTATCTGAACCCGGTTCGTCACACAAAAGCCCGTACACGACTAAGAAATTTCAACCGTATTTTAAAACTTCTCTCAACATTCAAGATTTGACATTTGCTAAAATCTCAATACAATTAAAAATTTGCAGCGGAAATCATTTGAGCGACACTAGGGTTTAAACAAAACTACGAAACATTGTTTGAAATGCTAAGAAACAATTATCAATTAGGAAATAAATGTTTAAACCGTGGAATACTTGAGAAGTTGCAGAAGTCAAACGCATCTGCCGATGAAATAAGTCAATCAGAAGAAGCAGAAACATAAAATAGAAAGCTTCTACCGATGACGTCAGCCAGAAGAGTTGGAAACAAAAGACATCTCTTGGTGGACTGCATCTACCGATGATGTCAGCCGGATAAATCAATTATCCAACATCAACCGATCGCAAAACGACAAGTTTTACGACTCACATTTACCGACGGAAAAACGACAAAAATCTCTCATTCCCTTCTTCCGATAGAATAAACTGCATACACCGATCACTAAATGACAAAGCATAAGACCCACTCATACCGATAGTGTAAAATCTACATCTTCCGATAGAATTTAATCTACGTCATCCGATTGAATAAATTTCATGTACCGATGACTTTACTGAGACATCGTCCGATGACTTTATTGAAGACATCTTCCGATAGACAACATAACTATAACTCAACATATACCGATAGACATCATCTACTGATAGAGGGCAGAACGACATTTCAACTATTTCTTGCTATGCAAACACAACTCTAAGTACAGAAAAGAATTTACTACTCCACTGAAAGCATTCAGAAATGATTCAAATCATTGTATTACCCAAATCCAGTAAAAACCAACATTTAAAAAACTCAACAGAATACCTTTATCAGGAAATCTCAAAACGTATTCAAAATATTAAAAGAAAAACACTACTGTCATGAAAACTAAGCATACTTAAATTGAAACATTGTCAACTAAACCTTCACACCAACTGACGCCAGTTAAACCGCCCCATCAACTGCCAGAATATTACATAGATGCACTCCTCCAACTAGACTAGTCCTCGGCAAACTCAGTAAACACACCTGCTGTAACTTCTTCACCTACATCACAAAACTCACCTATTAGCCTAATGCTAAGTAAGTAAAGCAGTAATGAAATGAAATGCTGATATCTGAATCTTAAACATGCAATTTCTACTTTCTCATCTCAGTTGTCATTCATCGTTTCTGTTCAGATCCCCCTGTAAAATTGGGAGTTGGATCAAATTCTCTCAAAGTATAAATATCCACTGACTCATTAAGGGGCGGATTACTTCCCTTAACAGTAATCTGATTCACATAGCTGTTTCCGATCCCCCTGTGAAATTGGGAGTTGGATTAACTCTCCCAAAGTATAAATATCCACTGTCTCATTAAGGGGCAGATTATTTCCCTTAACAGTAAATCTGTTTCGCATAATTGTTTCATTATGTTCATTCCTCACCATGCCAACATGCATTCAAATTCATTTTCGTATACTTTTAAAACATGATGCATAGCATACAGACACATTCAAATAAACATGTTCCTAATATTTTGTGATGTAGGCCCGAAGGCGCAAGCAAACTTCACTTACTTGGTCTCCTGGAAATCGCTCGGTTTCAACTACTTTGGAAGCCCTATTCACCTAATGTCATAAACAAAATACCA
This sequence comes from Begonia masoniana, assembly GCA_022432975.1. Lineage (NCBI taxonomy): Eukaryota > Viridiplantae > Streptophyta > Magnoliopsida > Cucurbitales > Begoniaceae > Begonia > Begonia masoniana. The sequence continues at coordinate 40,914,520 of CM039509.1, read as the reverse complement.
TTCAGATCTTCACTAAACCTCATCCTACACCATTCACAAACCTAAGGAGCTAGTTTAGAAGTTCAGATCATCGCACATTCATGATTCATCACTAATCCGAACTCAACTCATTCACAGCATTCTCAAAAATACATTCATTGCACTCTCTCTGCTATCTAGCCACTAAATCTCGAGAAAACGAAGGGAAAACTTACCTAGTTTGAGGAAATGGAGATCGGAGGGGAAAAATCACCTGGAACTCTATTGAGCTTGAGCTGAATACCGAGAAAGGAAAAACGAGGGAATAGCGGCAGCTAAACTTCATTAAACCCTCCCTTAAATACTTTATCCACAATAAAATTACAATTTACCATTTTGTCCTTACTCATTCACTTATTAACCTAATCACTAAATCACTAAATTTCAATTATAAAACATCCTCTATAAATGGAAAAAGGTAAATCGGTTAATAGAAACCGGGTGTTACACTCAACCACGTTAACTGCTCTCTGATTTGGACACTCGTTCAACCGATGACCAGGCTGATTACATCGAAAACATTTCCTAGGTATAAGCCTTGCTTAAGGATTCACTGTTTTCAAACACTCTTTATTATCGACTAATTTTTTTCCAGCCACCCTATTATCCCTCTGTTCCACGCGACCTTGTGTTTTAAGGAAGAAATTTTCTTTGTCCCCCACACTTCTCTGATAATTTTCACTTATGTAAGCATGTCTGTTCAACTCAAACCTATTGTGACATGCCTCGGGTTGCATTCAAAAAGACATTTGACAAAGTCCCATACATTATCTAATCTCTCTACTTATTACGTGTTCTCGTTTTGCAGGTACAATTATGTGGAAGGAATGCACTTGGAGCGCATGGAAGGAATCACCAAATGGCCTATGGGAATTTGTCTTCCCGGCCCTCTAAATTTGTAATTTTATTTTTAAACTTATTTGGCATACATTAGCCTTTTTGTATGGATTATTTATAGTTGCATTATGCATTAGATTGTGTGGTTAGGGTTAGATGAATGTTGGTGGATGATGGGTTGAAGAATTATTCGACAAATTATTCAACAAAGGAAAAACACTTCTGTAACGCCCGGATTTTCGGATTTTAGGATTTTCTAATTTCTTAGATAATTTTCGTAAATGGCAAATTAAAGTATTTTCTTGAGCAGGATGTTTCTTTAGAGCCCTAGAAATTTACGGGGATTTTAGAGAAATAAGTGAAATTTTAGAAACCCAAATCGAAAAGAATACTGCTAGAGTTCCCGTTTTACCCTTTTAGTAAGTTAATTCGTAAAAATAGCACAATAAGTCCGTTTTGTGAACGGTGAGTTTTGTTAGAACTCTAAGATTAAATTGGAATATTTGGAGAAATAAGGAAATTGCAGAGAAACCGAGTTGATAGACTAATTAAAGAATTAAGCATAGAATTGAGGGAGGGGCATTTAAGTAATTTGGTAAGTAAAAGATTTTAATTTTTATTAAAGGCATAATGGCTTCACGATGAAGCCATTACCTGCTGAGAGCTCCCGACGCCGAGAGAGACGAAGAGCGCGACGGCTCTTCTTCGGCGGCGACCAGGCGTTTTCGACCACCATTCTGACGTGCAGACGCCGGCGAGCTGAACCAGAGCTCGGTTTGGCCTTCTCCGCGCCAGACCCGACCAAAAACAGGTTGAGATTCTTCCCTGTTTTCGTTCTGTTCATGGCCGGCGGTGGCGAGCTCGATTGAGCTCCGTCCACTGGCCCTTTTTGGTTGCTTTAAGCGTCAATTGGCCGAGCTCGGTGCTGGCATGGATTGCCGAGCAATGAGGAGCTCGGATTTGGGGAAAAACCGAGGGGCTAGGTTTTGAGATTTCGGGTTTTCTGAATTGGAACTTTGATTTTAGGTTAGTTTATGTTAATTGGATGTTAGGAGGATAGATTAGTGAGGAATTGAGAGAGTTTTGATGAAAAATTGGAAAAGAGAAATTTTGGGAAAAAGGGGCAGAATCGGGTTTCTGCAAAATTGACCTAGCTCCGGTCATTTGTTTTAAAATTCATTTTGGCAGATTAAAATAGGTTATTAGAGGAGTACGTGGCCGCTGGAATCGTTCGATTCCGATAACCGACGCAAAAGTTACGCGCGTTTGAGTTTTGGGTCGATTTTTACCGGACCCAAATTAGTGGCCCATTTAATTAGGTTTTAATTGATTAGGCTAGAAATAGTAGTTTAAGATGTTTCACAAAAATGAGAGTTTAGTTATGCCCGAATGAGAAAATGGAAGTTTTAGGAAAGAATTTCCTTAATTAGGAGATTAGCTTAAGTTTGAAATTAGTTTAATTAGGATCGATTTTAATGTCCTTTATTTATGAAATGCCTTAGGTGGAGACGACTTCAAGGACGGTGCTCGGCATAGCCAGGACGCCAGGTAAGTGGATGTTAGGTTTCCGGCCCTTAAGGCCCTACATCGTATCAACGTTAGGTTTTTCTATTTTGATGATGATTTTCTGACTGTGGGTTTAATGAGTCGGGTAGCCTAGAATGTTAGTTATTAGAGGTTTGTTAAGTTTGTTATGAGTATAGCATGTCCATGTACGTTGCGAATGGTTGATGATATGTCTATGTATGTCTATGAACTCCTCATGCATCATGTTTTCTTAAAAGTGCATACGAACTGTTTATGAGCATGTTTTTATGAAATGTTAAGATAACAAACGATTATGAAATTCTGACTGTATGTTCTCATGGTTCTGACTGTATGTTCTCACGGGTTCTGACTGTATGTTCTCACGGGTTCTGACTGTATGTTTCTCACGGGGCAAGAAAAAGGTTTTACGAAACGAAATGAAACAAAAATGTTTTATAAATGTCATGCATATATGTAAAGTTACGTTTAGAGCATCCCCTTACTAAGCATTAGGCTTACTGTTTATGTTGTATGATGTAGGTGACAGGTGTGAAGGTGAGAGTTCCTCATGATGACAAGGAATAGGTGGTCGACGGGTGGTGCTCGTGGCGACGAGGTGTGTTTTGGCTTGATGATCCGATGACTTGAATGATGTATGTCGAATGATGTGAGTTAGTTTTGTTGGTTAGAAAGGTGATGAATTTTGGGGTGTATATTTAAGTTTAATATTCAGGAAATTTTATAGTGGATATAGGTTTGAAGTAGTACTATTTTGAATGATTTGTTAATGTATGTCCTTGGTGATGTTTTAGGAAATTTAATGCTTATGCTCGATGTATGTTTTGAGGATTTGATTGGGTTTTGTTTGATAATTTTACGTTAGTAGGTCTATGTGTCGGTTTTGTCTGTGAAAGCATCAAAGTGTTTAAGTATGTAGATTGAATGTTTTGATAGAAAGATATATGAATAGTTGAGTTTTGATGTATATGTAGTGGTAGTAGATTGTTTAGAATGTAGAGTCTTAATTTTAGAAATATACTGGAACTGCTTGGGTTATTTTTAACAGGTAAGGATAAGCTCGATTTTTAGAGCGATCCATGCAGTTCGTTTTCTTGAATTTGTCTGAAATTGTAGGTTATATTAGTGTCATGTTTTGATGATCGAGGAATGAGTGATTTTAAGGGATTTCAACAATCCGACACTTCAATTTAACGGTTTAGAAGTCGAAACGTTATGAGTGATATAAAAAGAAAAATTTACGTGGTTACGAGAGTTTAAAGTTAAGGTTACGTTAGGGTTAGTTTGTTTAAGGGTTTTGGGTTATGTTTAAAGGAAAAATGAAAAAGTTTATGCGAAAAATACGAGGGCTTAGGTAATGATTATGTCACGGCAAGTCCGTGGCGGCCCTACGGGGTTGGGGTCGTCACAACTTCAACAAATGGAGTCCAAAGTAAGCCTTAGCCAAAAGAAGAGCCCACATTTAAAGATATGAAATTGCAGGTACAAATGTGGGTGGCAACATGGATCCAAGATTTGGCAAAATCTCAACCATTGGCTAAGCAATGGCTCGGATCAAAGTGGCTGCATTTTGGCGCGCGCACGGGCAAGCAGAGTGGCACCGGGCAGGCGCGCGCAGACAGCTTCAGTTGGCGCGGGCAAGCAGCTGTCCATCGGATGAGGCGCGCGCTGGAGCATCATGGCCGTTTATCGGGTGCACCACGGATTGATGCGCTGGACGTTGAAGGCGCACACCCGGATCGCTGACGTGGCACGATGCTGGACTTCAGATGGTGCGCACGGGATCACTAATGTGGCGCGCTGCTGGGCATCAATGGCACGTGCGGCAGCACCTGATTGGTTGATGGGCGCGCGCACGACTTGCTCCCTCCTAGCCACCCGATTGTTTATTCATCAATGGCACAATTTCTTCTTCAATCCTTGTCAAACCCTAATCCACCTTAGGTTGCCTATTTAAGCATAGCATTGATGCATGTATTGGAACTTTTGCCCATTTTTATGAAATTACTATTTCCGTAACTAAGGTTAGAAGCCCTTTGGGTGTTTCCTCGATTCTTGAATCGAGTGGAGAGGTCCTCCATTGTTAGCCTAGCTTAAGGTTGCTAGGTTAACTCTTACATTTTCTCTCACTTTGCTCTGTTGAGAGTAAAGGCTTCGAGGAAGAAACCTAGGCCTACGGTGGTCGTTTTCTTCTGGGAAAACGTGCAGCCGAGAGCTCAAACGTAAAATAGCTCCTCGGTTCCGCCAAGGGTATTTCTATCTTTTCTTCATCCATCTTATTTCTTGCATTTTATTTCTCCTTCACTTCGGCCATACACTTTCTCACACACTCACTTTTATTTTATTGCATTTTTCTCTTCATCTCCAATTCAACTTTCTTCACGGTTTTCAAACACTCAACCCACCTTCATCTTGTTCATTTATCTTTACATTTCTTCCATTTTATTCCCCTTAATATTCGGCCATCTCTCACACACACATCACCTTCATCTTATTTACATTTTCTAGTTATTTTTTTCACTTTATTTTCAGGTTTTGTGCTACACTACCTCACCCGAGCACTTGGTTAACTTTGTGGGTTTAACATGGCCCCTTTTCTAAGGGACCCGTGTCAAGTGGTATCAGAGCGCAAGGTGCTTCCATGATGCGTTTTAGTCGCCTTGACGTTAGTCAAAAGTTGGCACAAAACCGGGAAAGCCGCTCTTACTTTCTAGCATTATTTTTGATTCTATCTTTGTGCTAACTTGTGCTATTTATATCTTAATATTTGCTGCCATTATTCGTGTCATTTGAAAGCTTAATATATTAAGGAAAATCTGGTATGCATTGTAGCAAAGATCGGCCAAGGTAAGATTAAATTTCCTTTCGGTTTATAGTTCAAATCTTCACAGTTTTTCTTTGTCATTTTGCTTCGGTTTTGCATGTCCTTTTGCTTCGGTTTTTCAAACACCTTTGAATATATTGTGAATCTTGATTTGCATCTATTTCTATGTTGTAACTTGTTTCAAAAATCTGATTATAATGATGCATAATGTTGGCCATAAGTGGAATATATAAAAACCGGTTTGTATATGATATTCCTTCTCGGTTTTTCTAGCACTTTCATGCCTCAGTTTTCTTATCATTGGTTGGATACTTGCATCTAGATTTTTGTTGAGTAACCCATATTATATGCTGTTATTTGAGTGCACAAAATTGATTTACAAGAATAAAGCAATAGCATGTTAAAATCGGCCACATTGAAGCCAAGGACTACATGAAAATTCTGCTTATATAACTTGAAATTTCAGCTTGTTGACCTTGATCAAACTTGTATTTTAATGTTATTACTTGCTGTTTTTGAAGTTATTTAGTTGGCATTAATATTATTTTGAGTGATTTTAGCTTAAAGTGGTTAACTTGCTTGAATTTGGTTGGATTTGTGGTACTAGCACGTTATTGAAAATTTCATTCTAAAGTTAGTTTGCTAAGTGATTGTCAAAATTATTAAGTTGATTATTGACTTCAATTTTAAATGTTAAGTGTGAGCATGATATTTGATCTATTATTGTCTTAGCTATGAACCTTTCCTTAGACCTAAAATTCCTCTAAGACATTAACGAGATAATTACATCACTAACTTAAGGTGAAGCAACTTAGACAAGAATTTAAATTCAAATTAAAATACTTAGTATGACTAATAGAAGTGGATTTATACGTGACACACCGCACCAAGAACCAAATCGGGTTAGGGACACTCCCCCTCCCGAACACACACGTCACGAAGGTGAGACTAGCATGCAAGGGCAAATCAATGTCTTAACGGGCTTAGTTAACTCCCTTACACAACAAATCAAGGACGTTTCCCTTGATATGGCCCAATTTAAAGAACTTATGACAAACCATCCCCAAAGAGAATCCCATGAACGAGATTGATAAGTGTGTATTTTATACACTTATTTATACTTTTTACACTTGATTTGATAAGTTTTTCTCAAGTATGTGAAAGAATTTTGTGAAAGTGTGCAGATAATTAATTTAGAACAGGACGTAGCTATAACGAAAGAAGTTGAAGAGAAAAGGAAAAAAGAAACAAATAGAAGCTGAAAAGACGAAGAAGAAGAAAACGAGAACCAGTAGAAGGCAGGGGACAAGCAGCGATCGATCGCCACACTATCTTGCGATCGATCGCTGAAGACCACGGATTTTGGATACGGAATAAAAGGCGATCGATTGCTATACTTGCCAGCGATCGATTGCCATACATGCAAGGAAAAGCAGCGATCAATCGCTATACATGCCAGCGATCGATCGCCTATCAATCTACAAATTTGGAAAGATGATTTGTTTTAATCAGAGCAGTTCACCTGAAGACAGACTTAATCTCCACCATTAATCGAGTTGAAAGAAAACATTAAAAACCTAGCAGACCTAAAAAAAGGGCGTTCGGCAATTTTAGATTCGGATAGGCAGCGACAGAGAGCAGCAGAAGGAGAGCTTTCGGCAGAGAGGCGATTCTGGAGGCGATCAGCTATTTTCATAGTTTATTCTTCCTTTTTATTTCTACTATTTACTTATGCATTACTTCGATATCATTGTCTATTTTTCTTTTAGCATGAACTAAACTCTTTCTTCTAGGGCTACGATGTAGCCAGACTATGTTTATTTTATATTCCTTCGTTTGATTATATTTATTGAGTATTTCTTCCACAACTGTTGGCACATTTAATTTTTGTTCTTAAAGCCTGTAAATTTCTGGTCAATCTTTACTTGATGTTTGGGATGTTTTGAGATCGAGAGGTGATAAATATCCTAGCACTGAAATTAATGTTATGAATATACGTAGGCTAGAGATAGTTACGGTATTGGTGTGATCACTGTGATTTCTTGGTTTATTTGTATTTGATTAATGTAGGATTTGAGACTGAGAAGTGATAACCCATTAATCAGATAAACTACGCAATGCTCGAGAGAGATTGTATTAGAATTTAGTAAAATCGATCATCAACATAGGAAGAATATTTATGAATATAGTTGCGAAGGATTGAAATAAATATTGTCTTGGTGAAATCGTAGTACCTAGGCTTTTATCAATTTGATTTAATCCTATTTTATTTGTTGCACTATTTTATCTTAGTTTATTTTTAATTATTTTAATTGTTTAATTTACTTTCAATTCTTGAAACCTATAAAAATGTGTGTTCAATTTAGAATTAAGATTAATTATTTCGATTTTTAATTAACAAGTCCTCGTGGGTTCGACACTCTCTTCATCACTGTATTACTTGTTGCGACTCGTACACTTGCGAATTAATTTTCACAACAATTTTTTGGCAGCCGTTGTCGGGGTCTTTATTATTAATATCGAATTAATTATTTTTAGTTTTATTTTGAATTCTATTTATTTTAATTCTTTATTTTCGTGTTATTCTCAGGTGTATGCGTAAAGAAGGAGACGTCAATCTTCTCCCGCTTAATCTTGAAATCAAACGTACGTGTCGACTAAATCGTAAAGCGAGAAGAAAAGTTATTCAACAAGCGCGAGCCATCATGGGAGATAACGGGGAAAATAATAACGGGGAAAATAATGTCGGGGACAATAATGTCGAGCACCGGACCTTACTTGATTATGTTATACCTATTGTCTCCGGAGTACATTCAGCTATTCGCAAACCGGCTATCACTGCTAATTTTGAAATCAAGGCGGACACATTGTATATGATTCAACAATCTCAATTCAGTGGATTACCTTCAGAAGACCCCAAGGATCATATTGCAAACTTCTTAGAGGTATGCGACACTTTCAAATTTCACAATGTGGGGGATGATGCATTGAGACTACGGCTATTTCCATTTTCATTACGAGATCGTGCGAAGAACTGGCTTAACTCTTTGCCCGCTAATTCTATTAATACTTAGGAAGAGTTATGCCAGAAATTCATTTCCAAGTTCTTTCCATTCGAGAAGACAGCTAGACTTCGCAATGATATAATTAATTTTACTCAGTTCGATGGGGAGACATTATATGAGGCATGGGCTCGTTTTAAGGAGATGTTGAGAAAGTGTCCCAATCATGCTCTACCGATGTGGATGCATATTCAGACTTTTTATATGGGATTATCAGCTTCTACTAAGACTCTGGTTAATGCAGCAGCAGGTGGAGCTTTAATGAGAAAAACGGAAGAAGCCGCTTATGAATTATTAGAAGAATTAGCACTTAACAATGACCAGTGTCCAGTGGAGCGATCAATTATGAAGCACACGACGAGTACTCCAAAACTCGAGGCTATGAAAGCGTTAACTCTACAAGTTGCCTCATTAACTAAGCAACTACAAGAATCTCATATGGCAGCAAGTGTTGGGAAATCAGTGAAGGGTAATTGTCAGTGGTGTCAAGGGCCGCATTTGAGTGAGGAATGTCAAGAGGGAAATCCTATGGCCAAAGAACCCGCAGAGCAAGTTAATTATATGGGTAATTTTAATCGTCAGGGCAATCCCAATTCTAATACTTATAATCCAGGATGGCAGCAACACCCAAATTTTTCATGGAGGAATTCTCAGAACACTATGCAGCCACCTCAAGCATCTCAACTCGGTCCATGTCAACAAGTTGATAAGAAAAATGATCTTGAAACCGCCCTTATGCAGTTTATGACCGAGACCCGTACAACGATGCAAAATCAATCAGCTCAAATCCACAGTTTCGAAAATCAACTTGGGCACTTTGCAAGCATCATAAATGGAAGACCCCAAGGCTCATTACCAAGTAACACCGAAGTAAATTCGAAAGAACATTGTAATGCAATTACCACTCGACAGTGCACATTAGTTGAACCAGTGCAAAAAGAAAAAGACATGCCAGAAATTGTTAATGAGGCGACTAATACAGATGAAGTTCAAAAATCACACCCAGCTCATCAACCGCCTCCAGTGCCATTTCCACAAAGATTGAAAAATGTGAAGCTTGACAAGCAATTCTCTCAATTCCTTGAAGTCTTCAAGAAGCTCTTCATTAATATTCCGTTTGCCAAAGCTTTGGAACAAATGCTGCGTTATGCTAAATTTTTGAAAGATATTCTTTCCCATAAGCGCAAAATAGAGGAGTGTGGTTTTATAGCTCTTACAGAAGAATGCAGTGCTATTATTCAGAAAAAGCTACCTCAAAAATTAAAAGAGCCAGGAAGTTTTACTGTACCATGCGAGATTGGCAGTTCTATATCTACTATGGCACTATGCGATTTGGGGGCGAGCATTAATTTGATGCCTTTGTCTATATTCCAGAAACTCAATTTAGGCGAAGGCAAAGCCGACAGAGGTTACATTATTGATGGCCGATCGTTCTATTAAAAACCCGAGGGGAATCATTGAAGATGTGCTCGTAAAGGTCGACAAATTTGTATTCCCTGCCGATTTTATTGTGCTTGATATGGAAGAAGATCAAAATGTGCCGATTATATTAGGGCGATCCATTCTTAGCTACAGGTGGTGCTGTCATTGATCTTAGAAAGAGGGAGCTCAAATTGCAAGTACAGGATGAAGATGTGACATTCAAGGTGTATAAGTCAATGGAGTACCCAATATCTAGCGCTGACATATTTCGGGTGGAACTCCCTAACACTGTTACAATGGAAGCCTCACGTCAACTAAGCGACTCTCTTGAGCTGAATGAGATGCAATACGTTGAAAATCTGGGGGAATCGACATACAGGTAATACCACCTATTAAGAAACCACCCGACTACAATAAGATTCTGGCGAATGACAAGTTGGTAAATGGGCAACGATTGACACCATATTGGGACAGTACATGTGAAAATGCAAAGTCCATCATACATTTCGACCCAACATGAAGAAGTATGATGTTGGGCCGTCGACAATAAATACAAGCGCTTGGTGGGAGGCAGCCCACCCAAGTATCCTTTTTAGTTTGTTATTTCTATTTTTTGTTTGCATTAGTTTTGTTTATTTTTATGTTTATTTCATTTTATTATTATTTAAAAAAAAACATCTAGATAGACTAATCCTTAAAATGAAGCTCCACAGTTACGATAACATGCCCAACTCTACATGAGGTACGCTATCCCATTTTATTGTATGCTTTGTCTACATTGAAGACAATGTTAATCTTAAGTTTGGGGGTGTTCTGTTAGCTTTACTTATTTTCTCTGCTCTATTGCTCTAACATATATTATGGTTATGCATTCTGATCTTGGTTGAGGTGTTGATGATGATTGAAATAGAAATAGATTCATGTTTTAATTCCTTGAGAAATGCTGAGTAAAAGATTAATTTGTTTTAGTTACATTGATCAGAGCTTACATAGTTATTTTCACAAATCTGAACACGTTTCATTCTTGTTTGATTCTATTTGTTGGTGAAATTTGTGTAGTCTACTAAGAGTGAAACCCAGATACTGTAAGGAGAGTGAACGAGAGTAAACACGGTAAGGGAGAGTAACTCCAGTCAAATGCATTGATAGTGACGACCCTGAGAGGAAAATCCTTCGTAGTTTTGTCTACCATCCTCGAATGTGAATTGAAATTTTCTCTGAAACAAAAGAATGATTTAGGCCATCTTTGAACCGTTTGAGCTTTCTGAGCCTACCTTGTTGTGTCATTTAATGATACCCATAGTTACTCTTTTGAGTCTATTATTTACCATTCAGTAGTCACCTGAACTCAGACTAGCCTTATATATTTTTCCTGCCCTATTAAATGAGCACAAAGATATTTATCTAATTAGGGGAGAGTTAAAAAAAAGAGCTGGTGAAATTCAATAGCAACTCCTTTGTCATTTGTTTCTTTTTGCAGCATTAATTCGTTGTATTTATGTTATGTGTCAATTGAAGAAAAAAAAAAGAGCAAGTTTGAACAATTCAGCTTTCAATCTTATTTTATTTTATGCAATTATTAGGTTTGTATTGATATTGTGTTGTAATAATGACAAAGGAGTTAAGATGGGTGATAAGGAGTGAAGTAAGTTTGGGGGTGATATTAGAAGAAAGTTTGAGTGAGTTCAACAAGCCCGTAAGTAAATAGAAGAAAATTTTGAAAAGGGTGAAATAAGGAGGAATGAGTGGTGCTCTAGATATTCGTTTGAATCCATAAAATTTCTACCCTTTAACCCTGCCTTTCATTACAAGTTTGTGAAGACTTATTGACTTTTGTTTTGATTTATGGATATTTGCTATTAGTTGGATAGTGGGTAAAGCTGATGAACGATTAGAGTGAATGGAGTGAAACCGAGTGAAATGAGAATGATGCCCTTACCTGTAGCTACATTAGTTGAACCTACAATTAGAAGAGAATAAGAATGAACACACACACACACGAAGATTTCTCTGTAAACTTTTGTCAATGCGCTACTATGAGTTATGTCTTTTACAAAGTGTTGATCTTGATGTTTTTAGTATGAATTTTTCAAGCTGAGACGATTTACTAAAAATCTTGATTCAGATTGTTTAACCATTACAGTATGTTGAGCATTCTATATTTGATAGAGATTATATATTTGTTTTAATTGAACTGCATTTTGTTCGCTTGAGGACAAGCTTTCATTCAAGTTTGGGGGTGTGATAAGTGTGTATTTTATACACTTATTTATACTTTTTACACTTGATTTGATAAGTTTTTCTCAAGTATGTGAAAGAATTTGATGAATTTTGTGAAAGTGTGTAGATAATTAATTTAGAACAGGACGTAGCTATAACGAAAGAAGTTGAAGAGAAAAGGAAATAAGAAACAAATAGAAGCTGAAAAGACGAAGCAGAAGAAAACGAGAACCAGTAGAAGGCAGGGGACAAGCAGCGATCGATCGCCACACTATCTTGCGATAGATCGCTGAAGACCACGAATTTTGGATACAGAATAAAAGGCGATCGATTGCTATACTTGCCAGTGATATATCGCCATACATGCAAGGAAAAGCAGCGATCGATCGCTATACATGCCAGCGATCGATTGCCTATCAATCTACAAATTTGGAAAGATGATTTGTTTTAATCCGAGCCATTCACCTGAAGACAGACTTAATCTCCACCATTGATCGAGTTGAAAGAAAACATTAAAAACCTAGCAGACCTAAAAAAAGGCGTTCGGCAATTTTGGATTCGGCTAGGCGGCGATAGAGAGCAGCAGAAGGAGAGCTTTCGGCAGAGAGGCGATTCTGGAGGCAATAAGCTATTTTCATAGTTTCGTTCTTCCTTTTTATTTCTACTATTTACTTATGCATTACTTTGATATTATTGTCTATTTTTCTTTTAGCATGAACTAAACTCTTTCTTCTAGGGCTACGATGTAGCCAGACTATGTTTATTTTATATTTCTTCGTTTGATTATATTTATTGAGTATTTCTTCCACAACTGTTGGCACATTTAATTTCTGTTCTTAAAGCCTGTAAATTTCTTGCCAATCTTTACTTGATGTTTGGGATGTTTTGAGACCGAACGGTGATAAATATCCGAGCACTGAAATTAATGTCATGAATATACGTAGGCTAGAGATAGTTACGGTATTGGTGTGATCACTGTGATTTCTTGGTTTATTTGTATTTGATTAATGTAGGATTTGAGACTGAGAAGTGATAACCCATTAATCAGATAAACTACGCAATGCTCGAGAGAGATTGTATTAGAATTTAGTGAAATCGATCATCAACATAGGAAGAATATTTATGAATATAATTGCGAATGATTGAAATAAATATTGTCTTGGTGAAATCGTAGTACCTAGGCTTTTATCAATTTGATTTAATCCTATTTTATTTGTTGCACTATTTTATCTTAGTTTATTTTTAATTATTTTAATTGTTTATTTTTCTTTCAATTCTTGAAACCTATAAAAACGTGTGTTCAATTTAGAATTAAGATTAATTATTTCGATTTTTAATTAACAAGTCCTCGTGGGTTCGACACTCTCTTCATCACTGTATTACTTGTTGCGACTCGTACACTTGCGAATTAATTTTCACAACAGAGATTCTTCACGAGAGACCTCCTCTAGGATTATACCCGAACGTCCTAAACGTCAATCCCTATTCAACAACCCTTAGAGGAAGAAGAATGGGCCGAGCCCCAAAGAAGGAGACCCCGTTATGAATTAGAGGATGAGGATTGGGCGAGAGATGATGAAGAACATTATTGCCCAAATCGTTGTAGGGACAATGACGACCTCCGTAACGTTAAGATCACAATTTCTCCTTTCAATGGAACGTGTGACGGGCACACATTTTTAGATTGAGTTGATAAAGTTGAGAGTTTTTGAATGCCATGATTATTCCGAACGAGTTAAAATTCAACTTGCATCTCTAGAACTCACGGGCAACGCTGCACTATGGTGGTCCAACCTTAAGGCCCAAAGAATGAGAACATTAGGTTACCCCATCTGTACTTGGAATTCCATGAAAGAATTAATGCATAAGAGGTTTGTCCTCCAACACTATAAACACGAGTTTTTCCACCAACTCAAAACCCTTAGACAAGATAACCTCACCGTTGACGAATACCTTACGGAATTTGAAACTCTCAATATGCGTTGTGCTATTGAGGAACCTGAAGAACAACTAATCGCGAGGTTTATTCGAGGACTCAACCGCGAAATAGGTGATGCGGTGGAAATGCAACAACTTGAGGATATGGACTTGGTCATCCAATTAGCCTTCACGGTGGAGAGATAATTGAAAAGAAAACGTAAAAGCAATATCCCTAACAAGTTCCCACCAAGAAGTTTTGACCATGAGAAATTTACTCCAAAGCATGAAGACAAGAGGCCCTTCAATCGTAATTGGCCTCCGAAAGGATCAAACACCACTCACAATCCCCCACCAACAAACAAAACCCAAGAAAACCAACCAAAAGGACTAAGAGCATGTGATGTCCAATGCTTTAAATGTCTAGGTAAGGGACATTATGCTAACGAATGCACTAACTGCCGTATGATGGTCATTAAGGAATCAACGTGTGAATGGGAGAGTGAGGAAGACGAATGACAATATAATAAGGTTGAAGAAGAAGTAGTAGGAGAGAGTGACCAAGAAGCCGATGAATGCACGGCTCAAGAAGGACCCCTACTATTAGTTATAAGGCGAGCTTTAATATCCAAGAATGTGAACCTGGACTGTCAACGTGAAAATCTCTTCCAAAGTCGTTGCGCAGTCAAAGACAAGGTTTGCTCGTTAATAATTGATGGAGAAAGTTGCATCAATGCGGCCTCCCAAGACATGGTCAATAAGTTGGAGTTGGAAACCACTAACAATCCTACACCTTACAAGCTAAAATGGTTGGACGATAGAAATGACCATGTGATAACTAAGCAAGTGACCGTAGAATTCACCATAAGAAAATTTAAAGACTCGGTTCTTTGTGATGCTGTCCCAATGAGTGCCAGCCATATCCTACTTGGATGACCATGGTATTATGACCAGAGAGTGCAATATGATGGATTCCTTAACCGTTACACTTTTAACTTTGGAGGAAGAAAAATCAATTTATTGCCTATGTCGCCCGAACAAGTGGCTTGAGATGAGGTCACCCGCAAAGAAGGAAAAATAAAGGAAAATCTTTTATTATAGAAACGCGGGTTGATAAAAGAACAAGAGCCCTCTCTTATCAAGTGGCATACCAATCCCTTATGCGACGAAGAGATGCTGTACTGTAACGCCCCCGACCCGCCCCGGCTCGGTGCACTACTTTGCCAACCCAAACCGTGTTTAAAACGACGTTTAAAATAATTTTCGATAAATTTTTGACTCGGTTTTTGGGTTTTTCGAACCCTCGAAAAATGTTGGAAAACGTGCGTAAAATACTGTTGGAAAAGGTCGGGTCAAAACATTTTAGAAATAGGCAAAATAAAAAAAATCCAAAAAGTAGGGTGCTGGGCGCGGCGCGTGCGCGCCGAGCGCGCGCAGCAGCGCGCGCTGTACAGCGCCGAACATTCGGCACCCTCTCGGGTGCCAGCCACCAAAATGCCTCATTTTTTTTTTCCAGCTTTTCTCACTTTTCTTCATTTTCCGTCGAGCCAAACACCTTCAAAAATTCTAAAATTTATACCACACCATCCCGACATCCTTAACTCTGTGTCCCAGTAAAAATCTTGAAAACCCAACTTAAAACAAGCCCGACGTTATTTATTTTAAAACTAAACGGACGGCATAACGCCTAAAATTATCAAAACCCCAAAACCTACAATTCTAACGATTTTAAAAACTAATTAAACCATTTCCCAAAACAATTTATACACCATATTCATAAAATTGTAAAATCATCGTTATTCACATAATCCAAACAATTCAAAACGCCAATCCAACTTTAAACAACCACAACTATTTACATCAAAATATTAACCTCCCACAACTACCCAAGGAAGACGGTGGCCAAGACGCCTCGACAATAGCCTGCACCGGCGTACCCCGTCCTCCTCCGACTGCAGCCTACTCTTGGGCTTTCTCATCCACCTCACCTGAGTAATACTCGTCACCTACACCATAGAACACGAAAAGTAAGCCTAATGCTTAGTAAGTAGGGAAAAACGAATGCACACACACACACAATGCAACTCAATCCTATCACATGTAGTTTCTAACTCTCTGTTGTGTTATTTACATGTTCGTTGCCTTAGTTTTTTAATAAGCCGTGTGGGTTAAGTAGGCACACATCTCATAATGCCACACCTTGATCCACCAATTCAAAACCGGTTAGCTCACGTCTCATAACTGTCTAGGACGGCCAAACACAGTTGCCATAACCACACCGATTGTAGAACCCTATGACTGTCTAGGAGTTCATACTCATGATGTTTGCCAAACCGTTCCCTCATAAAATTTCCCTTCGGGGTGCTACACACCAGCACTTATTCCCGACAAGGATAAATTACTGGAAACCAATGCTTACAATTCTTTTATCTTATTACAATTCACACTCACAATGCAAAACGGTGCACACAACTATGCATGCCAGAATAATATGCAAACACAACACAACGCGAATAAAAAATCGACCGTCAACCCTACCGTTCCATGGTGTAGGCCTAAGGCAATAAAAGGATTCTACTTCTTACCTAACTGCTCGGCTTTAAGTTGCTCACTTCCATCGGTCAGTTCACTCATCTGATAACCTATCAATTATAGAAAATAACTTAGCAATTCACTCATAAAATTCTAAAAAACATTCTAAACCCAAAACTAACCAACAATTCACCCTAAAATTACAAAACCCGATTTTTACCCAAAATTACAACGTCCAACTTCGAACGGCCATAATTTTCTCATTTTTCAACGGATTTCGACGTGCCACCCCACTTCGGAAACCTCTACACGTCTACTATCCATTCAAACCATCAAATTAACCAACCAAATTCAATGGCCAGTCCGAAATCCAGAAAACAGAACCGGTGCACATTTTGCACAAAATCGGTTTTTCACAACTTACTTCCAATCTTCCATATCTCTCCAAAAACCATCTAAACTAATATAATTAAAGCTTAAACCTATCAAAATAGGAAGAGAACCATCAAGGGGAATACAATTTTCGGACTCCATGGTAAGGGTTTTCCAAACCCTAACCAAACTCTTTAAATCACCTCCAAAACACTAAAAATCAACCCCCTAATGTATAAAACTAAAAACCCCACTAAATTTACCTTGAAAACACCTTGAAAAATTGAAGAGAGGGGAGAGGAAGAATTGGCTATGGAGGACTTGGAGCTTGGGAGAAAAATCGTGGGAGGGAGAGAAGTGAAAGTGAAGAAAGAAACCAAGCCATTAAAACCACCACTTTTCTTTTTTTAATTTTTCTCCACCAAAATTTCTAATTTTGTAATTTAACCCTCCCCTTCCTCTTTTGATTTCCAACGTGATTGCTTCTTTTTTTAACCACTTCCTTTCATTCAATTTTTCTAGCAAATTTTCTATTGGTTCATATGTTGGTTTGACTTTTCAAACACATGTTGCTTTGAATTGTCAAACCTCCTCTTCTCTTCATCTTTCTTCCAACATGAACACCCTTTCATTCCATCATTTTCCATTCAATTTAACCAATTTTATTTCACCTAATTAACTAACATCCTATTGGTTCATAAAGTTTGACTTTTCAACACTTTGAATTCAACCATAACACCTAACTTTAATTTATACTAACACTTAACATTAACTATCCTAACCTTTTATCTTAGGCCTATACGCGTTATCAAAATTTTCGGGTGTTACATGTACTCGTTGGAAGACGCATCATTATGGCATAAAGAGAAAAGGGAGATAAGTGAAGAAAGTATTTTTGGACTAGGTAGTATGATTGTTGCTCCATCCCTTTCCTTCACGGATATCGAGAAAATTCTCTTACAATCTCATCCAATTAGGAAGAAGTTAGCCTATGGCCTTGAGCCTACCTATTACCTTCCTACATTCCTTCTTAGAGCCATACAAATAAATAGGAATTTTACTCTATTTGTGATCAACAAATGTCCTATCTTACAATTGGGGGAATTACCAAAATGATTGACCCCACCATATGACTATCATAAATTTTACCATCGTACGAGGGACAAGGTTCAATTAAATGGAAAGCTTACACTTGTGGTCTTAAGGACAAATCGATTACCTATTTGGTCAAAAGGGTATATTGGAAACCCAATAGTGCTACATGTTGAATTCAACTACTTTGGAAACTTTCACTCCATCATTGAGCAATCGCCCTCCAAAGTAGTTCCCGAATTCAATCATTCCATCTTTACCTAAGAAATTTTTAGTAAGACCATCCAACCCCCATACCATTTAGAGTATTGTTTGGTGAGAGACTTTCAAACGAAGGAATATGTCCTCATTGCATTCCAACTCAAGCCTTTAGAAAGTGACGATCAAGCTAGTAGTCGAGAAATTGTAGGAGACATCTTTGGGAAGAAGTCAACTAATGGATTTGAGGTCAAATCCTCAAATAACCCGGAGAGGATGACATGCTTCAGGTTGCATTCAAAAAGACATTTGACAAAGTCCTATACATTATCTAATCTCTCTACTTATTACGTGTTCTCTTTTTGCAGGTACAATTATGTGGAAGGAATGCACTTGGAGCGCATGGAAGGAATCACCAAATGGCCCATGGAATTTGTCTTCCCGGCCCTCTAAATTTGTAATTTTATTTTTGAACTTATTTGGCATACATTAGCCTTTTTGTATGGATTATTTATAGTTGCATTATGCATTAGATTGTGTGGTTAGGGTTAGATGAATGTTGGTGGATGATGGGATGAAGAATTATTCGACAAATTATTCAACAAAGGAAAAACACTTCAACAAATGGAGTCCAAAGTAAGCCTTAGCCAAAAGAAGAGCCCACATTTAAAGGCATGAAATTGGAGGTACAAATGTGGGTGGCAACATGGATCCAAGATTTGGCAAAATCTCAACCATTGGCTAAGCAATGGCTCGGATCAAAGTGGCTGCATTTTGGCGCGCGCGCGGGCAAGCAGAGTGGCACCGGGCAGGCGCGCGCAGACAGCTTCAGTTGGCGCGGGCAAGCAACTGTTCATCGGATGAGGCGCGTGCTGGAGCATCATGGCCAGTTTATCGGGTGCGCCACAGATTGATGCGCTGGACGTTGAAGGCGCACACCCGGATCGCTAACGTGGCGCGCTACTGGATATCAAATGGCGCGCACGGGATCGCTGATGTGGCATGCTGTTGGGTATCAAATGGCGCGCGCGGCAGCGCCTGATTGGTTGATGGGCGCGCACACGACTTGCTCCCTCCTAGCCACCCGATTGTTTCTTCATCAATGGCCACAATTTCTTCTTCAATCCTTGACAAACCCTAATCCACCTTAGGTTGCCTATTTAAGCATAGCATTGGTGCATGTATTGGAACTTTTGCCCATTTTTATGAAATTACTATTTCCCTAACTAAGGTTAGAAGCCCTTCGGGTGTTTCCTCGATTCTTGAATCGAGTGGAGAGGTCCTCCATTGTTAGCCTAGTTTAAGGTTGCTAGGTTAACTCTTACATTTTCCCACACTTTGCTCTCTTGAGAGTAATGGCTTCGAGGAAGAAACCTAGGCCTACGGTGGTCGTTTTCCTCCAGAAAAATGTGCACCCGAGAGCTCAAACATAAGATAGCTCATCGGGTCCGCCAAGGGTATTTCCATCTTTTCTTCATCCTTCTTATTTCTTGCATTTTATTTGTAACGCCCCGAATTTTCTGAACCCGGTTCGCTACTCAAGAAACTAAACCGAACTATAGGATTTTTGAGAAAATTCTAAAACTTGACTCAATGGACAAAATTTGACATTTTACAAGGTGAACATTGAAAATTTTGCAGCGGAAAAATCATTTGAGCAGAACAGAGTTGAACAAAACTATGAAACAACGTTTGAATAATCAGCTATAATATTAAGAAATAATTCAGCCAAAAGAAAAGAAGGCTTAATCGTGAAATACTTAAAGTTTGTAAAAGTCAAACGCATCTTCCGCTGAACAAAGTTAGCGGTAGAGGCAGAAATAGAAACAGAAGGCTTCTACCGCCAAACAGTGCCAGCAGTAGAAGTAAGGACAAAAGACTCAGCGGTGGAAGCAGAGACAGAATCGACATGTCGACTTCACACGTCTTCTGCTCACATCTGCCAACGACGTGTCGGCTGCACACATCTACCGATCACAAAACGACAAAATTGACTGCATAATTCTTCCATTTAAAAACGACAGAATTACTATCTACTTCTTCCATTCACAAAACGACAAATCTACTGCCTACATCATCCGATTACAAACGACAAGGCTACTAAAGACATATACCAAAGACATCTACCATTGGCTTCTACTGAAGACATCTTCCGATGATGTCAGTCGGATGATTCAATCCTCCAACATCCGCCGGTGGACAAAACACTCAACATCCACTGGTGGACTTCACTCACCGATGGTTGAACTTGCAAATTTCACTCAAAACTTTCAAAACAACCTGACCCTAAGTAACTTTTGAAATCCATCAAATAACCATTTGAAACCAACATTTGTATCCTTATCCAATAAAAATCCCAAATTAACAATTTGTAGCAAAACCAAATCAGACTTTTCACAACAGGAGAAACTCAAGTATTCTAAATCCTTCAGTTATTACTATCATCAAAATCCTCTGCACTCCTCAATAGAACATCAGAAAATTAGACTCCACATACAGACAGTAGTTAAATCGCCTCATCAGAATATCCAACCGTGGCATAGACGTACTCCTTCAACTTCATCTATTCTTCAGTGCACTCGGGGAACTCACCTGTTACAGTCTAAGCACCTACATCACAAAACCCATCTATTAGCCTAATGCTAAGTAAGTAAAGTAATAATGAAATGAAATACTGAAACATAAATTCCTAAACATGCAGTTTCTACTTTCTCATCTCAGTTGCATATGCATTCGTTTCTGATCTGATCCCTCTGTGAAATTGGGAGTTGGATCACTTCTCACAAAGTCATACATCCTCTCTCTCGATTAAGGGGCGGATTAGTTCCCTTAATAACTGTTCTGATCCCCCTGTTAAATTGGGATTTGGATCACTTCTCCCAAAATATAAATCCCTTTATAAGTTAAGGGGCAGATTAGTTCCCTAAATAGTTTATCTGTTACAGTCTGTTCATTCCTTACCATGCCATTTCATGTAAATTCATTTTCGCATACTTTCAAAATATGACGCATGACATACAAACACATTCAAACATACATAATCCTACTGTTTTGTGATGTAGGCCCCAAGGCACAAGCATACTTCATTTACATGGTCTCCCGGAAAGTATTGGGTGGAAGACTACCTCGGGAGCTTACTCAAACCTAAAGCCATAGACAGAACATACAGTAGACTTTCTCTAAACTCCATTCTACACCGCTAAAATTTTAGAGACACTAGTTTGGAAACTTAGTTCATTGAGCATTCCCGATTTACCATAAATCTCGAACTAGCTCACTCATACGGCATTCACAAAACTCACATTTATACTATCCCCAATCATCAATAGCTACCAGTACAGCAAGGAATCGAAATAGGACTTACCTAGTTTAGAGAAGAATCAAGTAGAAGAATCACCTAGAAAGCTCTGCTGCTTGAGCTGAAAACCCAAAGAGGAAAAATAGGAAATAGTGGCGGCTACAGTGCATTAAACGCAGAACCTCTTCCCTTAAATAGATTATCCACTTTATAACTCAATTTACCATTATGCCCTCGCCTAGTCACTCATTAGCCTAATCACTAATTTCTCCCCAATTTCACCTATAAAATATGCACTACTAGTTAACAAAATAAGTTGGCTCAATGAACCGGGTGTTACAGTCTACCCTCCTTAAAAAGAATTTTGTCCTCAAAATTCAATACCTGAATAATTCTGGATGTTGGTCCATCATTTCTTGCTGGCGCTCCCAAGTTGTCTCCTCTATGTTCTGGTTATGCCATAAGACTTTCACCAGTGTGACCTCTTTGTTGCGCAACACCTTCACAGCATAGTCTAGCATCCTTACTGGTTTCTCCTCATAAGTAAGAGTGGGATTAACTTCGATACTCTGCTGTTCCACCACTTGAGATGGATCCCTCAAGCACTTCTTCACATAGAGACATGGAACACATTATGGATTCCTTCCATAGTGGTTGGTAGCTGTAATTCGTAAGCTGCCTTCCCAATCCTTTTCAAGATTGAAAAGGGTCCAATAAATCTGGGGTTCAACTTGTCTCTCTTACCAAATCTCACAACTCCTTTGAATGGTGATACCTTAAGAAAAACTTCATCACCTACTTCAAACTCTAATTCTATGCGTCTTCTGTCGGCATAGCTTTTCTGTCGGCTTTGAGCTGTTAAGATCCTCTGGCGGATGAGGGCAACCTTCTCAACAGTTTGTTGCACAATGTCAAGACCAAGCAACTTTGCTTCACCAACTTCATCCCAGTACAAAGGAGATCTGTACTTTTGTCCATACAATGCTTCATATGGTGCCATACCAATAGTTGCCTAAAAACTGTTATTATAAGAAAACTCCACCAATGATAAATATTTACTCCAAGATCCTTGAAAATCTAATATGCATGCACATAGCATATCTTCTAAGGTCTGAATAGTTCCTCTCGGATTGTCTATCTGTTTGAGGGTGAAAAGTTGTGCTAAAACTAAGCTGTGTTCCCATAGCCTTGTGCAAACTCTTCCAGAACTTAGATGTGAATCGAGAATCCCGATCTGACACAATTGCGATAGGAACTCCATGTAAACGTACAATCTCATGCACATACAATTCAGCAAGCTGATCCATCGAGTGAGTTATTCTCATCGACAGAAAGTGGGCAGATTTGGTTAATCGATCAACTATTACCCAGATTGCACCATGTCCCTTTGCTGTTCTAGGCAATCCCACAACTTTAATCTGCTGACAACACAAGCATGATCCTACATACTCTGCCACACTCCTTTTCATACTTGGCCACCAATAATGCTGTTGGAGGTCCTTGTACATCTTCGTAGTTCCAGGGTGGACAGAAAATCTAGAAGAATGTGCTTCAGAAAGAATCTCATCTTGAAGTTCTTTAATGGCAGAAACAAACCATCTATTTCTAAACTTAAGGATCCCATCATTGGAATAATTGAAATCTGAATTAACAGTAGATTCTATGAGTAATCTGTACTTATTGCACTCTACATCATTTGTCTGAGCTTCCCTTATTCTTTCTAGAATTGTAGGTCTCAAGGATATGGCAGAAAGCATGGCTGACACACTGTGCACTGCTTCTAGATTAAACCTTTGGAATTCAGTCTCTAGGGCTAATGGTACGTCAAGAATCAAGGCTGAGGCTGAAGTTGTCACTCTACTCAAAGCATCTGCTACAACAGTTGCTTTGCCAGGATGGTATTTAATCTCAAAATCATAATCCTTTACAAATTCCAATCATCGACGTTGCCTCATATTTAATTCCTTCTGTGTGAAGATATATTTCAGACTTTTATAGTCCGAGAATATTTCACAAGTTTGTCCATACAGGTAATGCCTCCAAATCTTAAGTGCGAATACCACTACAGCTAATTTCAAGTCATGTGTAGGGTAATTCTTCTCATGTGTTTTCAACTGTCTAGAAGCATAAGCTATTACCTTTCCCTCTTGCATCAAGACACAGCCAAGTCCAATCTTGGATGCATCACAGTAAATGCTAAATTTACCATTCTCAACGGGAAGTGTTAATATTGGGGCATTGGTCAACTTCTTTTTCAAAGTCTGGAAACTGGATTCACACTCCTCTGTCCAAGCATAGTTGATATCTTTCCTTGTTACCTGAGTGAGGGGTGTTGCAATTTTTGAAAATCCTTCAATAAATTTTCTGTAATATCCTGCTAATCCAAGGAAACTCCGAATATCTGTAGCACTCTTCGGTCGGGGCCACTCCTTGACTGCTTGAACCTTGGCTGGATCGACAGATATTCCATCTCCAGAGATCACGTGACCAAGAAAGTGAACTCTGTCCAACCAAAACTCACATTTGGAAAACTTAGTATAAAGTTGGTGCTGTCTAAGTACTCCTAACACCAAACTCAAATGCCTTGCATGCTCATCCTTAGTACTAGAATAAATTAGGATGTCATCTATAAACACGATGAAAAACTTGTCCAAATACTCATGAAACACTCTATTCATAAGATCCATGAAGGCTGCCGGT
Organism: Begonia masoniana; assembly: GCA_022432975.1. NCBI lineage: Eukaryota > Viridiplantae > Streptophyta > Magnoliopsida > Cucurbitales > Begoniaceae > Begonia > Begonia masoniana. The sequence continues at coordinate 40,890,483 of CM039509.1, read as the reverse complement.
GCATTTATCAATCCAAAGGACATAACCAAAAACTCATAATGTCCATACCTTGTGCGAAAGGTAGTCTTAAGGATATCTTCAGATTTAACCTTCAACTGGTATTAACCGGACCTAAGGTCAATCTTAGAGAAAACTCTTGCACCATTAAGTTGGTCGAATAGATCGTCTATCCTCGGCAATGGATACTTGTTCTGGACGGTTAGCTTATTTAGTTCTCGATAATCAATGCACATCCGCATCGATCCATCCTTCTTTTTGACAAAAAGGACAGGTGCACCCCACAGTGAAAAGCTAGGCCGTATGAACCTTTCTCCAACAGATCCTCCAACTGCTTCTTTAATTCTTTAAGTTTTATTGGTGTAAGTTTATATGGGTTTTTAGACACAGGCTCGGCGCCGGGGTAAACATCTACAACAAATTCAATTTCTCTATTTGGCGGCAAGCTAGGAAGGTCATCCAAAAATACTTCTGGAAAGTCTTGAACGACTAAGACATTTTGAGGATTTGCCTTCCCTACAAGTTGTGTGTCTAAAACGCTAGCTAAGAAGCACAAATACTCTCCACATGGGGAAGGTCTAGTGTTAATAGAAGCCATCACAGACATTTCCTTACTCTTCTTTGAAGTTTGACAAGTATGTTTCAAGCCACTAGGGGGTGAAAACTAACTACTCCATTCCTACAATCAATTGTGGCATAATGCTTGAACAACCAATCCATCCCTAGTATTACATCAAATCCCATTATATCCATAATAATGAGATCAGCAGGTAAATTCTTGTTTCCCACTATCACCACACTATTAAGCATCACTCGGCTAGAGTGCATGCATTCACCAGAGGGTAACATGACATTAAACACATGTTCAGATGGCGAAGACTGTACATCTAACTTAACTGCAAACGTAGATGCTATAAAAGAATGTGTTGCACCAGAATCTATTAAAGTAAAAGCAGGTATAGAGTTGATCAATATAGTACCTGATACAACAGCGGGCTGTTCCTCACCCGACTCCATCATGGAGAATATCCTCTATTTAATCATAGCAGGGCCACTCTTAGAAGCTCGGCAGTCTCTGCTAATATGGCCGACTTTGTTACAATTGTAGCATCTGGTGATTCTAGGCTTCGGGCATTCTTTTATCGTGTGTTCAACCTCCTCACAGTTGAAACACTTCCCAAAGCCCAATCTACACTCGCCCGGGTGGTTCTTCAAACACTTAGGACACTGGAGAAATTTCCTAGCATTCTGTATATTCCCTCTTGTTCCTTGGCTAATCTGGCCTTCACTAGGCCTCTTCATTCCTCTTTGTTGGTGTGGATGGATATGTAGGATCGGTATTGTCTAAGAGGGGGGGGGGGGGTGAATTAGACTTTTTAATTTTAATTACGAGTCAACCTAATTGTCCCTTGATTAAACTTATAGATTTAACACAAGTAATCAAATAATGTAAAGAGAGAGAGAGAGAAATTCGACACCAGTATTTTTACGTGGTTCGGCCAAACTGCCTACGTCCACGCTCCAAGGCTCACCCCTTGAAGATCCTTACCCTTCTCCTCACGAGAATACACAGATCGGGATTCCGGGCTCCGATCAACTGCCTTTACAGATCTGGATTGAACTTCACGGGCGTCAATCCACTGCCTTTACAAATGATTTGAGTTTGTAAAATTAAGTACAGACTACACTCTCATAGTAATTGAATCTCAAGTTAGGATTGAGAGATGTAGAGGAAATACAGAGTATTATCACTTTCGCAGCTTAGGGCTCAGTATTCAAATTTGCAAAAGTTGTTCCTTCGTGCTCTAAGCTCGGCTTAAATACTCTGTCTGATTTTTGCTTCACAGAATTGAATGCTTCTACTTGGAATGGTAAAAGTTACCGTTGGGAAGCATTCGTACTGAAGCAGATATCCGTTACATTTAAAGTCGCTGTTCGTCGTCGCCATTAAAGTTTAATGCTGAAAACGACGTCACTGTAGCTTCGCGGCTAATTTGAATTCTGGCGGAAGACAAAGCTGATTTAGTCTTGAACCACCATCGGATGATGCAACTTAAGAATCTTGAACCGGCATCGAATGAAAAAGCTTTAAACACTTGAACCGGCATCGGATGATGAAAGCTTTACACTCTTGACCCGGCATCGGATGATTGATTCGTAGTTGTCTTCCGCCTCTGTCGTTTAGTGACCGGAAGAGAAATTTTTTGAAGTCATCCGCCTTTGTCGTTTCGTGGCCGGAAGAGTAATTTGGTTTACTCATCCGCTTTTGTCATTTTGTGGCCGGAAGAGTAATTTGGTTTACTCATCCGCCTTTGTCGTTTTGTGGCCGGAAGAACAATTTGGTTTACTCATCCGCCTTTGTCGTTTAGTGGCCGGAAGAGTAATTTGGTTTACTCATCCGCCTTTGTCGTTTAGTGGCCGGAAGAGTAATTTGGTTTACTCATCCGCCTTTGTCGTTTTGTGGCCGGAAGAGTAATTTGGTTTACTCATCCGCCTTTGTCGTTTAGTGGCCGGAAGAGTAATTTGGTTTACTCATCCGCCTTTGTCGTTTTGTGGCCGGAAGAGTAATTTGGTTTACTCATCCGCCTTTGTCGTTTTGTGGCCGGAAGAGTAATTTGGTTTACTCATCCGCCTTTGTCGTTTTGTGGCCGGAAGAGTAATTTGGTTTACTCATCCGCCTTTGTCGTTTTGTGGCCGGAAGAGTAATTTGGTTTACTCATCCGCCTTTGTCGTTTAGTGGCCGGAAGAGTAATTTGGTTTACTCATCCGCCTTTGTCGTTTAGTGGCCGGAAGAGTAATTTGGTTTACTCATCCGCCTTTGTCGTTTTGTGGCCGGAAGAGTAATTTGGTTTACTCATCCGCCTTTGTCGTTTTGTGGCCGGAAGAGTAATTTGGTTTACTCATCCGCCTTTGTCGTTTAGTGGCCGGAAGAGTAATTTGGTTTACTCATCCGCCTTTGTCGTTTTGTGGCCGGAAGAGTAATTTGGTTTACTCATCCGCCTTTGTCGTTTTGTGGCCGGAAGAGTAATTTGGTTTACTCATCCGCCTTTGTCGTTTAGTGGCCGGAAGAGTAATTTGGTTTACTCATCCGCCTTTGTCGTTTTGTGGCCGGAAGAGTAATTTGGTTTACTCATCCGCCTTTGTCGTTTTGTGGCCGGAAGAGTAATTTGGTTTACTCATCCGCCTTTGTCGTTTTGTGGCCGGAAGAGTAATTTGGTTTACTCATCCGCCTTTGTCGTTTTGTGGCCGGAAGAGTAATTTGGTTTACTCATCCGCCTTTGTCGTTTTGTGGCCGGAAGAGTAATTTGGTTTACTCATCCGCCTTTGTCGTTTTGTGGCCGGAAGAGTAATTTGGTTTACTCATCCGCCTTTGTCGTTTTGTGGCCGGAAGAGTAATTTGGTTTACTCATCCGCCTTTGTCGTTTTGTGGCCGGAAGAGTAATTTGGTTTACTCATCCGCCTTTGTCGTTTAGTGGCCGGAAGAGTAATTTGGTTTACTCATCCGCCTTTGTCGTTTTGTGGCCGGAAGAGTAATTTGGTTTACTCATCCGCCTTTGTCGTTTAGTGGCCGGAAGAGTAATTTGGTTTACTCATCCGCCTTTGTCGTTTTGTGGCCGGAAGAGTAATTTGGTTTACTCATCCGCCTTTGTCGTTTTGTGGCCGGAAGAGTAATTTGGTTTACTCATCCGCCTTTGTCGTTTTGTGGCCGGAAGAGTAATTTGGTTTACTCATCCGCCTTTGTCGTTTAGTGGCCGGAAGAGTAATTTGGTTTACTCATCCGCCTTTGTCGTTTTGTGGCCGGAAGAGTAATTTGGTTTACTCATCCGCCTTTGTCGTTTTGTGGCCGGAAGAGTAATTTGGTTTACTCATCCGCCTTTGTCGTTTAGTGGCCGGAAGAGTAATTTGGTTTACTCATCCGCCTTTGTCGTTTAGTGGCCGGAAGAGTAATTTGGTTTACTCATCCGCCTTTGTCGTTTAGTGGCCGGAAGAGTAATTTGGTTTACTCATCCGCCTTTGTCGTTTTGTGGCCGGAAGAGTAATTTGGTTTACTCATCCGCCTTTGTCGTTTTGTGGCCGGAAGAGTAATTTGGTTTACTCATCCGCCTTTGTCGTTTTGTGGCCGGAAGAGTAATTTGGTTTACTCATCCGCCTTTGTCGTTTTGTGGCCGGAAGAGTAATTTGGTTTACTCATCCGCCTTTGTCGTTTTGTGGCCGGAAGAGTAATTTGGTTTACTCATCCGCCTTTGTCGTTTAGTGGCCGGAAGAGTAATTTGGTTTACTCATCCGCCTTTGTCGTTTTGTGGCCGGAAGAGTAATTTGGTTTACTCATCCGCCTTTGTCGTTTAGTGGCCGGAAGAGTAATTTGGTTTACTCATCCGCCTTTGTCGTTTTGTGGCCGGAAGAGTAATTTGGTTTACTCATCCGCCTTTGTCGTTTTGTGGCCGGAAGAGTAATTTGGTTTACTCATCCGCCTTTGTCGTTTTGTGGCCGGAAGAGTAATTTGGTTTACTCATCCGCCTTTGTCGTTTAGTGGCCGGAAGAGTAATTTGGTTTACTCATCCGCCTTTGTCGTTTAGTGGCCGGAAGAGTAATTTGGTTTACTCATCCGCCTTTGTCGTTTTGTGGCCGGAAGAGTAATTTGGTTTACTCATCCGCCTTTGTCGTTTTGTGGCCGGAAGAGTAATTTGGTTTACTCATCCGCCTTTGTCGTTTTGTGGCCGGAAGAGTAATTTGGTTTACTCATCCGCCTTTGTCGTTTAGTGGCCGGAAGAGTAATTTGGTTTACTCATCCGCCTTTGTCGTTTTGTGGCCGGAAGAGTAATTTGGTTTACTCATCCGCCTTTGTCGTTTTGTGGCCGGAAGAGTAATTTGGTTTACTCATCCGCCTTTGTCGTTTTGTGGCCGGAAGAGTAATTTGGTTTACTCATCCGCCTTTGTCGTTTTGTGGCCGGAAGAGTAATTTGGTTTACTCATCCGCCTTTGTCGTTTTGTGGCCGGAAGAGTAATTTGGTTTACTCATCCGCCTTTGTCGTTTAGTGGCCGGAAGAGTAATTTGGTTTACTCATCCGCCTTTGTCGTTTTGTGGCCGGAAGAGTAATTTGGTTTACTCATCCGCCTTTGTCGTTTAGTGGCCGGAAGAGTAATTTGGTTTACTCATCCGCCTTTGTCGTTTTGTGGCCGGAAGAGTAATTTGGTTTACTCATCCGCCTTTGTCGTTTTGTGGCCGGAAGAGTAATTTGGTTTACTCATCCGCCTTTGTCGTTTAGTGGCCGGAAGAGTAATTTGGTTTACTCATCCGCCTTTGTCGTTTAGCGACCGGTGGACATAGACATTGTGAATTACCAAGCTAATCATATACATAATTTATAAATCTTATTCAATAAACATAATCAAATTACCAAGCTAATCATATACATAATTTATAAATCTTATTCAATAAACATAATCAAATTACCAAGCTAATCATATACATAATTTATAAATCTTATTCAATAAACATAATCAAATTACCAAGCTAATCATATACATAATTTATAAATCTTATTCAATAAACATAATCAAATTACCAAGCTAATCATATACATAATTTATAAATCTTATTCAATAAACATAATCAAATTACCAAGCTAATCATATACATAATTTATAAATCTTATTCAATAAACATAATCAAATTACCAAGCTAATCATATACATAATTTATAAATCTTATTCAATAAACATAATCAAATTACCAAGCTAATCATATACATAATTTATAAATCTTATTCAATAAACATAATCAAATTACCAAGCTAATCATATACATAATTTATAAATCTTATTCAATAAACATAATCAAATTACCAAGCTAATCATATACATAATTTATAAATCTTATTCAATAAACATAATCAAATTACCAAGCTAATCATATACATAATTTATAAATCTTATTCAATAAACATAATCAAATTACCAAGCTAATCATATACATAATTTATAAATCTTATTCAATAAACATAATCAAATTACCAAGCTAATCATATACATAATTTATAAATCTTATTCAATAAACATAATCAAATTACCAAGCTAATCATATACATAATTTATAAATCTTATTCAATAAACATAATCAAATTACCAAGCTAATCATATACATAATTTATAAATCTTATTCAATAAACATAATCAAATTACCAAGCTAATCATATACATAATTTATAAATCTTATTCAATAAACATAATCAAATTACCAAGCTAATCATATACATAATTTATAAATCTTATTCAATAAACATAATCAAATTACCAAGCTAATCATATACATAATTTATAAATCTTATTCAATAAACATAATCAAATTACCAAGCTAATCATATACATAATTTATAAATCTTATTCAATAAACATAATCAAATTACCAAGCTAATCATATACATAATTTATAAATCTTATTCAATAAACATAATCAAATTACCAAGCTAATCATATACATAATTTATAAATCTTATTCAATAAACATAATCAAATTACCAAGCTAATCATATACATAATTTATAAATCTTATTCAATAAACATAATCAAATTACCAAGCTAATCATATACATAATTTATAAATCTTATTCAATAAACATAATCAAATTACCAAGCTAATCATATACATAATTTATAAATCTTATTCAATAAACATAATCAAATTACCAAGCTAATCATATAAACACATCATCAAAAACAATTTAGACTTAAAACACCATTTAAGTCAACAGGATAAACTTTTGTGGGACCTTCTTTGGTCCAGCACACTTCTTTTCAGCTTCTTCCACCTCTAGAGCAGTCCACACAACTTTGCTGAATGTCAAGCCTTTAATTCCACAAAATTTAACTTCTCGGTAAATTTCTGGCTTCAGCCCATGCACAAATTTGAACAGCTTATCCTCGTCCCTGTGAGAAAAATGTCCAGCAAACCTGGACAGGGACTCAAATTGCCTACTGTACTCGGCCACAGACCCTGTCTGCTTCAAGTTTAGAAACTCCAACTTCTTCGCGGTTTGGACAGTGCTGTTAAAATACTTCTCATAGAAAATGTCCTTGAATTGTGACCAAGGCATCGCCAAAACATCAGTGGTGGTCTCTATTGTTTCCCACCAAAGTTGAGTATCACCAGCCAAATGAAATGTTGCCAACGTGACCTTGTCTCCTTCTCCAATGTTGGCGCACCTAAACATACTCTCAATCTTCCTAAGACATCTTCCGATGGCTTCTACTGAAGACATCTTCCGATGGCTTCTACTGAAGACATCTTCCGATGGCTTCTACTGAAGACATCTTCCGATGGCTTCTACTGAAGACATCTTCCGATGGCTTCTACTGAAGACATCTTCCGATGGCTTCTACTGAAGACATCTTCCGATGGCTTCTACTGAAGACATCTTCCGATGGCTTCTACTGAAGACATCTTCCGATGGCTTCTACTGAAGACATCTTCCGATGGCTTCTACTGAAGACATCTTCCGATGGCTTCTACTGAAGACATCTTCCGATGGCTTCTACTGAAGACATCTTCCGATGGCTTCTACTGAAGACATCTTCCGATGGCTTCTACTGAAGACATCTTCCGATGGCTTCTACTGAAGACATCTTCCGATGGCTTCTACTGAAGACATCTTCCGATGGCTTCTACTGAAGACATCTTCCGATGGCTTCTACTGAAGACATCTTCCGATGGCTTCTACTGAAGACATCTTCCGATGGCTTCTACTGAAGACATCTTCCGATGGCTTCTACTGAAGACATCTTCCGATGGCTTCTACTGAAGACATCTTCCGATGGCTTCTACTGAAGACATCTTCCGATGGCTTCTACTGAAGACATCTTCCGATGGCTTCTACTGAAGACATCTTCCGATGGCTTCTACTGAAGACATCTTCCGATGGCTTCTACTGAAGACATCTTCCGATGGCTTCTACTGAAGACATCTTCCGATGGCTTCTACTGAAGACATCTTCCGATGGCTTCTACTGAAGACATCTTCCGATGGCTTCTACTGAAGACATCTTCCGATGGCTTCTACTGAAGACATCTTCCGATGGCTTCTACTGAAGACATCTTCCGATGGCTTCTACTGAAGACATCTTCCGATGGCTTCTACTGAAGACATCTTCCGATGGCTTCTACTGAAGACATCTTCCGATGGCTTCTACTGAAGACATCTTCCGATGGCTTCTACTGAAGACATCTTCCGATGGCTTCTACTGAAGACATCTTCCGATGGCTTCTACTGAAGACATCTTCCGATGGCTTCTACTGAAGACATCTTCCGATGGCTTCTACTGAAGACATCTTCCGATGGCTTCTACTGAAGACATCTTCCGATGGCTTCTACTGAAGACATCTTCCGATGGCTTCTACTGAAGACATCTTCCGATGGCTTCTACTGAAGACATCTTCCGATGGCTTCTACTGAAGACATCTTCCGATGGCTTCTACTGAAGACATCTTCCGATGGCTTCTACTGAAGACATCTTCCGATGGCTTCTACTGAAGACATCTTCCGATGGCTTCTACTGAAGACATCTTCCGATGGCTTCTACTGAAGACATCTTCCGATGGCTTCTACTGAAGACATCTTCCGATGGCTTCTACTGAAGACATCTTCCGATGGCTTCTACTGAAGACATCTTCCGATGGCTTCTACTGAAGACATCTTCCGATGGCTTCTACTGAAGACATCTTCCGATGGCTTCTACTGAAGACATCTTCCGATGGCTTCTACTGAAGACATCTTCCGATGGCTTCTACTGAAGACATCTTCCGATGGCTTCTACTGAAGACATCTTCCGATGGCTTCTACTGAAGACATCTTCCGATGGCTTCTACTGAAGACATCTTCCGATGGCTTCTACTGAAGACATCTTCCGATGGCTTCTACTGAAGACATCTTCCGATGGCTTCTACTGAAGACATCTTCCGATGGCTTCTACTGAAGACATCTTCCGATGGCTTCTACTGAAGACATCTTCCGATGGCTTCTACTGAAGACATCTTCCGATGGCTTCTACTGAAGACATCTTCCGATGGCTTCTACTGAAGACATCTTCCGATGGCTTCTACTGAAGACATCTTCCGATGGCTTCTACTGAAGACATCTTCCGATGGCTTCTACTGAAGACATCTTCCGATGGCTTCTACTGAAGACATCTTCCGATGGCTTCTACTGAAGACATCTTCCGATGGCTTCTACTGAAGACATCTTCCGATGGCTTCTACTGAAGACATCTTCCGATGGCTTCTACTGAAGACATCTTCCGATGGCTTCTACTGAAGACATCTTCCGATGGCTTCTACTGAAGACATCTTCCGATGGCTTCTACTGAAGACATCTTCCGATGGCTTCTACTGAAGACATCTTCCGATGGCTTCTACTGAAGACATCTTCCGATGGCTTCTACTGAAGACATCTTCCGATGGCTTCTACTGAAGACATCTTCCGATGGCTTCTACTGAAGACATCTTCCGATGGCTTCTACTGAAGACATCTTCCGATGGCTTCTACTGAAGACATCTTCCGATGGCTTCTACTGAAGACATCTTCCGATGGCTTCTACTGAAGACATCTTCCGATGGCTTCTACTGAAGACATCTTCCGATGGCTTCTACTGAAGACATCTTCCGATGGCTTCTACTGAAGACATCTTCCGATGGCTTCTACTGAAGACATCTTCCGATGGCTTCTACTGAAGACATCTTCCGATGGCTTCTACTGAAGACATCTTCCGATGGCTTCTACTGAAGACATCTTCCGATGGCTTCTACTGAAGACATCTTCCGATGGCTTCTACTGAAGACATCTTCCGATGGCTTCTACTGAAGACATCTTCCGATGGCTTCTACTGAAGACATCTTCCGATGGCTTCTACTGAAGACATCTTCCGATGGCTTCTACTGAAGACATCTTCCGATGGCTTCTACTGAAGACATCTTCCGATGGCTTCTACTGAAGACATCTTCCGATGGCTTCTACTGAAGACATCTTCCGATGGCTTCTACTGAAGACATCTTCCGATGGCTTCTACTGAAGACATCTTCCGATGGCTTCTACTGAAGACATCTTCCGATGGCTTCTACTGAAGACATCTTCCGATGGCTTCTACTGAAGACATCTTCCGATGGCTTCTACTGAAGACATCTTCCGATGGCTTCTACTGAAGACATCTTCCGATGGCTTCTACTGAAGACATCTTCCGATGGCTTCTACTGAAGACATCTTCCGATGGCTTCTACTGAAGACATCTTCCGATGGCTTCTACTGAAGACATCTTCCGATGGCTTCTACTGAAGACATCTTCCGATGGCTTCTACTGAAGACATCTTCCGATGGCTTCTACTGAAGACATCTTCCGATGGCTTCTACTGAAGACATCTTCCGATGGCTTCTACTGAAGACATCTTCCGATGGCTTCTACTGAAGACATCTTCCGATGGCTTCTACTGAAGACATCTTCCGATGGCTTCTACTGAAGACATCTTCCGATGGCTTCTACTGAAGACATCTTCCGATGGCTTCTACTGAAGACATCTACCGATGGCTTCTACTGAAGACATCTTCCGATGGCTTCTACTGAAGACATCTTTCGATGACGTCAGTCGGATGATTCAATCCTCCAACATCTGCCAGTGGACAAAACACTCAACATCCACCGGTGGACTTCACTCACCGATGGTTAAACTTGCAAATTTCACTCAAAACTTTCAAAACAACCTGACCCTAAGTAACTTTTGAAATCCATCAAATAACCATTTGAAAACCAACGTTGTACCTTATCCAATAAAAAATCCCCAATTAACAATTTTGTAGCAAAACCAAATCAGAATTTTCACAACAGGAGAAACTCAAGTATTCTAAATCCTTCAGCTATTACTATCATCAAAATCCTCTGCACTCCTTAACAGAACATCAGAAAATTAGACTCCACATACAGACATTAGTTAAACCGCCTCATCAGAACATCCAACCGTGGCATAGACGTACTCCTTCAACTTCATCTATTCTTCAGTGCACTCGGGGAACTCACCTGTTACAGTCTCAGCACCTACATCACAAAACTCATCTATTAGTCTAATGCTAAGTAAGTAAAGCAATAATGAAATAAAATGCTGAAACATAAATTCCTAAACATGCAGTTTCTACTTTCTCATCTCAGTTGCATATGCATTCTTTTCTGATCTGATCCCCATGTGAAATTGGGAGTTGGATCACTTCTCCCAAAGTCATACATCCTCTATCTCGATTAAGGGCGGATTAGTTCCCTTAATAACTGTTCAAATCCCCCTGTGAAATTGGGAGTTGGATCACTTCTCCCAAAGTATAAATCCTTTCATAAGTTAAGGGGCGGATTAGTTCCCTTAATAATTTATCTGTTACAGTCTGTTCATTCCTTACCATGCCATTTCATGTAAATTTATTTTCGCATACTTTCAAAATATGATGCATGACATACAAATACATTCAAGCATACATAATCCTACTGTTTTGTGATGTAGGCCCGAAGGCACAAGCATACTTCACTTACCTGGTCTCCCGGAAAGTATTGGGTGGAAGACTACCTAGGGAGCTTACTCAAACCTAAAGCCATAGACAGAACATACATTAGACTTTCTCTAAACTCCATTCTAAACAGTTAGAATTTTAGAGACACTAGTTTGGAAGCTTAGTTCATTGAGCATTCCCGATTTACCACAAATCCTGAACTAGCTCACTCATACGGCATTCATAAAACTCACATTTATACTCTCCCCAATCATCGATAGCTACAAGTACAGTAAGGAATCGAAATAGGACTCACCTAGTTTGGAGAAAAATCAAGTAGAAGAATCGCCTAGAGAGCTCTGCTGCTTGAGCTGAAAACCCAAAGAGGAAAAATAGGAAATAGTGGCGGCTATAGTGCATTAAACGCAGAACCTCTTCCCTTAAATAGGTTATCCACTTTATAACTCAATTTACCATTATGCCCTCGCCTAGTCACTCATTAGCCTAATCACTAATTTCCCCTCAATTTCACCTATAAAATATTCACTACTAGTTAACAAAATAAGTTGGCTCAATGAAACCGGCTGTTACATTATTTCTCCTTCACTTCGGCCATACACTTTCTCACACACTCACTTTTATTTTATTGCATTTTTCTCTTTATCTCCACTTCATATTTCTTCACGGTTTTCACACACTCAACCCAACTTCATCTTGTTCATTTATCTTTGCATTTCTTCCATTTTATTCCCCTTAATATTCGGCCATCACTCACACACACATCACCTTCATCTTATTTACATTTTCTAGTTATTTTCTTCACTTTATTTTCGATTTTGTGCTACACTACCTCACCTGAGCACTTGGTTAACTTTGTGCGTTTAACACGGCTACCCCGTGTCATATTGCCTTGTTTCTCTTAAATAATTAGTTTAGCCTTGATAGCCATATTTTTCGCTTCATTCAAATTGTGTAAAACATGTACTTCAATTTTATCTTGAATATGGGGTTTTAATCCGTCCAAATACTGCGTCACTTGTGTCCTTCACTTTCCCTAGATCATCCATCTCTACTAGCCTCATAGATTCAACAGTATATTCATAAATAGTTCTTTGGCCTTGTAGCATCACTGGTATTGCTGGAACAAGATCTGCTCATAATCAGGCGTTAAGAAATCTCTCTACAATAATTGTTTCATCATGTATTAGGTTCTAACGGGTTGTTTGTCTTCCCGATAGTATCTATTCTGTAATCTCTCCCACCATGCACAAGCACCCCCTTTCAACCTGCACACTACCAATTTAATCTTTTTTTTCGGAGGAATCTCTATATATTCAAAGAAACGATCAAGCTCAGTAACTCAATCGATAAATCTTTGATTTTTAAATTCCCATTGAAAGTAGGTACATCCACCATGAGTTTGAATTCTTTGCTCTCAACGACATGATAATCGTGATTATTCTGCCATTACCGCCGCCTCTTTCTTGAATGACAAATCAATCTTCCATCAGTATTATCTCCTCTTCAACTTTCGAGTCATCATCAAACGTTGGTCGCCTTAGATTATTTACAGCAACAACTATGTTTCTGGGTTTTCCTTGAGCAGTTCCTTCTCTTAGTCCTTCTCTTGATCGTGTCTTCAAGACGCTGTTCTTTACGCCGAAGTCTCTGATCAAAATTCTGCTTCAAGGTCTTGAGTGCCGCCTCTTGAGCCTGTGATCCAGCTCGCAAAATCCACATCATGAACGACGTTTGGGACATAACTGCTTCCTGAACTGGCCAACATAGTCTGAACTAAATTTAAGCTATGATACCATCTGACGCAGCTGGATGCGGAAAGAAAACATGATTCGAGAGAAACCCTAAATTCAAAAATGGCTTCAAATTCAATAATAATCCAAAAATTCAAAAGATACAACTTAAATAATATATTCAGATTTAAACTAAAATAAAATAAAACTATTAATTGTGAAAATAAAATCTCAACTAAAATATTTTAAAATAATAGATCTATATCTAAATTAAAATAAAATAAAACTATTAATTGTGAAAATAAGATCTAAACTAAAAGATCATTCAAGAATAATAATTCGAATTCCAAAATGTCACTTTGTCAATTGCATCAGGGTTTCACCATGAGCCTTATTCTTGTTGGTCATTGGACTATAAAGACCTCTATTTTAAATACATTATAAATGTATGATAGTGTTGTAGTAGACATGTGAAAGACAACTCATGATGGACAAAATAGTAGACAATGAAGGGTGACTTGCGATATTATCCAAAGTTGCAAAGCATTTATGCATTATGCATGGAGTGTGAGTATATTATGCATGTTAGAGGAGCATTGTTATATGACGGAGGGTATATGACTATACTTTCTTTATGTATTATTGGCACTTATATGTATTGTGATGACTATGAGCATAATCTGAATTATTTAGGCATGCATTGGCACCATTTGATCGCAGTCAAGATAATGGATAATGGGTGTGAGCATGAGTGAAATGAGAATCTAAAAAAGTAGTCATAAACCTCAAGTGAAGGGAAAATTAGGGACACCACAATCCTAATAGTGTCAGCCAAAGAAAGATGAATATGTTACAATTACACCTTATGTGTGTAATGCATATTTGAGAAGTTTATTGAAACAGTAATAAATATCACAAGTAGAAGCTATTGGTTGACAACAAATTTTTTATAACATTGACAAAGAATTCAATTTTTAATTATAAGAGCAAATATATAAAGACAATATATCATTTTTTTCGACACTACAATACAAAGAATGAAGTGCAAGTCAAACATACGGAGATTGATGACCAAATTGATAGTTTTTTAATACAAGAATAATGTTAGATTTTCTCTACTCTTTCTGCATGCAAACATTATTTATTTGTTATTTATTATGTTAATTGCATTAATCAATATTTGTCACATCATAATATAAGATTAGAGAGTAAACACAACATTATTGTTTACAAAGTTTCTCAAGAATGACACCTTCAATGAGCTAATGATAATGTTGGAGTTACAAGAAATTAAGTTTAAAAGAGAATGTTAAAAAATAATGTTAATTTACTTAATATATTTTGGTTGATGTGTTTTATGTCTGTAATATGTTTTTAATTAAGTCCACACATTTGTTACATGCTATGTGTTAGTTAGTTAACCATATCAACAAGTACGATCAACTTCAAGTTAATAGAATGTCAAACTAAAGTTTGAGAAGTGATCAAGCGGACAAAATGGAGTGATCAATCACGATGTTTCTTGAAATCCATCGTCAAACCACAGGTCAACTAGTTGAGTAAATCGACCTATCAGGTTTTTGTAAAAATCTAATTTTTCTCCAACTTCTCAACACTGATCAATGTTGAACCCTAGCCTAATCATTTATATATCAATTTTGAGCAAACATGATCTATTTCGATCCATAAATTTTGAAGTATCACATTTAAAGTTGAAGTTCCCATTAAGATTATGACTCATGATAGAATTATGACATACAAGTCCTTATTCGTCATACCCTACAAGATCAACTGATTCCTTGTAGATAGACACTTCTAAAATGCTTCTCCAATGAGACTTGTAATCATTCTGGTAATTTTTCAAATTTCATAAAAAGAAAGAAGAGAATGGTGAAAAAAATGGTTTATCCCTTGATTTCTGTGACATATAATCATTACATACAATAGTCAAAATTTTTACCCCACAACTTTTTGAGCATAACCTCTACCTTCGGTTCGCTACTCTTTTTTTCTCTCTCTCTCTCTCAACATTGAACATTACTTATGTAGAATGTTAAAAATTAAATTTAGGTCGTTAGTGTTGATTTATATACTAATTTTGGCTCATCTATACAAGTCCCATCAAATAAGGTCACAACCACATTTAGTAACATGTTCTTAAAAACCTAATGCAAGGTAGCTTTAAGGCTTTTTAATTTCATAAACATATTTTAAGTTACCAAACTTGTTATTGTTGAACTAGAATATGTGCGTTATTAACAGCAACTTGTTATTGTTGAACTAGAATATGTGCGTTATTAACAGCAACTTGTTATTGTTGAACTAGAATATGTGCGTTATTAACAGCAACTTGTTATTGTTGAACTAGAATATGTGCGTTATTAACAGCAACTTGTTATTGTTGAACTAGAATATGTGCGTTATTAACAGCAACTTGTTATTGTTGAACTAGAATATGTGCGTTATTAACAGCAACTTGTTATTGTTGAACTAGAATATGTGCGTTATTAACAGCAACTTGTTATTGTTGAACTAGAATATGTGCGTTATTAACAGCAACTTGTTATTGTTGAACTAGAATATGTGCGTTATTAACAGCAACTTGTTATTGTTGAACTAGAATATGTGCGTTATTAACAGCAACTTGTTATTGTTGAACTAGAATATGTGCGTTATTAACAGCAACTTGTTATTGTTGAACTAGAATATGTGCGTTATTAACAGCAACTTGTTATTGTTGAACTAGAATATGTGCGTTATTAACAGCAACTTGTTATTGTTGAACTAGAATATGTGCGTTATTAACAGCAACTTGTTATTGTTGAACTAGAATATGTGCGTTATTAACAGCAACTTGTTATTGTTGAACTAGAATATGTGCGTTATTAACAGCAACTTGTTATTGTTGAACTAGAATATGTGCGTTATTAACAGCAACTTGTTATTGTTGAACTAGAATATGTGCGTTATTAACAGCAACTTGTTATTGTTGAACTAGAATATGTGCGTTATTAACAGCAACTTGTTATTGTTGAACTAGAATATGTGCGTTATTAACAGCAACTTGTTATTGTTGAACTAGAATATGTGCGTTATTAACAGCAACTTGTTATTGTTGAACTAGAATATGTGCGTTATTAACAGCAACTTGTTATTGTTGAACTAGAATATGTGCGTTATTAACAGCAACTTGTTATTGTTGAACTAGAATATGTGCGTTATTAACAGCAACTTGTTATTGTTGAACTAGAATATGTGCGTTATTAACAGCAACTTGTTATTGTTGAACTAGAATATGTGCGTTATTAACAGCAACTTGTTATTGTTGAACTAGAATATGTGCGTTATTAACAGCAACTTGTTATTGTTGAACTAGAATATGTGCGTTATTAACAGCAACTTGTTATTGTTGAACTAGAATATGTGCGTTATTAACAGCAACTTGTTATTGTTGAACTAGAATATGTGCGTTATTAACAGCAACTTGTTATTGTTGAACTAGAATATGTGCGTTATTAACAGCAACTTGTTATTGTTGAACTAGAATATGTGCGTTATTAACAGCAACTTGTTATTGTTGAACTAGAATATGTGCGTTATTAACAGCAACTTGTTATTGTTGAACTAGAATATGTGCGTTATTAACAGCAACTTGTTATTGTTGAACTAGAATATGTGCGTTATTAACAGCAACTTGTTATTGTTGAACTAGAATATGTGCGTTATTAACAGCAACTTGTTATTGTTGAACTAGAATATGTGCGTTATTAACAGCAACTTGTTATTGTTGAACTAGAATATGTGCGTTATTAACAGCAACTTGTTATTGTTGAACTAGAATATGTGCGTTATTAACAGCAACTTGTTATTGTTGAACTAGAATATGTGCGTTATTAACAGCAACTTGTTATTGTTGAACTAGAATATGTGCGTTATTAACAGCAACTTGTTATTGTTGAACTAGAATATGTGCGTTATTAACAGCAACTTGTTATTGTTGAACTAGAATATGTGCGTTATTAACAGCAACTTGTTATTGTTGAACTAGAATATGTGCGTTATTAACAGCAACTTGTTATTGTTGAACTAGAATATGTGCGTTATTAACAGCAACTTGTTATTGTTGAACTAGAATATGTGCGTTATTAACAGCAACTTGTTATTGTTGAACTAGAATATGTGCGTTATTAACAGCAACTTGTTATTGTTGAACTAGAATATGTGCGTTATTAACAGCAACTTGTTATTGTTGAACTAGAATATGTGCGTTATTAACAGCAACTTGTTATTGTTGAACTAGAATATGTGCGTTATTAACAGCAACTTGTTATTGTTGAACTAGAATATGTGCGTTATTAACAGCAACTTGTTATTGTTGAACTAGAATATGTGCGTTATTAACAGCAACTTGTTATTGTTGAACTAGAATATGTGCGTTATTAACAGCAACTTGTTATTGTTGAACTAGAATATGTGCGTTATTAACAGCAACTTGTTATTGTTGAACTAGAATATGTGCGTTATTAACAGCAACTTGTTATTGTTGAACTAGAATATGTGCGTTATTAACAGCAACTTGTTATTGTTGAACTAGAATATGTGCGTTATTAACAGCAACTTGTTATTGTTGAACTAGAATATGTGCGTTATTAACAGCAACTTGTTATTGTTGAACTAGAATATGTGCGTTATTAACAGCAACTTGTTATTGTTGAACTAGAATATGTGCGTTATTAACAGCAACTTGTTATTGTTGAACTAGAATATGTGCGTTATTAACAGCAACTTGTTATTGTTGAACTAGAATATGTGCGTTATTAACAGCAACTTGTTATTGTTGAACTGGAATATGTGCGTTATTAACAGCAACTTGTTATTGTTGAACTAGAATATGTGCGTTATTAACAGCAACTTGTTATTGTTGAACTAGAATATGTGTTACTTGTTAATCCTTTTTGTTTTTTGCTCCTAAATGTTACTAAGTTACCATCACCATGGATATTTGCAAAATAACTGTATCTCAACCTTATAGTGTAAATGAATCATGCATAGCTTGCATTAGTATTATCGTATAAGTCTCAAAAGTGCACCTTTCTTTTCAAAGGATTTCTTGTGTTGTAGATTCGTTATTTGTTATTATGTGAAGTTGTGAACGTCATTTTGGATTGGGATATACATTCATTGCTTTGTTTGCTTCAGCGATGAAATCACTTCACAAATTTACATTTTTTTACGATAAGATTAGAATGGAACCTTGACACGTCACGAGTCTCGCAAATCTCTTGCTAAGCATGTAACGTCCCGAATTATATAAACCCGGTTCGCTATTCATAATACTGAACCATACTATGACATTCTGAGTAAATTTCAAAATTTCACTCAACGGTCAAAGTTTGACCCTTAAAAACGTTAAAACTTGCAGCGGAAATTCATTTGTATAAAACAACATTTATTAATTTAATTAAAATATTAAAGTCAATTGGTTGAAAGAAAACAAAAAAAAAAAAACAAAACACCTCTACCGCTGAATAGTTCCAGCGATAGAGACAGAAACAAAAGGCGTCCACCACTCGCATCCACCGATCGCAAAACGACAAAATTTACTACCCACATCTATCGCTCGCATCCACCGATCACAAAACGACAAAAAAACTATTACTCACATCCACCGTTCACAAAACGACAAAAAGTCCTATTACTCACATCCACCGTTCACAAAACGACAAAAAGACTATTATCACATCCACCGTTCACAAAACGACAAAAATCTATTACTCACATCTGCCGATAGACAACATCAATCGATAGACAACATCCACCGATCACAAAACGACAAAAATCTATTACTCACATCCACCGTTCACAAAACGACAAAAATCTATTACTCACATCTACCGATAGACAACATCCACCGATCACAAAACGACAACATCCACCGATAGACAGTATCCACCGGTGAACAATAACACTCTAAACAAACGGACAACTCTGCCTACTAAAAGAACTTGTAAATTTTAACCGCATCTATTCAAAACAACATAAATTCACAACTTTATAAATCCAGAATGACAATCTACAACTAAAACCAAATCGTGTTTTTCATAATCAGAAAAGCTCCAAAATTATTAAAAATATTAAACTCCTGCTGTCATTAACATTCTCAGCATACTAAAACTGAACCCTTGTCAACTAGACTTTCACACCTACTGACATTAGTTAAACCGCCCCATCAGATTACCAAGTCGAAGCATAGGTGTACTCCTTCAACTGCTCCTAGTCTTCAGTAAATTCAAGAAATTCTCCAGTAGTTACCTCAGCACCTACATCACAAAACTCATCTATTAGCCTAATGCTAAATAAGTAGAGCAATAATGAAATGATAAGCTGACACATAAATCCTAGTTATGCAGTTTCTACTTTCACATCTCAATTGCATTCACATTCATTCTCTGATCTGATCCCTCGTTTCCATTGGGAGTTGGATCAATTCTCCCAAAGTCATACATCCTCCTCATCGATTAAGGGGTGGATTAGTTCCCTTAACAGCTGTTCGGATCCTATATTCCATTGGGAAGCGGATCAATTTTCCAAAGTCATACATCCTCTTCATCGATTAAGGGGCGGATTAGTTCCCTTAACAGTTGGTCTATCATAATCTGTTCATGCCTTACCATGTCATTACATGTAAATTCATTTTCGTGTTCTTTCCAAAAAAACATGATACATGACATACAGAAAATATTCAAACAAGCATAAACCTACTGTTTTGTGATGTAGACCCGAAGGCACACACATACTCTACTTACTTGGTCTCCTGAAAAGTTTGGTTGAAGTCTATCTCGGAAGTTTGCTCAAACCTAAAATCATAAACAAAACATTAATCAAATCTTCTCTAAACTTAATCCTAAATCAACCAGAAATCTAAGGAAACTAGTTTGGAACTCTGGTTTTCGAGCATTCTTGATTCACCACAAAACCCGAACTAACTCTCACTTACAGCATTCTCAAAACCACATTTATAATCCCCTCTACCATCGATAGTTACAATGTAGCAAGACATCAAAGTAGAACTCACCTAACTTGGAGAGTGTAACACCCGAAAAATTTCAATAACGCGTATAGGCTTATGATTATGGTTAAGGTAATTAAAGTGAAGTACTATTTGTTATTGGTTAGAAGGGAGAAAAGAGTTTGGAAAATTCAAAACCAAAAAGAATTGTTTGAAAAGTCAAAACACAATTGGACCAATAGAAAATTAGTTAGAAAAATTGAATGAAAGGAGAGCGCAACTGTGTCTCGAGTGCTACTCGAGAGGTACGCAACTGTGTCTCGAGTGCTACTCGAGAGGTACGCAACTGTGTCTCGAGTGCTACTCGAGAGGTACGCAACTGTGTCTCGAGTGCTACTCGAGAGGTACGCAACTGTGTCTCGAGTGCTACTCGAG
This sequence comes from Begonia masoniana, assembly GCA_022432975.1. Classification (NCBI taxonomy): domain Eukaryota; kingdom Viridiplantae; phylum Streptophyta; class Magnoliopsida; order Cucurbitales; family Begoniaceae; genus Begonia; species Begonia masoniana. The sequence goes on along the minus strand of CM039509.1, from coordinate 40,869,779 downwards.
AGGTACGCAACTGTGTCTCGAGTGCTACTCGAGAGGTACGCAACTGTGTCTCGAGTGCTACTCGAGAGGTACGCAACTGTGTCTCGAGTGCTACTCGAGAGGTACGCAACTGTGTCTCGAGTGCTACTCGAGAGGTACGCAACTGTGTCTCGAGTGCTACTCGAGAGGTACGCAACTGTGTCTCGAGTGCTACTCGAGAGGTACGCAACTGTGTCTCGAGTGCTACTCGAGAGGTACGCAACTGTGTCTCGAGTGCTACTCGAGAGGTACGCAACTGTGTCTCGAGTGCTACTCGAGAGGTACGCAACTGTGTCTCGAGTGCTACTCGAGAGGTACGCAACTGTGTCTCGAGTGCTACTCGAGAGGTACGCAACTGTGTCTCGAGTGCTACTCGAGAGGTACGCAACTGTGTCTCGAGTGCTACTCGAGAGGTACGCAACTGTGTCTCGAGTGCTACTCGAGAGGTACGCAACTGTGTCTCGAGTGCTACTCGAGAGGTACGCAACTGTGTCTCGAGTGCTACTCGAGAGGTACGCAACTGTGTCTCGAGTGCTACTCGAGAGGTACGCAACTGTGTCTCGAGTGCTACTCGAGAGGTACGCAACTGTGTCTCGAGTGCTACTCGAGAGGTACGCAACTGTGTCTCGAGTGCTACTCGAGAGGTACGCAACTGTGTCTCGAGTGCTACTCGAGAGGTACGCAACTGTGTCTCGAGTGCTACTCGAGAGGTACGCAACTGTGTCTCGAGTGCTACTCGAGAGGTACGCAACTGTGTCTCGAGTGCTACTCGAGAGGTACGCAACTGTGTCTCGAGTGCTACTCGAGAGGTACGCAACTGTGTCTCGAGTGCTACTCGAGAGGTACGCAACTGTGTCTCGAGTGCTACTCGAGAGGTACGCAACTGTGTCTCGAGTGCTACTCGAGAGGTACGCAACTGTGTCTCGAGTGCTACTCGAGAGGTACGCAACTGTGTCTCGAGTGCTACTCGAGAGGTACGCAACTGTGTCTCGAGTGCTACTCGAGAGGTACGCAACTGTGTCTCGAGTGCTACTCGAGAGGTACGCAACTGTGTCTCGAGTGCTACTCGAGAGGTACGCAACTGTGTCTCGAGTGCTACTCGAGAGGTACGCAACTGTGTCTCGAGTGCTACTCGAGAGGTACGCAACTGTGTCTCGAGTGCTACTCGAGAGGTACGCAACTGTGTCTCGGGTGCTACTCGAGAGGTACGCAACTGTGTCTCGAGTGCTACTCGAGAGGTACGCAACTGTGTCTCGAGTGCTACTCGAGAGGTACGCAACTGTGTCTCGAGTGCTACTCGAGAGGTACGCAACTGTGTCTCGAGTGCTACTCGAGAGGTACGCAACTGTGTCTCGAGTGCTACTCGAGAGGTACGCAACTGTGTCTCGAGTGCTACTCGAGAGGTACGCAACTGTGTCTCGAGTGCTACTCGAGAGGTACGCAACTGTGTCTCGGGTGCTACTCGAGAGGTACGCAACTGTGTCTCGGGTGCTACTCGAGAGGTACGCAACTGTGTCTCGAGTGCTACTCGAGAGGTACGCAACTGTGTCTCGAGTGCTACTCGAGAGGTACGCAACTGTGTCTCGAGTGCTACTCGAGAGGTACGCAACTGTGTCTCGAGTGCTACTCGAGAGGTACGCAACTGTGTCTCGGGTGCTACTCGAGAGGTACGCAACTGTGTCTCGAGTGCTACTCGAGAGGTACGCAACTGTGTCTCGAGTGCTACTCGAGAGGTACGCAACTGTGTCTCGAGTGCTACTCGAGAGGTACGCAACTGTGTCTCGAGTGCTACTCGAGAGGTACGCAACTGTGTCTCGAGTGCTACTCGAGAGGTACGCAACTGTGTCTCGAGTGCTACTCGAGAGGTACGCAACTGTGTCTCGAGTGCTACTCGAGAGGTACGCAACTGTGTCTCGAGTGCTACTCGAGAGGTACGCAACTGTGTCTCGAGTGCTACTCGAGAGGTACGCAACTGTGTCTCGAGTGCTACTCGAGAGGTACGCAACTGTGTCTCGAGTGCTACTCGAGAGGTACGCAACTGTGTCTCGAGTGCTACTCGAGAGGTACGCAACTGTGTCTCGAGTGCTACTCGAGAGGTACGCAACTGTGTCTCGAGTGCTACTCGAGAGGTACGCAACTGTGTCTCGAGTGCTACTCGAGAGGTACGCAACTGTGTCTCGAGTGCTACTCGAGAGGTACGCAACTGTGTCTCGAGTGCTACTCGAGAGGTACGCAACTGTGTCTCGAGTGCTACTCGAGAGGTACGCAACTGTGTCTCGAGTGCTACTCGAGAGGTACGCAACTGTGTCTCGAGTGCTACTCGAGAGGTACGCAACTGTGTCTCGAGTGCTACTCGAGAGGTACGCAACTGTGTCTCGAGTGCTACTCGAGAGGTACGCAACTGTGTCTCGAGTGCTACTCGAGAGGTACGCAACTGTGTCTCGAGTGCTACTCGAGAGGTACGCAACTGTGTCTCGAGTGCTACTCGAGAGGTACGCAACTGTGTCTCGAGTGCTACTCGAGAGGTACGCAACTGTGTCTCGAGTGCTACTCGAGAGGTACGCAACTGTGTCTCGAGTGCTACTCGAGAGGTACGCAACTGTGTCTCGAGTGCTACTCGAGAGGTACGCAACTGTGTCTCGAGTGCTACTCGAGAGGTACGCAACTGTGTCTCGAGTGCTACTCGAGAGGTACGCAACTGTGTCTCGAGTGCTACTCGAGAGGTACGCAACTGTGTCTCGAGTGCTACTCGAGAGGTACGCAACTGTGTCTCGAGTGCTACTCGAGAGGTACGCAACTGTGTCTCGAGTGCTACTCGAGAGGTACGCAACTGTGTCTCGAGTGCTACTCGAGAGGTACGCAACTGTGTCTCGAGTGCTACTCGAGAGGTACGCAACTGTGTCTCGAGTGCTACTCGAGAGGTACGCAACTGTGTCTCGAGTGCTACTCGAGAGGTACGCAACTGTGTCTCGAGTGCTACTCGAGAGGTACGCAACTGTGTCTCGAGTGCTACTCGAGAGGTACGCAACTGTGTCTCGAGTGCTACTCGAGAGGTACGCAACTGTGTCTCGAGTGCTACTCGAGAGGTACGCAACTGTGTCTCGAGTGCTACTCGAGAGGTACGCAACTGTGTCTCGAGTGCTACTCGAGAGGTACGCAACTGTGTCTCGAGTGCTACTCGAGAGGTACGCAACTGTGTCTCGAGTGCTACTCGAGAGGTACGCAACTGTGTCTCGAGTGCTACTCGAGAGGTACGCAACTGTGTCTCGAGTGCTACTCGAGAGGTACGCAACTGTGTCTCGAGTGCTACTCGAGAGGTACGCAACTGTGTCTCGAGTGCTACTCGAGAGGTACGCAACTGTGTCTCGAGTGCTACTCGAGAGGTACGCAACTGTGTCTCGAGTGCTACTCGAGAGGTACGCAACTGTGTCTCGAGTGCTACTCGAGAGGTACGCAACTGTGTCTCGAGTGCTACTCGAGAGGTACGCAACTGTGTCTCGAGTGCTACTCGAGAGGTACGCAACTGTGTCTCGAGTGCTACTCGAGAGGTACGCAACTGTGTCTCGAGTGCTACTCGAGAGGTACGCAACTGTGTCTCGGGTGCTACTCGAGAGGTACGCAACTGTGTCTCGAGTGCTACTCGAGAGGTACGCAACTGTGTCTCGAGTGCTACTCGAGAGGTACGCAACTGTGTCTCGGGTGCTACTCGAGAGGTACGCAACTGTGTCTCGGGTGCTACTCGAGAGGTACGCAACTGTGTCTCGAGTGCTACTCGAGAGGTATGGATATTCTACGAGAGAGGTACGCCTACGATTAATGAAATGAGAACGTGATACATACAACCGAGAGTAGAAACTACATGTGCTAGGTTGACTACGTTGTGGTGTGTGGTGTTGTGTTGCGTTGTCGTACTGTGTTAAAGAATAAGGCATTGTTGATGTGGGCTAATCTGTGTTTTGTTTCGTGTCGTTGTGTTGTTTGGTTGTTTTGTTCAGCGTTGTGTGTAGCTTGCATTTTATCTAGTCGTATTTGTTAACCCCTACTTGCTAAGCGTAAGCTTACGTGTGCGTGTGTGTTCTGTGGTGTAGGTAACGACAGGTGTACAGGTGAGCTATGTGAGTTAGCCAAGACTTGGGAACAGTCGGAGATACACGGGGCGTGCCGGTGCGGGCAGTTGTCGGGGCGTCTGGATCACTATCTTTCTCCGGGTATTTTGTGGGAATGTTGTGGATAGTTTTATTTGTAAAGGTTTTGTTTTAAAATAGATTAGAATGGTGGAAAGTTTTAGTACTTGGTTTCGTAAACGTTTTCGTACTCACTTTGATGGTGTTATGAATTTATTGTGTTGATATGTGGTGAGTACAAATGTTGGAATTGAAGATGTATATTTTCCGCTTTTAAATCGCAGGTTTTGGTTTATCGGATTTTAGGCGTTATGCCGTCCGTTTTGATTTTAAAACAAACGACGTCGGGTTTAAGTTAGCTATTTTTATTAATATTCGTTTGAAGTCGGTTTTCCACAAAATTTACGGGATTTGAAGATTTATGTGTCGGGAGCGTATGGTAGAAATTTTGGGATTTTTGGAGGTGTCGGGCTCGTAGAAAAGTGTAGAAAGGTTGCGAAAGTCAGGAAAAGTCAAAACGGGGTGTTTTGGGACGTTTTTGGTCGAAAATACCCGAGCCGGCCCGACCGATCGGGCATGGGTCACGATTGATCGCGGCCGGGGTCAATTTTGGTGAAAATAGCCCGAGCGGGCCCGATCGATCGGGCCCAAAACGAGACCGAACGCGATGGCACCTGCGGGGCGCGCCCAGCGCGCAGGCGGGCGCGCGGAGCGCCGGCGCGCGCGCACGGAGAGCGCAGGCGTGCGCACACAGCGCGCGCGCGCGCCCAGCGCCCATTTGGGCTAAATTTTGGTTTTTTTTTAAATTCTCCGTTTTTCTACAATATTTTGACCCGACATTTTCCGACGTGTTTTAAACGTATTTTGGGCCCGTTTTCCAATAAATTTCGAGGGTTCGAAAAACCCGAAAACGAGTTCATAAAATTTACGAAAATTATTTTAAACAATGTTTTAAACGCGAGTTTGGTTAGCAAAGTAGCGCTCCGAGCCAGGGTGGGTTCGGGGGCGTTACAGAGAGAATGAGAGAGAAAATCGCCGAGAGAAACTCTGCTTAGCTGAGCTGAATGCCGAGAAAGGAAAATGAGAAACAGTGGCAGCTAAACCTCTTTAAACCCTCCCTTAAATACGTTATCCACTATAAATCTATATTTACCAATATGCCCTTACTTAGTCACTCATTAACCTAATCAATAATTCTCCCAATTTCATCCATAAAGTGTACACTATTAGTTGACAAGGTAAAATCAGTTCGATAGAACCGGGTGTTACAAAGCAGGACAGTGAGCACGGTTCAACAGCCTCTCGGTAAAGTAGAGAAAACAACCAAAAGACAATATAAGTTGTAGCAGAAAACAGAGTTTAAATATGTGGTAAACTGATAATGGAACTACCAACCTGTGATTCTTCCTCAGAAGAGGTCGAAGGATTAGTGGTAACCGAACAAACGTCAATGCTAGTCTAGGAAGCAATTAGGTACCTTCTCGGAACAAGGTTCTCTGCGAACGAAGAACACACCATCAACGAACCAAGTTTTCCACCCTTCTTCTGTTTGCCCCACTCAAAAATAGACAGCGAGAATGAATGGTGATAAGAGACCACCGAGCAACCAAAACTTGGTGGGCAATGGTAACCTCTCGGATGATACGCACCGAGAACGAAGAATGTGAGAAACTCACGGAGCCCTTCAATTTTGAGAAGATAAACTTCACTATATTTTCATTTCATCAAAAACTGAATTACAAGCTATAGAAAGAGTTTAAATATTACAGAAACAATCGGTTGAAAATCTAGAAAAGGAAAAACAAAAATAGTTGTTGAGTGAAAAATAGTTGTTGGAGCGTCGATGCCTCGGCCACGTGTGAGCGCAATTAGCGCCGCGGTGGCTTCCTTCACGTGCACACTGGGACTCCTTCATGCGCGTTCATCCACTTTTCTTACGCACGCGCACAAGCCCTCTTGATTCGTTCGAGGAGAAAGTAAAACATGGAATCACTTCACGAAAAAAGAATCTGAGGACGGAAATAGTATAGCACATTGCAACTATTGTCCGACTACGTATGCATGTCATACCGGAAAGAATGAAACTACAAACTTGCACAGACATCTAAGTAGATGTTCGAACTTCTTGGCTACTTTGGGCGAGAAACAAAAAACGTTATCTTTTAACAAAACAGAGACAAAAGGAGAAGAGTCTAGGTCAACAAATTCAATGAGTCTGAAGATCTTTAGTGAGGAACGATGTACGAGAAGCTTGCTAGAATGATCGTGATGGAAGAATTACCTTTTAATATTGTAGAATATAAGTGGTTTGTAAAGCTGCTAAATGAATTGCAGCCTAAGTTTGATGTTCCCTCTAGCAAAATAGTTGCGAATGCTATATTCAAAATGTATGTGGAAGAAATGAGTAAGTTAGAAGTTTTCTTCAAACAATTGACTTCAAACATATGTCTAACCAGTGATACATGGACGTCAATACCGAACGTAAATTATATGGTGGTGGCTGCTCATTTTATCGATTCTTCTTCGATTTTTCAAAGGAATATTATTAATTTATGTGTCATTCCTTATCATAAAGGAGAGGCAAATGCTTCGATCATGGAAAAATGTTTGTCGGACTGGAAAATAGGTAGAGTTTTGACTGTAACAATTGACAACGCTTCTTTTAATGATGTCGCTTTGAATCTTTTGGTCAAGAATATAAAACAATGGAAGTCGTTGGTGCTAAACATAAAGCTTATGCATATTAGATGTTTTGCTCATATTGTAAATCTGGCTATTACAAATGAATTGAAAGACAATAACAATTATATTGCGAAGATTCAGAAGGCAGTAAAGTACGTCAGATTTTCTCCTGTGAGAATGCAAAAGTTCAAAGCATGCATTGATAGTACAAGAATTACATGCAACAATAATGCGTGTCTTGATGTTCCAACCAGACGAAACTCGACATATTTGATGCTACAAACTACAACTAAATTTGAAAAAGCATTTGATAAATTGAGTGAGTGTGACATTAACTACATTGCCGAGTTTGTCCAAGATGACACTTTAACCACCCCTCCCAGTGAAGAAGATTGGCGTATCGTTCACAAATTTATAACACTATTAAAGGTATTTTATGAAGTTACATTGAAAATCTCTTCAACATTACGCATTACAACCAATGTATTCTTTACAAAATTATGAAAACTTCATCTTATAATCAATAAGTATGTTATAAGTGACAACACACTACTAAGATTCACAACTTTGAATATGCAAACGAAATTTAAAAAGTGCTGAAGAGATTACGCTAAAGTGAATCACTTTATGTATGTGGCTGTAATGGTTGATCCACATTTCAAACTAAAGTTTGTAAGACATTGCCTCTTGTGTAACATCCGAAAATTTACGATAACGCATATAGCCTTAGTTAGGGTATGTCGGGAGGATTTAACATTAACCCTAGTGACTTTCTAAGATTGTGAGAATGAAGTGTAAGTGGAGGATGAAATTGAAGGAAATCTTAGGATTTAGTGGTGGTGTATGTTGTTGAATTGGAAATTTGAACTAAAGGAAATTAAGTAAATTAAAAGGTGAAAAATTTGGGTTTTAAAGATGCATGTCACGTTGGATGCAATGAGGATGGAATGTTGGGGGGGGGGGGGGGGGGGGTTGTTTTATAAATGTTTAAAGAATGGTGGAAAGAATTAAAAGTAGAAAGATTTTTTTATAAATTTGTTAAAGTAAAGGTAAAATTTACAAACACCCTTTCTTCCTCTTTGCCCTCCACGAAACCCTCATCCTCCATTGCTGCATTTTCTTCCTCTTCTCATCAAGGTTTCAAGAGTTTTTAAGGTAAAACTTTAGTGGGTTTTGTTGATAATCCAACAAAAGGGTTAGTTTTTAGTGTTTTGGCGTGAATTTTGGGGGATTTGGTTAGGGTTTGGAAAACCCTAATGGAAGGGTCCAATTTTCTCTTCCAATTGCTAGTTCCCTTCCTACATTTAGTGATTTAAGCATCTAACATGTTAGTTTAGATTTTTTTTGAAGTTAGAATTAGAATTTGGTGAAAGTTATACAAAAACTGGTTTTGTACACTTAATGCACCGGTTCTGTTTTTGCATTTTCGGATTGGCCTTTGTGTTTGGTTAGTTAATTTAAGTGTTTCAATGGATAGTAGAAGTGTAGAGGTTTATGGATTGGGGTGGCACGTCGAAATCCGTTGAAAAACGAGTAAGTTATGGCCGTTCGAAGTTGGGTACTAAAAATTGGTGGAAAAATCGGGTTTAAGGTTTAGAGTTTGAATTGGTTAGTAGTATTGTTAGTTTTAGTTAGAAAATTTCTTAGGAATTTCTTAAAGTGTTTCTAAGCTATTTATTTATGTTAGGTTATCGAGCGAGTGAATCGATTGGACAAAATGAACAATCGAGTGTTGAGCGATCAGGTAAGTAGAGGAATCTTTTCGTTGCCTTCGGGCCTACACCATAGAACGGTAGGGTTTAAATGGTTGGTTGGTTGTTTTGTTTCGTGTTTCGTGTTGTGTTGCATATCTTTGAAACATGCATCATGAGTTACAGTACGCTAGATACGAGTGGTTTCATTGTTTGGCATTGTGAGTGTGAACGGTAATCAGATAAAAGAATGGCAAAATATTGACAAAACTTAAGGCATCAAGAGTATGAATTCCTAGACGGTCATAAGATTCTACAATCGATTGCGGGAAAGTAAAATTCGGTGGCCTTCCTAGACGGTCATAGGAAGCGTGCCATCCAGTTTTACTAAGGGTGGATCGATATGTGGCCATCCTAGATGGTCATGGGATGTGTACACAATTGATTAACATGGCTTATGAACATATTAATGCAATGAAAAGGAAATGAGCACAACCGAGCGTTAGACACTACATGTGATAGGATTGGTTACATTGTGTGTTGTAACGAGGCACGCCGGTGCAGGCAGTTGTCGGGGCGCCTCGACCTAGGTCTTCGGGGATATGTGATTGAGTATTTGGGATTGATTTTGTCAGATTTTACTTTGTGTAAATATTTGTGGTCGTGACACATTTGTGGATTTGGTTTATATGGTTTTATATATGTGAACTTTCAGGTTTTGGGATTTAGGAAATTTTAGTCGTTATATTGCTCGTTTTGTTTTTAACCATATAATGTCGGGTTCTTTTGTCTCTATGTTTTTGCTAACTGTTTGAAATCGGTTTTCCAAGATTTTTACGAGGCACAGAGTCGGGGATGTCGGGAATGTATGGTAAAAATTTTAGGAAATTTGGAAGTGTTTGGCTTGGGGAAAAGTGGAAGAAAAAGGGAGATGGTCGAAGATGGCGCGCAGGGCGCCGCTGGACGGGTGCAACAGGCGCGTGCAGCGCCGATCGATCGGCGCTTTACTGTAGGTTTTGATCGCGCACCCGAGAGGGTGCCGATTGATTGCCGCCTAGCGGCGATCGATCAGAGTATGCGCGCGCGATGCGCGTAGCTGGCGTGCGCGCCGCCCCAATCGGTCTAGCCCGGTTTTTTTTTTTTAATTTTTGGTTTTCCAAATTGTTTTAACCTGATATTTTTCGACGTATTTTAAAGGTATTTTAAGCACGTTTTCCAACCATTTTTGAGGGTTTGAAAAACCCAAAAAATCGAGTCGAAAATTTATCAAAAATTATTTTAAATTTCGTTTTAAACGCGGGATGGGTTAGCAATGTAGCGCACCGAGCCGGGGCGGGTTCGGAGGCGTTACATCTTGAAGTTGCATTCACCGAAACTGATCAATGAGATACTCATGGTTTTTAATGATACAATTAGACTATTGTTTGGTGAATATAAAGTACAATTACCAAGAACTATTGACGTCGAGGAAGATTGTATGACTATAGTTGAAGATTTTGAAGTACAGTCTACATTTAAGGCTGAAGTGAACATCGAAAATGAATTTGGGCATACTAATGGAATAGACTGTTATTTTTCTGCAAAAATTGAAGATTTTTTCAACGACAAAGAATTATTGCATTGGGGGGAGAATGCACACTTCAAACTACCCTACTTTGAGTCGAATAGAGAGAAATGTTCTCGCCATTCCTATTTCAACAATTATCTCGGAGTCAGCTTTCAACTGTGGAAGTTGAGATTTAAGTTCATTTTGAAGTTTGTTAGCTCTCAAGACGGTAGAAAGTATCATTTGTCTTCAAAGTTTTATTTGTGACGCAGATAGGCGAACAAATATTTGCGAATCATTACAAGAAGTTACAAAATTTGAAACATGTATAATATTTTCTATTATTTAATAATAGTTTCTTTCATGCATTATTGAGTTGTTCTAATTTTATTGTGTTTACTTGATGTTTGCTTGATATGATAGATAAATCAAAAGAATAATGATATTTCCAGCAGACCAGCACTAATATTTAACTGAACTGAAGGTGATTATCAATTATGTTTACTTTTGATTTTAATTGTTCACATGTATAAATTATTTTATTTTCTAATACAAGTTAGACATCAAAGCCACTGGTACCGAGATGACAAAACCGCGTTTATTGTGCAATTGCACTTTATAGTTTATATACTACTATTTGGTGGATATCTAAATATTTTTTTCTTTCTTTTTATGGTTCACATATTTAGGTTAGATATTTGGATGTTTTTATATTTCACATGCTTGGATTGAATATATGGATATTTGAATTTAATATTTTAATGCCTCACATGCTTGGATTGGATATTTGAATTGTTTTATCATTTTTTTATGTTTGTATTAATTAGGTGTGGGCAGGATCGGACCGGACCAGGAACCGGGAATCGGGAACCAGACCAGACCAAACGATTCGTTCCAATTTCGATCGGTTCTACAAGTTTCACGGTCCGAGATCGGTTTTGAAACTAAAAAGACCGTGCGACATGGTCCGGTCCACGATCTATATATTGAAATCTCAAAATTTTGTGAGAATCGTACTCTTCTTCTGCCCAGATTTTTAAATCAAAATCAGGACTAAGTTGAGTCCTCACTCTCATCTCTTAGCACTCAGCACTCAGCAGCCCTCGCTCACTGCCAAACCCTCACTCTTGTCTCTCAGCACTCAGCAGTCAGCATCATCGACTGAACTCAGCCTTCCCCAATCCCCCTGAATCGAAGCACTGCGCCTCTCCGCGGCCCACGCACTGCACCTCCAGATTTTTTGCACAACACACAGACAGCAACGTGCTCCATCTTAGGTCAATGCTTGTAACGCCCCGAGTTTTCTGAACCCGGTTCGCTATACAAGATACTGAATCGAACTATAGGATTTTTGAGAAAATTCTAAAGTTTCACTCAATGGACAAAATTTGACAATTCACAAGGTAAACATTGAAAATTTGCAGCGAAAAATCATTTGAGCAGAATAAAGTTGAGCAAAACTATGAAACGATGTTTGAATAATCAGTTATAATAATAAGAAATAATTCGGCCAAAAGAAATGAAGGCTTAAGCGTGAAATACTTAAAATTCGTAAAAGTCAAACACATCTTCCGCTAAACAAAGTCAGCGGTAGAGGCAGAAACAGAAACAGAAGGCTTCTACCGCCAAACAGTGCCAGCGGTAGAAGTAGGGACAAAAGACTCAGCGGTAGAAGCAGAGACAGAATCGACACGTCGACTTCACACGTCTTCCGCTCACATCTGCCGACGACGCGTCAGCTACTCGCATCTACCGGTCACAAACGATAAAATTGACTGCATAATTCTTCCGTTGAAAATGACAGAATTACTATCTACTTCTTCCGATCACAAAACAACAAATCTACTGCCTACATCCTCCGATTACAAAACGACAAGGCTGCTAAAGACTTATACCGAAGACATCTACCGATGGCTTCTACTGAAGACATCTTCCGATTACTTCTATTGAAGATATCTTCCGATGACTTCTACTGAAGACATCTTCCGATGACGTCAGTCAGATGATTCAATCCTCCAACATCTACCGGTGGACAAAACACTCAACATCCACCGGTGGACTTCATTCACCGATGGTTGAACTTGCAAACTTCACTCAAAACATTCAAAACAACCTAACCCTAAGTAACTTCTGAAATCCAACAAATAACCATTTGAAACCAACATTTATATCCTTATCCAATAAAAATCCCAAATTAGCAATTTGTAACAAAACTAAATCAGATTTTCATAACAGGAGAAACTCAAGTATTCTAAATCCTTCAGCTATTACTATCATCAAAATCCTCTGCACTCCTCAACAGAACATCAGAAAATTAGACTCCACATACAGACAGTAGTCAAACCGCCTTATCAGAACACCCAACCGTGGCATAGACGTACTCCTTCAACTTCATCTATTCTTCAGTGCACTCGGGGAACTCACCTGTTACAGTCTCAGTACCTACATCACAAAACTCATCTATTAACCTAATGCTAAGTAAGTAAAGCAGTAATGAAATGAAATGCTGAAACATAAATCCTAGACATGCGGTTTCTACTTTCACATTTTAGTTGCATATGCATTCGTTTCTGGTCTGATCCCCCTGTGAAATTGGGAGTTGGATCACTTCTCCCAAAGTCATACATCCTCTCTCTTGATTAAGGGGCGGATTAGTTCCCTTAAAAACTGTTCAAACCCCCCTGTGAAATTGGGAGTTAGATCAATTTTTCCAAAGTTATACATCCTCTCTCTTGATTAAGGGGCGGATTAGTTCCCTTAACAACTGTTCTGTTTCAATCGGTTCATTCCTCACCATGCCACTATGCATTTAAATTCATTTTTGTATACTTTCAAAACATGATACATGGCAAATTGAAAACACACAGACCATACATAATCCTAATTTTTTTGTGATGTAGGCCCGAAGGCACACACGTACTCTACTTACCTGGTCTCCTGGAGATTGTTTGGTTGTTAGCTACTTTGGGAGTCTGCTCACCTATGATTGTAAACAGAGCACCGCATCACTAAACTTCATTCTAAACTATTTAGAAATCTTAGGGAAACTTGCTGGAAGTCCTGTTCGTCGAGCATTCATGGTTCACCCCAAAACCCGAAACTAACTCTCACTCACAGCATTCACGAACACTCCCCTACAATCTCTCTATTATCTAATGACTAAAACAGCAAGTAAAAATGAAACAAATCTCACCTAGAATGGAGAAAATCAGAGAGGAAAATGTCGGAAGGAAGTCTGCTGAGCTGAGCTGAAAATCAAACGAATGGAAATGGAAATAGGGTGGCGGCTACTGTGCATTAAACGCAGAACCTCTTCCCTTAAATAGGTTATCCACTTTATATCTCAATTTACCATTATGCCCTCGTCTAGTCACTCATTAGCCTAATCACTAATTTCTCCCAATTTCATCTATAAAACATTCACTACTAGTTAACAAAGTAAGTTGGCTCAATGAAACCGGGTGCTACAATGCTCGATGGTAGTCCGGTATGAGCGTTTATTTTTTGATGTTCTATTCGGCTATTATTGTTCTGTTCGGTGCATTTTATGTCCTTGTTATACTGTGTAGGTTGATTTACTGTGTAGGTTGTCATTGATTTACTGTTTAGGTAGACAATGTAATATGTAAAAAGAGTTTTTGTTGTTCTATTCGGTTGTTCGTGTGTAGTGTGTAGGTTGATTTACTGTGTAGTTTGATTTTCTGTGTAGTAAATCACATCGATGTTTTGATATGGTTCCAACTATTTAGTTTGTATTTTTAAAGTTGTTGCCTGCTAAACTAATTTTAGATATTGGATTTAGTTTCTTATATTTCATTTTAATGTTGGATAGTTAGATTCAGTTTTTTATATTTCATTTTAATGTTGGATAGTTGGATTTAGTTTATATGTAAAATAGTTGGATTTACTATTTGGTTTGTATTTTTAAAGTTTTGGATTAATTTTGGATATTTGATTTAATTTCTTAGATTTTATTTTAATGTTGGATAGTTGGATTTAATTTGTATGTTAAATGTTAGATAGTTGAATTGGATTTACTATTTCGTTTGGTTTTTAAAGTATTACATTAATTTTAGACGTTGGATTGAGTTTATTCAATTTATTTCTAATTGTTTGGAAATTGTAAAAAAATTTAAAATTATTTAGGAGGAACCGAGACTGGACCAGAACCAGACTAGATAATTTGGTCTGGTCTCGGTTCGATCCTGGTTCCTCCAATGGCCGATTTCGGGAGGCTTTTTAAAATTTCGAATGGCACGATCCTGTTCCGGTTCTGGCTCAGAACTGGACAAGCCCGGACCGCGCCCACCCCTAGTATTAATGGTGTAACATATTAATATGTTGATGGAGCAGAGTTGTTTAGCCTGAAAACCAACAAATGCCTAAAATCGAGGCAAAACTAAGCCTAAACTTAGTCCATTACCCGAACCCGAACCGAACCCAAACTGAAGATTGGGCATGAGTTTGGTTCGGTTTTCATAACCTACCGATCAATCTCAGTTATGTTTTTTTTCAAAACCGAAACCATCTGGTCGGTTCCATTTCGGCTAAAAACCAACCCAAGCTAATTTTTCCCACCCCTACATTTAGCTCACACAATATGTAACGCCCCGAGTTTTCTGAACCCGGTTCGCTACTCAATGCTCGAACATGACTAAGAAATTTATTTTTGATTAATTTAAATCTTCACTCGACAGTCAAAATTTGACATTTTTCTAAAAACTCAAAACATTTAAAAATTTGCAGCGGAAATTATTTGAACCACAATGAAGTTATGCAGAAACTACGATCCGATGACTTTTCTTAAGGCATCTTCCGATAGAATTAACCTACATCATCCGATGACTTTTCTTAAGGCATCTTCCGATAGAATTAACCTACATCATCCGATGACTTTTCTTAAGGCATCTTCCGATAGAATTAACCTACATCATCCGATGACTTTTCTTAAGGCATCTTCCGATAGAATTAACCTACATCATCCGATGACTTTTCTTAAGGCATCTTCCGATAGAATTAACCTACATCATCCGATGACTTTTCTTAAGGCATCTTCCGATAGAATTAACCTACATCATCCGATGACTTTTCTTAAGGCATCTTCCGATAGAATTAACCTACATCATCCGATGACTTTTCTTAAGGCATCTTCCGATAGAATTAACCTACATCATCCGATGACTTTTCTTAAGGCATCTTCCGATAGAATTAACCTACATCATCCGATGACTTTTCTTAAGGCATCTTCCGATAGAATTAACCTACATCATCCGATGACTTTTCTTAAGGCATCTTCCGATAGAATTAACCTACATCATCCGATGACTTTTCTTAAGGCATCTTCCGATAGAATTAACCTACATCATCCGATGACTTTTCTTAAGGCATCTTCCGATAGAATTAACCTACATCATCCGATGACTTTTCTTAAGGCATCTTCCGATAGAATTAACCTACATCATCCGATGACTTTTCTTAAGGCATCTTCCGATAGAATTAACCTACATCATCCGATGACTTTTCTTAAGGCATCTTCCGATAGAATTAACCTACATCATCCGATGACTTTTCTTAAGGCATCTTCCGATAGAATTAACCTACATCATCCGATGACTTTTCTTAAGGCATCTTCCGATAGAATTAACCTACATCATCCGATGACTTTTCTTAAGGCATCTTCCGATAGAATTAACCTACATCATCCGATGACTTTTCTTAAGGCATCTTCCGATAGAATTAACCTACATCATCCGATGACTTTTCTTAAGGCATCTTCCGATAGAATTAACCTACATCATCCGATGACTTTTCTTAAGGCATCTTCCGATAGAATTAACCTACATCATCCGATGACTTTTCTTAAGGCATCTTCCGATAGAATTAACCTACATCATCCGATGACTTTTCTTAAGGCATCTTCCGATAGAATTAACCTACATCATCCGATGACTTTTCTTAAGGCATCTTCCGATAGAATTAACCTACATCATCCGATGACTTTTCTTAAGGCATCTTCCGATAGAATTAACCTACATCATCCGATGACTTTTCTTAAGGCATCTTCCGATAGAATTAACCTACATCATCCGATGACTTTTCTTAAGGCATCTTCCGATAGAATTAACCTACATCATCCGATGACTTTTCTTAAGGCATCTTCCGATAGAATTAACCTACATCATCCGATGACTTTTCTTAAGGCATCTTCCGATAGAATTAACCTACATCATCCGATGACTTTTCTTAAGGCATCTTCCGATAGAATTAACCTACATCATCCGATGACTTTTCTTAAGGCATCTTCCGATAGAATTAACCTACATCATCCGATGACTTTTCTTAAGGCATCTTCCGATAGAATTAACCTACATCATCCGATGACTTTTCTTAAGGCATCTTCCGATAGAATTAACCTACATCATCCGATGACTTTTCTTAAGGCATCTTCCGATAGAATTAACCTACATCATCCGATGACTTTTCTTAAGGCATCTTCCGATAGAATTAACCTACATCATCCGATGACTTTTCTTAAGGCATCTTCCGATAGAATTAACCTACATCATCCGATGACTTTTCTTAAGGCATCTTCCGATAGAATTAACCTACATCATCCGATGACTTTTCTTAAGGCATCTTCCGATAGAATTAACCTACATCATCCGATGACTTTTCTTAAGGCATCTTCCGATAGAATTAACCTACATCATCCGATGACTTTTCTTAAGGCATCTTCCGATAGAATTAACCTACATCATCCGATGACTTTTCTTAAGGCATCTTCCGATAGAATTAACCTACATCATCCGATGACTTTTCTTAAGGCATCTTCCGATAGAATTAACCTACATCATCCGATGACTTTTCTTAAGGCATCTTCCGATAGAATTAACCTACATCATCCGATGACTTTTCTTAAGGCATCTTCCGATAGAATTAACCTACATCATCCGATGACTTTTCTTAAGGCATCTTCCGATAGAATTAACCTACATCATCCGATGACTTTTCTTAAGGCATCTTCCGATAGAATTAACCTACATCATCCGATGACTTTTCTTAAGGCATCTTCCGATAGAATTAACCTACATCATCCGATGACTTTTCTTAAGGCATCTTCCGATAGAATTAACCTACATCATCCGATGACTTTTCTTAAGGCATCTTCCGATAGAATTAACCTACATCATCCGATGACTTTTCTTAAGGCATCTTCCGATAGAATTAACCTACATCATCCGATGACTTTTCTTAAGGCATCTTCCGATAGAATTAACCTACATCATCCGATCATCCGATGACTATTCTTAGGCATCTTCCGATAGAATTAACCTACATCATCCGATGACTTTTCTTAGGCATCTTCCGATGAGAATTAACCTACATCATCCGATGACTTTTCTTAAGCATCTTCCGATAGACCAACAACACACTTCCTCCGATAGAAAACAATAACTTCTACACACATCCACCGATATAGCTTTTACCAAAACATCATCCGATAGATAAATTTACTCGACTCCTACCGATGGACAAAAACAACATGGCAGTAGACTTTACTATAAATCGAGAAGTCCCGACTATCAAAAGGACTTAAGCATTTTACCAAAAACCATTCATAGGCAGTTTAAATCATTGCATTGCTCAAATTCAGTAAAAACAACATTATAAAATCTAACAGAACACTAATGTCAGGAAATCTCCAAAACTAATTCAAAAGGTTGCTACCACTACTGTCATGAAAACTCAATGTACTCAGATTGAATCATTATCAACTAGACCTTCACAACCGCTGACACCAGTTAACCCGCCTCATCAGTTTACCAGACCGGAGCATGAATGTACCCCACCAACCACATCTACTCATCTGTGCACACGGGAAATTCATCTGCAGTAATCTCTTCACCTACATCTCAAAACTCATTTATTCGCCTAATGCTAAGCAAGTAAAGCAAGAAATGAAATGTGTACTGAAATGTAAATCCTAAATATGCAGTTTCTACTTTCATTCCTCAGTTATGTTGCATTCGTTCACTGGTCTGATGATCCCTGATACAATGGGAGGTGGATCAGTTTTCCCAGGGTATGAATCCATATATTTGTGATTAATATCCCCTAAAAAAATTTGTCACTCCCCATAGCGCTGTCATACCAGACCCCAATGAATGATTGGCGAAAACTATGTTATAATGGACCCATTCTCAATCTAAAGCTTCTTTAGCATTTCCGACACTTGATTCAGCAACCAAATCCCCGACTTCAAGAGCCCATAATGAACGAACCCACTGTCGAACTTTTGCATTCCCAATCCAATTAGAAATGTGTTTTTTTAGCTAATTTAGAAGGTAAATTTTGATTTGAAATATTGTGGCGGTATCCCAAAGAGACTATATCCCACAAATTGACAAATTTCAGTTCAAAATTTTGGACAAAGAGAGCTAATTTTACATCAATTAGTCTAAAAAGTCAGATGCACATAGAATAAAAACAACAAAACTTGAAATTAAAAAACATTTCACTTTCTCTGCAATCAAATGCCCAAAAGAAAACAAACCCATCTCCGATAACACAAAGTAAAACAAAAAGAAAAGGTAGAATCACCTCGGTGGACGAATTATGACGTTGAACTGTTCCATTAGCAAAAGAGGAAGCAGAATCTGCACGAGAATAATATACTGTTCTCCTGAGCCTTCTTCTAGATAGAATAGAACCACCAAACCAAAAAAAAAAAATTGGAGAAGAGGGAAAGTAGGGGTGGGCACGGGCCGGTTTCGGTCTGGATAACCGGCCCTAATGGTTTTGGGATTTTAATCCCGAAATCGAAACCGGTCCCGGCGAGACCAGGTTGGTCCCAGTTCTGCCCAAGTTATTTATTTTATATTTTTTTAACAAAAAAATTATGAAAAATGATAAAATTTTAAAAAACGATAAATATAACAAAATAAATACAGCAATTAAAATAAATACAAGTATGTAACATACAAACTAAAAGTCTAAATCTAAATATCAAACATTAAAATAAAAAAAATACAATATTCAAAATAAATCTAAGTATATAATATATAAACTAAAAGTCTAAATCTAACTATCAAACATTAAAATGTAATATAATAAACTAAATACAACATAAAAAAAATCCAACAATGTAACATACAAACTAAATGCAACTATCAAACATTAAAATGCAAGCTAAGAAACTAAAGTCAACATCTAAAATTTATCTAAGTACTTTAAAACTTAAAAGTACAATCTAAATAATAAATCCAAGTACATAGTCAATTTCATGGTAGCAACCAAGCAATCAATCTAAATAATTGTCACAACCACAGTATCAAGTCATCGATATGTCATCTTGTACTTCTAGAAAATTATCATCGGTCAATGTCAACGATATCAGCAAAATGACAATATTGAAGACAATAGTTAATCTTTAATTTATAGATAAACATGTAAAACAAATAAATATTAGAATATTCGAACTTTCTTCTATAGGTGTCAATGTCGTAGTACTACTACCTTCTAAATCATCTGTAGAGGTTTTAAAAGGATTGAAAGTTTTGATCCAACTTTGTGAGCATATCAGAGCTTCAACACTTTGTGGGCTTAGAGAACTGCGACAAGCATCAAGAACACGACCACCACAACTAAAAGCAGACTCTGACGCCACCGTAGAAATTGGAATGATTAATGTATCTTTCGCAATGACACTCAAAATTCGATACTTTTCGGAGTGCCTCTTCTACCACGATAAAATGTCAGAACTCTCTTGAACTATCTTGAACAATCTCTAACTTCTTAGACAAATATAGATCAACCTCTGACTCAGTAGTTTCATCACCTATCTCAGAAGAATTGTCCGGATCATAAAACATAGAATACACTGCACTTGAACGAGCATGTGCCAAAAAACTCATTGACTTTGGAAACCTTTGTTGACCACTGCTGCTAGGAGGCTGGTCTTCATTAGCTGTATCACCTTTATATTCTGTATACAACCTTTGAATTACATCATCTATTTGCTTTACGTATTCTACAGCTCTTTCACTTCCAAATAAAATATTTTTCGAAAGATCCCCAATATTTGTCAAATTTTTTAATCATCTCGTTAGTCATTCTTCTCAGAGTTATATTATCGCTGTTACCAAATTTTTCAATGGCAATCTTCAAATTGCAGACTTCGCTTACGTACATATCTGCTGTAATATGCAGAGAAGCAGAAACATGAAGTGTCACTTTATAAAATATCTCTAAGAATTTAATAAATTCTCAAATGCATCCCTAATCTTCTATTGTGGGCACCTTCCACTCCCATTTCTTGGACAAAAGAGCTTTCATTCTCTGCAAGCTTTTCAAAAGCCGCTTCAAACTTCTCAGCGTTTGCCAGCATCAAATATGTTGAGTTCCAACGAGTAGGATCGTCGAGCGACAAATTACATTTGCAATTAATTTTTACTGCATCAACGCAGGCTTTAAACTGTTACAATCTTCCCAGAGAAGACCTTATGTACTTGACAACTTTTCTTACTCTAGCTATGGACGTTTGATGTTCTTTCAAACCGTCAAAAACGATCAAATTCAGGACATGTGCAAAACAATGCATGTGCATATGATCGCCGTTTGAAATCAACCCTTTCCAATTTCTAATTGTCTTCGTCAAATAAGAGATAGCGACGTCGTTGGAAGACGCATTGTCACGAAAAAAAAAAAAAAAAAAAAAAAAAAAAAAAAAAAAAAAAAAAAAAAAAAAAAAAAAAAAAAAAAAAAAAAAAAAAAAAAAAAAAAAAAAAAAAAAAAAAAAAAAAAAAAAAAAAAAAAAAAAAAAAAAAAAAAAAAAAAAAAAAAAAAAAAAAAAAAAAAAAAAAAAAAAAAAAAAAAAAAAAAAAAAAAAAAAAAAAAAAAAAAAAAAAAAAAAAAAAAAAAAAAAAAAAAAAAAAAAAAAAAAAAAAAAAAAAAAAAAAAAAAAAAAAAAAAAAAAAAAAAAAAAAAAAAAAAAAAAAAAAAAAAAAAAAAAAAAAAAAAAAAAAAAAAAAAAAAAAAAAAAAAAAAAAAAAAAAAAAAAAAAAAAAAAAAAAAAAAAAAAAAAAAAAAAAAAAAAAAAAAAAAAAAAAAAAAAAAAAAAAAAAAAAAAAAAAAAAAAAAAAAAAAAAAAAAAAAAAAAAAAAAAAAAAAAAAAAAAAAAAAAAAAAAAAAAAAAAACGGTGATGATTGTAACATTTTCAAGCTCCCACTTAAGCAAACAGTTTTCAACTTCCTTACCAATGGTCTCACCCTTTTGGTTCGGAATCAAACAAAAATTCAAGATCTTCTTTTGCACATGTCAGTCTTGATCAATGAAATGACATGTCAGCACCATGTAATTCAAATTCTAAATAGAGTTCCACGTGTAAGTAATCAAACACATCCTCTGTGATGTTAAAAAAAAAATACTCCTTCAACTTTTGTCTTTCTTTGAAATATAATATCTCTTGCTATTGTTCTTTAAGATGGCATAATAGACTTCGGATTTAGATACAGACAAAATGATTTGAAACCAATTCCTTCTACCACTTTCAATGTCAATTCATCGATTATAATCATCTTAGTTAGAAATTCTCTAGCACCCATCATAATAAATATGGGTATACTAGCACTCTTGCCCTCAACAGTTTTAAAGGAAAAAGTTGGTTGCCTATTGTCCACATTTCATGAATACTTTTTGCATACTTTGATATGTTTTATCATACTTGAAATCTCATTCTTCGTCAGGTGTGCTGCATATATTTGCCCACAATAATTACACTTTGCTTGATCTTTTTCCGGTACCTTAATGAAGTGAAATCAAGCCATAGACTTAGATTTTTTCGAATCCACATGCAAACTTTCACTTTCGGAAGGATCCATCCTACCATAGAGCAAAAACACATCAAACAAACAATCCACAACATTAATTAACAGCCAACAAACAACACATGAATCAACAGCCAACAAACAACACATACAATTAAACAACCAGCACATTAATCAACAAAATCTTTAATTTGATTTGGATTCACAGCAAGGCAACCCCACAAAGTCACAAACATAAAATTACAAAATAAAAACAACCTAAAATTCTAAACAGCAAACAAAAATCACAATGTTCTCGATCAACAATTTCGAAGAGTCTCCCACCAGACCTAATGTAACGACCCCTTTTTTCAGTAAGATATTGTCCGCTTTAGGGATTGGGCCGTAGCCTAATATCCTCCCCTCATGGCTTTGTTTTGCGAGAACTTCCCAGTCGGTCACCCAACCTGGTACTACTCTCGCCGAAGCACTTTTAACTTCGGAGTTCTTATGAGATCTGTTGTCAATTGTGCTCCAAAACGCATCTTACTATCTTTGGAGAGTCTCTTTACATATGTTTCATTTCCATATACTTCCCCAAGCGATGTGGGATTGTGATGACCCCCTTTCTACGACCGAACTCTCCGGCCCAAGTCCAACCCGGGATCCGCAGAGTTTTAACCCAGCACGTCACCCTCCGGTCCAAGTCCCACTCGGGATTCGCGGAGCACTGGGTGGTTCCTCCTCATACGTGTCCATTCAGGTCATCACAATCACCCCCCTCCTTCGGGGGCCCAACGTCCTCGTTGGCCACATTTTCGGTTGGATACAGGCTCTGATACTATTTGTAACGGCCACCTTTTCTAGTAAGATATTATCCGCTCTGGGAATTGGGCTGTGACTCAATATCCTCCCCTCACGCCTTTAATTGGCAAGGACTTTTCAGTCGGTCACCCAACCTGGTACTACTCTCGCCAAAGCACTTTTAACTTCGGAGTTCTTATGAGATCCATTGCCAATTGTACTCCAAAATGCGTCTTACTATCTTATGAGGGTCTCTTTACATATGTTTCATTTTCATATACTTCCCCAAGCGATGTGGGATTGTGACGACCCCACTTTCTACGACCGAACCCTCCGGCCCAAGTCCAACCATGGATCCGCAGAGTTTTAACCCAGCACGTCACCCTCCGGCCCAAGTCCCACTCGAGATTCGCGGAACACTGGGTGGTTCCTCCTCATACGTGTTCATCGAGTCATCGCACCTAATTTTTACTAACACAAAAATTACATAATAAAGAATAAACACATACAGTGAGGTGAAGTGAAGTGTGCAATTTTCAAGATTGGAGCAGCTGAGCGGCGAGCAAGGAGCCGTGAGCAGGGAACAATTGAGCACCTAGAAGCGTCTGCAATTTTTACGTAGAATTAAGATTAAGCATTTTACCCAAACAAAATTAAGCATTAAGCAGTACACAACTAAATATCACAAACATACAGTAAGCCATAATGAGTAGGAGTGGACACTGGACAGACTACAGAGGCAAGCCAAATCGAAGCAGGGAGCATAGAGCAGGGAGGTAGATTGTTCAAACTTCAAATGTTGGAGGTTGAGTGTTCAAACTTCGGACTTTGGAAGTCACAACTCGCAAGTCGTAGGTCGGGTGTTCGGGAATTCTGAAGCTCAACAAGTCGAAACTTGGCGGTCAGAGTTCGGAGCAGGGGAGACCGAAATCGGGGACTGCAACTCGCAGGTCGGGTGTTCAGAGGTCGGATGTTCGGAAGTCGGAACTCGGGTGTTCGCCTGTTAGGGATTTAGGGACGAGTGAAGCGTTAGCTGAAGACTCATTCAGTCGTTGAAGCCGAAGGTCGAATGAATTTGGTTTAAGTTCGGTCCTTCGGTCCGTCCTGATTCTTCGGGAATTCAGGTTGTGGACCGAAGATCCGACCGACTGTCTTCGGTTCCAAGGACTGAGGACAGAGGACTGGGACCGAAACCGCCGGTCCAATCTGGTTCTCGGTCTGTGGTCCAGTGCTACCCATCCCTAAGGGAAAACAGAATCAAAAGAAAGAAATGAGAGAAAATTCATGAGATTGATTTTAGATAACTATATCGACGTTGAGAGAGAGAGGAGAGAATTAACAAAGGTGACGAACGTTCACGATAAGATATTCATTGATAACGACTCAAATCCTAAGATGTCACAATTAATGATATTAAAAATTTGAAGTATATGTTGAAAATACCTTCATATTACACGGTGCGTTTCTATATTTATCCTAAAAAACAATTAGGTTACGTGTGAATAGCACAACGTCGTCGTTTTATGTTTACCCTGGGAGGAGCCGTGAAAGTGAAGGGAGCTAAAAGCTAGAAATCTGATGAAGCAGCAGGAATCGTTCAGTCTCGTTCGTTTACTCGATACGAATCTATCGCCATGGAAACCGAAGGCCAAGCAATGAAATCACAGAACGTTGCCCTAATCAACTCCTTTATCGAAATCACCTCTTCTTCCGATGAAGAAGCTCGATTTTTCCTCGAGAGCCACAATTGGGACCTTGACGCCGCCGTTTCCACCTTCTTAGACAGCGGCGCCAATCCTGTAAATCCTGTCGTTGTGCAGCCAATTCAACGCCCTCCCTCTTCTCACTCTCATGATTTCTCCCCTTCTCAATCGCCTTTGAGGTCTCGATCTCCCTCTCCGCCTATGTCTCGGGATCCCTACGAGCTCCGATCGAGGAGAGATCCCTCTGGGGGTGGGAAGGCTGTTGATAGTAAGGCTTCAGGGAGCAGAGCGCGGGGTATTCGTACTCTGTCTGATCTGAACAGCGCTGCCCAGGAAGGATCTGGAAGAGACTCAGATGAGCCGCAAGAGTACTATACCGGTGGGGAGAAAAGGTAGTCTTTTATGATTCTTGATTTATTTTTCTTTGCGCTGTGTTCGCTTTCCCATAGTGTTTACTCTGTTTTGTTCCTAGACAGAATTGCAATTGAGAAATATTCTCCTTCAATAGGAAAAAAGAGTTAGATCCAAAGAACATTCCGATCAAACAAAATGCTTGGTATTTCAGTTCCAAGGAGAATATTACTTAACGTACGCTTAAGTAAATATCTGGTTTTAGATGGTTAATCTTTTGCAAAATTTGAAACTTTTGGGCGTGGGTTCTTGTCAATCGAAATATAACTTCTTCTTTTTACCTATCATAGAATGTGTAGTGTATGGTCAGAATAATCATCGAGATGATGCATCCTGGAGTTTTGAGTTTCCGTTTTGTATTGGCATCTTGCTCTTCATTTTCTAAGCTGGGATGATGGTCTATAATAGTACATTACTTATTGAAGTTTTTTTCTCTTTTTTATTTTGAGATAACGGGACCAAGGATTCTGCCTGTGTTAAACCGAGTACTCAAATTATCATTATCTAGGAAAGTGTAACATTTCAAATGATTCTAGAAGAGTTATCTGTTGTACTTTGGTGGCAGTGGAATGCTTGTTCAGGATCCTACCAAACATAACGATGTGGATGCAATTTTTAATCAAGCTAGACAGAGTCAGGCAGGTGTTGAAAGACCTTCCAGACCATCTTCAAGTTCAAAAACCTTCAAGGGTACTGGAAGGTTACTCTCTGGAGAGACAGTAGCATCTGTTCCTCGGCATCCAGAAGTTGTCACTCACACCATCACTTTTTGGAGGGATGGATTCTCTGTTGATGAAGGACCTTTGCGGAGATTAGATGACCCAGATAATGCACCCTTTTTGGAGGTAATTTAATCTAATCTCTTTTAGAAGTGGATGGTGGATGCAAATCAAAAAGGCAATTGGTTTCTATGAATGAAAATTAGGAATGAGTCTATGAATGCAAATCAAGTATCTTGTATTCAATCGTTGGTCTTTTGATTTTAAATTTTCTAATCTCTAGTTCGATTGCAATGCAGAGCATCACGAGATCTGAATGTCCGAAAGAACTTGAACCGGCTGATAGGAGGACTTCTGTCCAGGTTAATCTTGTGAGGCGGGACGAAAACTACCCGGTTAGTGAGCTGTTCCCGTTGTCCCTATTTTTGGTTTGAAATCTCTGTTTCAAGCCATGATTTTAAATTTCTTGAATTCTTAAATCCAGGAACCACCTAAGCATCATATTCCATTTCAAGGAGTTGGAAGGACTTTAGGCGGTGAAACATCTGCCCCAGTTACCTCTGAACCAGCTGGTCCAGCCACTCCCCTCACCACTGCCCCAGTGCCATCAATGGGTTTGATAGTTGATGATTCATCACCAACGACTTCCATCCAGTTGAGGTTGGCCGATGGGACACGGATGGTTTCCCGATTCAACTATCACCACACGATTAGAGATGTTCGTTCTTTCATCGAAGCAACAAGACCTAGTGGTGCCAGAAGTTATCACCTGCAGTCAATGGGTTTCCCTCCTAAAAAACTGACTGAATTGGACCAGACAATTGAGGAAGCTGGAATCGCCAATTCAGTCGTCGTCCAGAAATTCTAAAATTGCGCCGTCGCTTTTAATTCCTATCCCAAATCATTGACTGGTTTAGAAGACGCTGTAATTTCTTTTCTAAGTACATGAATTTAGAGAAAGGTTTTGAAATTGGCCTTTATGTTGTTGCTATCTTGCTGGTATAATTAGTAGAATCTGAATAAGGTTAAAATGTTGATTGGTATGTGTGGGATAAGCATCTAATAGGTCTCTGGCTCTTTTCTTCTCCATCTAGTTCAATAAGCTCTACTTGTTTAGGGTCTAGAGATCACGTTAAACATATAATTTGATATAACATGACTGAGATTATGAAGTAATGGAAAATAATAATGTTACGTCCTACTCTTGAAATATTCACACTACAATTAATGTAATAAATTAATTTATATTAATTAGTTATTATTTTAAGAAAATAGCATAATAAAGTAAACATAGGACTGTTCGATAGGAAATATTTGCCTATATGTTAGAGGAGAAGATAGACATAAAACAGAATATTTGCCACAATTACAAATCTTGAATCTCAAGTGAAGTTCAGTTACGTAATTGTTTTTTGGAAAATGCACACAATTTTTAGGGTAAATACTAATTTGGATTTGAACATAACTTATTATTTTTTATATAAATAGCATCTACCTATCGTCAACAATTGAATTGTACTGTCACATTATTTATTAAAGTTATCATGTTTATATCATATTTTTTTTTATTTAATTAGACAGTTAGCTGATTTCTAAATTTTGACAAATGACCGAAACTAGTGAAGCTAAATATAGGTGAAATTTTTGTTTCTAAAAAAAATACTTCAAAGTTAACTTTATAAATTAACTCAAATTTAAGAGTGAAATCTAACTTTTTATTTAAGAAAATAGCATAATAAAGTAAACATAGGACTGTTCGATAGGAAATATTTGCCTATATGTTAGAGGAGAAGATAGACATAAAACAGAATATTTGCCACGATTACAAATCTTGAATCTCAAGTGAAGTTCAGTTACGTAATTGTTTTTGGAAAATGCACACAATTTTTAGGGTAAATACTAATTTGGATTTGAACATTAAATTATTATTTTTATATAAATAGCATCTACCTTATCGTCAACAATTTGAATTTTACTGTCAAATTATCTATTAAAGTTATCATGTTTATATCATATTTTTTTATTTAATTAGACAGTTGAGACTGATTTTAAATTCTTTCGATTTCTTTTTCAATAATTTTGTACTTTGTTGGGAGCTTAGCAAACTTCGAAATCAGATTAGAAATCAACTGATGATACAGAAATTGAGTTAAACGCTTGATTAAATGAAAAACATGAGAGGTCTGTTCTAAATTTTGACAAATGACCGAAACTAGTGAAGCTAAATATAGGTGAAATTTTTGTTTCTAAAAAAAATACTTCAAAGTTAACTTTATAAATTAACTCAAATTTAAGAGTGAAATCTAACTTTTTATTTAAGAAAATAGCATAATAAAGTAAACATAGGACTGTTCGATAGGAAATATTTGCCTATATGTTAGAGGAGAAGATAGACATAAAACAGAATATTTGCCACAATTACAAATCTTGAATCTCAAGTGAAGTTCAGTTACGTAATTGTTTTTGGAAAATGCACACAATTTTTAGGGTAAATACTAATTTGGATTTGAACATTAAATTATTATTTTTATATAAATAGCATCTACCTTATCGTCAACAATTTGAATTTTACTGTCAAATTATCTATTAAAGTTATCATGTTTATATCATATTTTTTTATTTAATTAGACAGTTGAGACTGATTTTAAATTCTTTCGATTTCTTTTTCAATAATTTTGTACTTTGTTGGGAGCTTAGCAAATTCGAAATCAGATTAGAAATCAACTGATGATACAGAAATTGAGTTAAGCGCTTGATTAAATAAAAACATGAGAGGTCTGTCCTAAATTTTGACAAATGACCGAAACTAGTGAAGCTAAATATAGGTGAAATTTTTGTTTCTAAAAAAAATACTTCAAAGTTAACTTTATAAATTAACTCAAATTTAAGAGTGAAATCTAACTTTTTATTTAAGAAAAAAGTAATATTTACATTAACCCTCTAAGCACAAGTGTTTAACAAAAAGAATTCTAAAAACTATTTTGTAAACAAATTCACCATGAAGTGTGAAAAAACTAATAAACCAATCCATGGTGGGTCCCTGTTCTCGGAGAACGACCCCGTGATCTCACTTGAACAGTTCAAGTGCCCTGGTGTAAGGGTCACTTCTTCCTGTTCTCCGAAAATGGCTACCTGGTCATGGAGAACAAGGGGTGGTGACCCCCACACCGACCCCGTCTCCACTTTATAAATTAAATTTTAAAAAAAATTCATAGTGTCTACCTTAAAAAGCATATCAAACGATATCAAATTTATTTGAAATTTTTACTACATGATCAACATATCATGAGAAGATAGAGAATTTTGCATTTTTAACATTTGTACAATTTATTATAATATTTTACGCGTGTTTTATGAAATAATTCATTAAAACTACATATTTCATCTAAAAATTATGAAACTTTCACAATAATCTCTCATTGTACTCTTAGTTAGAGCTACAAAATAGCTAGCAAAAACAAGTTCTCGTACACTTATCTATAATTTTATAGTCACAACAATCTATTCGATTTTTTTATGAAAGTTTCAAAAATAAATACAATTGGGCGACAGAGACTGCAGGTTGTCCCGGAGAAGACCCTGCATTGGATCAGTTTATGGACGCCTGCTGTGAGATGCGGGCTAAGTATGAACAAGAGCTGACAAAGAAGCTATGCTATTCTTGTCAAGAATTGAGTCTCAACTCAAAGCATTAGAAGTTTCTTCTGCTTCTTCTGGTGACTTTCCCATTATTCATTTCTTTAGCTACAAACATCTATGCTTTTGGTTGGGCTGTCTACGAC
The DNA here is from genome assembly GCA_022432975.1 of Begonia masoniana. Lineage (NCBI taxonomy): Eukaryota > Viridiplantae > Streptophyta > Magnoliopsida > Cucurbitales > Begoniaceae > Begonia > Begonia masoniana. Next base: position 40,840,494 of record CM039509.1, on the reverse strand, counting down.
AATTAGATCTTGTTTATAAATCTTCTTTGCGCTTTGTCGGACTCATAGTTGACTATATCCAACCTGAATAATAGGAGTCTTAGAAAGGATAATCTTCTGTTGCAAATAGAAACAGTTTTATCGATTCTCCGAGATCTTAAACATACACCACCTGAAGTCGTAAAGCAGAATGAAATCAATGACAATCTTCACCGAGGAAAATGCTTTATGCAAGTAAAGTAGACAGAAATATAATAAGAATTATTAGTCTTCAATTATCTCCGCGTGCTCGGAAAATACAACGTTCTTGACACGGACCATCGAAAAAGGGATTAAACCACCTGGGATATCCAATGAGGTCTCCGGCTGCAAAACTAAACGACGGCTTGCTATCCTCTGGAACTCCTCTCACCTCTCAAATGTACCCCGACTGGTCTACCTGCCAATCTTCCACATCGACCATCTTGAAACTCCGATCTCTGATAGCCGGTCTGGTGCTTTCCACTCTGATGTTGTATATCTCCTCCAGAGGCTCCTCTGTCCGCATACCCTTTATGATATAGCATTGGCTTGTGATTCCATGATTTCTGCTTCTTCTGCTGGATGCTAAAGAGCTGAAACTAGAACATTCCACATGCGCCTAAGGTAGCTCTTCCAAAAGCGCAATCTAAACCAAATCAAATCAAGGTTTTCAATATAAGATGTTAAGAAATTGATATGGTGACTTTATACATATGGTTTCATGTCATGGCAGTAGCACTCGAAAAGAATTAAAAAATTTTGAAAAATTAAGAACATCGATGCCATTGATTTAAATGTAACTTTAATCATCCAAAATACATTTGATTTGGGCAAAAGGGTGTAAACCATCTTCCAAAATTAAGACAAAATCTAAGATTTGTATGAATCTAGCTCTCCACCAGTCACTCGAAGAAATTACTCTTATTTCAATCTATTTACATACGTCCATGGAGGAAAGCTTTGGCAATCAGCTATGTATTCTTGGCGCCTAAAATCCTCGACAGTTCCTTTATAATGGGCTTCTCTTTAAAGCTTTCGTCTCTTTCCAAACGATATTTCTTTGACACGTCTTCGACCTGTAATTGAAAATCAACATAATCAGACTGCCATCCGGTTAATTGCCTATAACATGTAGAGCATATTTGTTACATACCCAAGCTTTTAATGGAACCAGTTGCTCATGGATCATCTTCAACTTTGGTTCAATCAATTCTCGCCTTTTTGCTCGAATTTCATCGCTCTATTTCATACGATAAAATTACCGACTCTTTCGTTAGTTTAGCTCATATATAGCACAAACAGAACATAAAAACAGCATATATGGTCCAGAAATTGTGTAAAAGTCTACACACATTGTTCATATCCAGCTTGGATGCCGCCAGTCCAAAGATCAGAGTGGCACCACCGAAACACAAATGCCGACGCAATAGCAAATGCCTTCCCAACTGAATTTAAGCAAAAACAGAGGACGTTAGAGGGAGCTTTCTAGAACAAAAGCATGTCTATATTATTGTCTGTTCATTCGTCTCTGACCTTTAGAAACTGTAATTATACCATTACAGACTAGAGAGAGAAAGTGTAAGATTGAGAGAGAGAGAGAGGGGGGACATACTATGAGCAAGCCCTTCAGCTGCGGCCTTCAACTTCTCAGGATTAATGGGTGCATGCCTATCTTTACGCAATTCATTAGCGGTCGAAGCTGAAACTGAATGCTCTACCTGGGGCAAGTCCCACCTGCGTTCTATCAGAGCATGGTTTATAGAAATTGCAAAAACAAATCAAACCCAATTCTTCCTACCAAAATATACTTAATCATCTCCGAAAAAGCTTCGAATCAGATGATGAATCAAATTCAATTTGCAAATTTATTTAAGAACAAATTCAAATGCGGGTTGGACAAATTTAACAATGGATTTGATATGTATAACTTTCAAGTCTTTGAAATCGATTTTTTCAACACTGCATTTTCTCATCGACCAAACAAACCCTAGAAATTATACAGGGAAGATAGAGATTGATTTGACCTTTTGGGGCCAAAGGTGACCTGCGGCAAAGCAACGTAAGCTCGTAAAGGATTGAGGATATCGGGAGAAACCACAGAGTGAGAGTTGGGATCAGAATGAAGGACCCATTTGGAAGTTGAAAGCGAACTGGCAGAGCCAGACTGATCGAAGAAGATTTTCGAAGGCAGGGAATGTCTTAAGACCTCAGGCAGCACATCAGCCTGTGGCTCAAGCTCAGCTGGCGAAGAAGAAGGTAGCTCCAGCGATGGGTGCTTCTGCGATGAGTTTTTTAGGACAAGACGACTGACCGCCTGTTTGGACTCCTGGAGAAAGTAGGCGCCCTCTTTTCCTGCCAATCTTCCGGCGAGAAAACTCATTCCTGCTAAAAATGAGATTGTGAAAGAGGGAATAATCAATCATTCAGAGCTTGTGGATAAAGGAAAATGATCTACCTATATATAGTTGTCCTCTTACGGAAAACTTCCGTTCTTGATTTTGTGGACAAAGATGAACATCAATCAGTAAACATAAAAAATTAAAAATTTATGGTCAATTTTCAGGCCCAGTTTCTTGATGGCCAAGCAGAGAAGAAAGGCGCATTATTTATTGCTTGGAGGCAAATATTCTTGAACGTTGAGCTGACCAAACTGTCCATCAATGGCAGATGGTTTTTAAATTTAAATCTAAATTTAAAAAAGAAGTATGTTTTTAAATAGTGGGTCAATTTAATCTCACTAACCAACGCCGATGCATTTCAAGTAGGCCTAAAGCTTTTGTTTTTACCACCCCAACTTTTTTCTTTTTATTAAATGATATACAATATTTTTATTTTTTAGTATTTAAATGTTATAAAATACATAATTAGAAATTTTAAAATACAAGTTTTTGTTTTACTCTTATCTATTTATTTAATTATATAATTATTACTATTTTAAATATTATTATTATTGTGCATGTATTTTTTAATAATTATTTATTATTATAAATTAAAAAATATATGTTATATTAACATAAGTTGAAAACATTGAAACTTATACATACTCGATTTGTTAGACTCAACTAGTAAAATCGCTTAGTCATCTCATATCAGCTCAAAAGGTTAGTTTAGCTAACCAAACTCAATTTGTTTAACTCTTGGCTTACGTACCAACTCTTGTTATGTTAATTTTTTTTTTAGGCTGGCAAATTAAAATTGTTAGATTCAACCTATTTAAATTGCCACACTCGGTGAGCAAGATTCTTTTGCAGTCGGATTGGCTCGACCGGCTCATTTACCATTTCTTTTAAAATATAACGTTCAAACTTCATATTTATGTTATCATATAACAAATTCAAATGTCATCATAAAAGAAATTCATCTACTCATAACGAAATAATTTTGAAAGTAAAATAAAGAATTAAAGTAAAGAAGACTCTAAAGTTTAAACGTCCTAAGTTACATGCATCAATGGTGTTCAAATTGAACTGGAACTGGTAAATTGAACCAAAACTAACCAATTCGGGTCAGTTTTAATTTTTTTTAACCAAATTTTGGTTCCATTTTTTTAGAACCGATAAAATCGATTCAGTTTTTCGATTTGACATATTCAAAACCGGTGTAAACTGAACCAAATCGATAAAATTTTTGATTTAAAAATAAAAAAAAAAACAGCTGAAAAACACAGTTCGTTGAGTTGTAAGCCCTAATTTCCTAATTTTTCTTTACTGCCCTTTCCTCTATTAATACAACACTCAATGGAAGATGCTGAATCTTCATTCTTCACTCTCGCTTTCTTCACTCTTTCGTCTTGTAAGGCGAGTTGCAACTGTCGTCGGACTTGCATCTTGTGGTCACCGAAGGTTCTCTAGAGACAGTCAGCCAAAGGTAAGATTTCAGAACTCATCTTTTGTCAGGGCCTGGCCCCGATGAAAAGGGATTCCCTAGGTGGGAAGTTTCTAGAAACAACCTACAACATTCACCAAGCATATATTCCCTAAGTAGAAACTTCCAAACTGACATACACCATGTATTTATACCTGGCATCCTAAATTAGGATCCGTTAAAACCTAACAAAATACAGTTTCATATATGAAAATGTTTACATCATCGTCTACATCAACCTCGTAGTACTCAAACGGAAGCGTAAAAGAAATAAATAATCATAAGTCACAACATGTGACTCCCAAAGATCATCAACCATGATCTTTCACCTATGCCTTATTGCACACTTTACCTTACCTTGGATTTTTTCATCTCGGTGAACATCCTCGATATCTGAAAAATAGAGATATTCTACGTAATGAACTTGGCCCTGCAAATAAGTCTAACCACTAGAATAACTAGCTCAAATTCTATCCACATTATCTAAGCCTAAACGTCATCCTCCACCTAATGCTTGATTATTTTGAAATCAACTTAAATTAATTATGTTTTGATTTGAAATCCATACCATTTATATAAAAATGCATGCTAGTTCGTAATTCGAACTGTTTAAAATCCATCAACTACGGTTTAAAACTCATTTCAATGATTAAATCAATATAATGCAATTTCAAAGAAAATCTGCATTATTTAAATACACGGTTTAAAATCCTTCTCCACAAATAGATAAATCCAATGCATTATAGTAAATATGCACGATTTAAAACCATATTTTCTCAAAATATTCAATGTCATTTTTAACATTCAAATTAAAATGTAAAAAAATGCAATCCACTCTAAACTGACTCATATGACCATCACTGTGACGACCCTCGACCCGATCGGGGTCGATGAGCCTCACTCCAGGACATTTTAAAACGTGGACTATTTTTTTTTTTTGAACTTTACACGGAGAAAACTCTCACTGGAATTGAAGACTGTAAGACAATTTAAAAAAAAAATCAGGTTACATGAATAAATAACAGAAGAAGACAGGAAGACAGAAGTAAAATAACTTTGACGTTAAAATAGCAGGCAGAGTTGGACGTTTAAAACAACAGGCCAAAATAGACCTTTGAAAAACAAAGAAAAACAAATGAAAAGAACACAACAGAAAAGACAGTAAATAAAAATTGGTGGACGTTTAAATTAGCAGGGATTTTGGACATTTTTACTTAAAAACTTTTGCCCTCTTTAAACTCTTAACCTGAAGACATGAAGACAGTTAGAAAACATGACAGAAGTTAGAAAACATGACAGAAGTTAGAAAACATGACAGAAGTTAGAAAACATGACAGAAGTTAGAAAACATGACAGAAGTTAGAAAACATGACAGAAGTTAGAAAACATGACAGAAGTTAGAAAACATGACAGAAGTTAGAAAACATGACAGAAGTTAGAAAACATGACAGAAGTTAGAAAACATGACAGAAGTTAGAAAACATGACAGAAGTTAGAAAACATGACAGAAGTTAGAAAACATGACAGAAGTTAGAAAACATGACAGAAGTTAGAAAACATGACAGAAGTTAGAAAACATGACAGAAGTTAGAAAACATGACAGAAGTTAGAAAACATGACAGAAGTTAGAAAACATGACAGAAGTTAGAAAACATGACAGAAGTTAGAAAACATGACAGAAGTTAGAAAACATGACAGAAGTTAGAAAACATGACAGAAGTTAGAAAACATGACAGAAGTTAGAAAACATGACAGAAGTTAGAAAACATGACAGAAGTTAGAAAACATGACAGAAGTTAGAAAACATGACAGAAGTTAGAAAACATGACAGAAGTTAGAAAACATGACAGAAGTTAGAAAACATGACAGAAGTTAGAAAACATGACAGAAGTTAGAAAACATGACAGAAGTTAGAAAACATGACAGAAGTTAGAAAACATGACAGAAGTTAGAAAACATGACAGAAGTTAGAAAACATGACAGAAGTTAGAAAACATGACAGAAGTTAGAAAACATGACAGAAGTTAGAAAACATGACAGAAGTTAGAAAACATGACAGAAGTTAGAAAACATGACAGAAGTTAGAAAACATGACAGAAGTTAGAAAACATGACAGAAGTTAGAAAACATGACAGAAGTTAGAAAACATGACAGAAGTTAGAAAACATGACAGAAGTTAGAAAACATGACAGAAGTTAGAAAACATGACAGAAGTTAGAAAACATGACAGAAGTTAGAAAACATGACAGAAGTTAGAAAACATGACAGAAGTTAGAAAACATGACAGAAGTTAGAAAACATGACAGAAGTTAGAAAACATGACAGAAGTTAGAAAACATGACAGAAGTTAGAAAACATGACAGAAGTTAGAAAACATGACAGAAGTTAGAAAACATGACAGAAGTTAGAAAACATGACAGAAGTTAGAAAACATGACAGAAGTTAGAAAACATGACAGAAGTTAGAAAACATGACAGAAGTTAGAAAACATGACAGAAGTTAGAAAACATGACAGAAGTTAGAAAACATGACAGAAGTTAGAAAACATGACAGAAGTTAGAAAACATGACAGAAGTTAGAAAACATGACAGGAGTCCATAGACGTTTGCACTAAAAGACAAAAACAGTGGACACAGGAGTCCATAGACGTTTGCACTAAAAGACAAAAACAGTGGACACAGGAGTCCATAGACGTTTGCACTAAAAGACAAAAACAGTGGACACAGGAGTCCATAGACGTTTGCACTAAAAGACAAAAACAGTGGACACAGGAGTCCATAGACGTTTGCACTAAAAGACAAAAACAGTGGACACAGGAGTCCATAGACGTTTGCACTAAAAGACAAAAACAGTGGACACAGGAGTCCATAGACGTTTGCACTAAAAGACAAAAACAGTGGACACAGGAGTCCATAGACGTTTGCACTAAAAGACAAAAGCAGTGGACACAGGAGTCCATAGACGTTTGCACTAAAAGACAAAAACAGTGGACACAGGAGTCCATAGACGTTTGCACTAAAAGACAAAAGCAGTGGACACAGGAGTCCATAGACGTTTGCACTAAAAGACAAAAACAGTGGACACAGGAGTCCGTGGACGTTTGCACTAAAAGACAAAAACAGTGGACACAGGAGTCCGTGGACGTTTGCACTAAAAGACAAAAACAGTGGACACAGGAGTCCGTGGACGTTTGCACTAAAAGACAAAAACAGTGGACACAGGAGTCCATAGACGTTTGCACTAAAAGACAAAAACAGTGGACACAGGAGTCCATAGACGTTTGCACTAAAAGACAAAAACAGTGGACACAGGAGTCCATAGACGTTTGCACTAAAAGACAAAAACAGTGGACACAGGAGTCCATAGACGTTTGCACTAAAAGACAAAAACAGTGGACACAGGAGTCCATAGACGTTTGCACTAAAAGACAAAAACAGTGGACACAGGAGTCCATAGACGTTTGCACTAAAAGACAAAAACAGTGGACACAGGAGTCCATAGACGTTTGCACTAAAAGACAAAAACAGTGGACACAGGAGTCCATAGACGTTTGCACTAAAAGACAAAAACAGTGGACACAGGAGTCCATAGACGTTTGCACTAAAAGACAAAAACAGTGGACACAGGAGTCCATAGACGTTTGCACTAAAAGACAAAAACAGTGGACACAGGAGTCCATAGACGTTTGCACTAAAAGACAAAAACAGTGGACACAGGAGTCCATAGACGTTTGCACTAAAAGACAAAAACAGTGGACACAGGAGTCCATAGACGTTTGCACTAAAAGACAAAAACAGTGGACACAGGAGTCCATAGACGTTTGCACTAAAAGACAAAAACAGTGGACACAGGAGTCCATAGACGTTTGCACTAAAAGACAAAAACAGTGGACACAGGAGTCCATAGACGTTTGCACTAAAAGACAAAAACAGTGGACACAGGAGTCCATAGACGTTTGCACTAAAAGACAAAAACAGTGGACACAGGAGTCCATAGACGTTTGCACTAAAAGACAAAAACAGTGGACACAGGAGTCCATAGACGTTTGCACTAAAAGACAAAAACAGTGGACACAGGAGTCCATAGACGTTTGCACTAAAAGACAAAAACAGTGGACACAGGAGTCCATAGACGTTTGCACTAAAAGACAAAAACAGTGGACACAGGAGTCCATAGACGTTTGCACTAAAAGACAAAAACAGTGGACACAGGAGTCCATAGACGTTTGCACTAAAAGACAAAAACAGTGGACACAGGAGTCCATAGACGTTTGCACTAAAAGACAAAAACAGTGGACACAGGAGTCCATAGACGTTTGCACTAAAAGACAAAAACAGTGGACACAGGAGTCCATAGACGTTTGCACTAAAAGACAAAAACAGTGGACACAGGAGTCCATAGACGTTTGCACTAAAAGACAAAAACAGTGGACACAGGAGTCCATAGACGTTTGCACTAAAAGACAAAAACAGTGGACACAGGAGTCCATAGACGTTTGCACTAAAAGACAAAAACAGTGGACACAGGAGTCCATAGACGTTTGCACTAAAAGACAAAAACAGTGGACACAGGAGTCCATAGACGTTTGCACTAAAAGACAAAAACAGTGGACACAGGAGTCCATAGACGTTTGCACTAAAAGACAAAAACAGTGGACACAGGAGTCCATAGACGTTTGCACTAAAAGACAAAAACAGTGGACACAGGAGTCCATAGACGTTTGCACTAAAAGACAAAAACAGTGGACACAGGAGTCCATAGACGACATAAAGGAGTACATGACAGGATGTCAGTCGTCGTCCACACTTAACCATACATTACATTCACATTTTTAACTCATAACTTCAAATCTTGTGCGAAAAGCATTTGCATGGTTTCCAGAAAACGTGTATGCTATGAACAGATACGGTGCTTAAAATCTACACGTATTACAGGCCACAGAATAAAAACAATCATGAAACAGAACACACAAAACACGTTTAGCTTATAGCATAACCTACGAACTAACTACCCAAACCAAAACCTAGTACCTCCATGCTGTAGGGCCTTAAGGGCCAACTTATATGCATGAACTTACCTGTTGCCCGAAATGCAGCAAGCTTTGTTCGTGAAACTTCGGTGATGCACGAACCTATGACAGACACGTAAAGAAAATTAACAGAGCTGCTCCAAAATACCTTAACCTAAACTTCGACAAAACTCACATTTTAACTTGTCCAAACTCATTAACTTTCGTAGATGATTACCTTCACTGGAAGAAACGGAAGAAAACAAGAGAAACAAAGTTTTGGAAATGGTCGCAGTCGCCTGGAAGAGAGAAAACAGAGAAGAGATGTGTAACACCCCGAGTCTACCAAACCCGATTTGTTACCCATGACATAGGATTGGACTAAGAAATTTTACGAAAAATTTTGACATTACTCTCAATAATAAAAATTTTATCTTTAAATCCTCGACCATTCAACAGAAAATTCATTAAGTAAGTAACATTAACAAAAGACAGAATGTTAAAACATTTTGCTGAGGGAATTAAAAATCAAAGAACATCTACCGATAGCAAACGACAAAATTTTCTTCTCGCATCTGTTGATCGCAAAACGACAAAACATAATTCCCACTTCTACCGATTTTCATGTACATCCCACGTGACTCATTAAATATTACCCGACAGAAGACTTCTACCGATAATAATAAACAGCATCCACCGATTGTCATGTGCATCCCACGTGACTCATTAAATATTACCCGACAGATGACTTCTACCGATAATATAAACAAACATCTACCTATAGAAATAAACAACATCTATCGATCACAAAACGACAAGACATAATACTCACTTCTACCGATAGTGAAAATCTACATCTACCGATTGACATGTGCATCCCACGTGACTAATTGAACATCGCCCGATAGAAGACTTCTACCGGTAGAAGACATCCTGACTTTTACAAACTTTAACATGACTGACGTAAACTTGCACAATATAATCCATAGACTCATCCAAAATACGTGTAGCGGAAGACTTAAATAAAACAGATCATTCTATATCCTCATAATTATCCTCAAACTTAGGAATTGAATTAGACAATTTCCAAAATCCGACGTTATAAGAAAAATCTCATCCTACTTAGTCATACGTATTCATAATCTTTATTAACATCTTAAGAGTAGTAACCATGGGTTGTATCCGCCATCCAGCCACAAACTGTCACCCTGAGCACCATCCAGCAACCAGTCCTAGACATCTTCATTGGGTTTGAAATCCTCACCTGATAATTCATCACCTACGTCATAAGGTTTAAACTATAAGCCTAATGCTTAGTAAGGAGTGCAATACTAACATGTATGCATGAATGCACAGTTTAAAGGAACACATTTTCATAATCATTTCTCGTTATATTCTTGTTCATATTCTTGTTCATGTTCTTGTTCATCGTTTACTTCTTGTGGATTAAGGGAGGATTTGTGCCGAAAATGTGGTTGACAGTGAAAGTGAGTGTACATAGTCCCTTGCGGGTCGTATTCATGGTCCTTCTTTTAGACAGTGACATACGCCAAACCGTCCCCAACCCTCTCTTAATCCTTGTTACATAAGTTTCATGTTCATATTTTGATCGTGAAGGAAAATATGCACTTAAAACATTTTCATATGCTTGAAAAGGAAACAATCGTGAAGCATGAGTATGAGTACTCTTATTTCATTGGACTAAAAGGACAGATCAATCATTCAACAATAAATCATGTTGCTAACTCACATATTATAACCATACAGATAATAACACAAACAGCTTTCGGACATCATAATCAACTTTAACTTAGTACCCTTGTGATGTAGGGCCCTAATGGCCAAGAACCCTACTCACTCACTTACCTGGTTTCCTTAGCAAATTTGGGCACTTCTCTTCAGGCCTCCTTCACCTAGAACATTTCACATTACAGAGTTAAACAAAATCCTAAAAGTTCTAACCAAAAGTCATCCTAGAATCTAACATATATATTTCTAAATCTTCTTAGTCGAGCACCTTGTGTGCGTAGATTAAACTTCCGGAACCTAAAATAACCAGATTCAACCTAGTAACTAACCACAGATTACAAATGTCACTACTATTACTCTGCCATTAAAGAATCCAAAACTTCAAGTTCTAGCTGGAAACAGAGTTCCAAGTTACTAACCAGCAACTACATTGTCTAAGTCTTACCTAGAGCGTGAATTGTCGGGGGTGGAGATTGAAGAATCTATCGTCGACGGAGGAGTAGCTGGCCGAGAGAGAGAGGGAGAGGAAGAGCTCTGGATAAAAAGGAAAATCGCCAAGAGAGGAATGTCGGCTACAGTGGGGTTTTAGTGAGGTATAAGGATTTTCATTTTCTATATATACTAAATAAAATCCTTCTTTATTACGGTTCTGCCACCACAAAATAGAAATTGAATAAGATTAAGCATTTAAATTCTAAATCGAAAAGATCATTAGTAGAAGTGACAGTTAAATCAGTTAAGAAAATTACCTGGCCGAAATTGTCGGGTGTTACAAGATGGAAGGAAACAGAGAAGTGAAGTGTGAAAGTGGAAAGCTTAATGTGGAAGAGAAGATAAAAGTGGGATTTGGCTTTTTCCACAAGATTTGGACAAGTGGCATGCCCTCATTGGCTCACTCCTACCAACCTTAATCTACTTCCTAATTTGCCCTTCCATTGGTTTTTAACTAAATTACTATTTAGTACGTCAAATCGGTTTTACGAATCACTCACATTCAATTGAAATCATTGGTAAATTCATAAAAACATACATTGTATAAATATTCCCATTAATTTCGTCTAATAATTCAAGGAATATTTATATGGCAAAATACCGGGTGTTACAATCACACACCTACACGTTTTCTGGCTTTAACTGGTAAGGCTGTAGAACCTTACACATTACTTCCCCACGAGATTTAGAGATTTTCAACCCAATGAGGACAAATAGTTAATCTCCCAATCATTTTCATAGTCATATTTATCACACATGAAGAGGCGAGTCCAGCCCAATGGGTTTTCATGTTACCATGACTTTCTTACTCCCTCCGTACTAAATGCATGCTTTAAAACAGTTATAAAGCAATTATATTCATATTTAAAACGATGCAACTCAACTCACCCATGCAATTGATAATTGAAATTAATATGCTCAATTTAATGAAAATTGCCGTTTACAAAATTCTTCATTTCAATATTTCTTAAAAATCATAAATATACAATTCAATTACTTCACAAAATTGAAATTAAATCATTCAATAAAAATCAGATTTAAACCAATTTTTCACAATTCATATTAATTTGAATTAAAAATAATATCAATTCTTCACTTCAACATCTAATTTCAACGAAATCACAGCCAAATTTATCCCATCCAGATCCAAGACAGTATTATAATCTATCTCCACCTAGTAATGCGTTAAAGTATAAACTAATTATTTTAATCGTTAGAGGTATTTATCGTACGTCGGTTCCTCTACTTTTTTCACAAATCTCCACTGAATCTATCGATTTCTCCACCAAAACGTTCTTCTCACTGAGCTGAACAACTTTCCTTAAAGAATGAATCGACAAATCTTCCTATTTCTCTTACTTCTTCCCTTTTTTTCCTCTCTTTTTTCTTACAGTTTTCTTCTCTGATTCTCTTTCTCTCTCTCTTTCTCTCTCTCTTTCAACGAATTCTCCATATGAATGTCACCTATCCTTTCAAAAAGGGTTTTGAGGATAATTTACCTAAAAACCAAACTTATCCCTTCCAAATGACCATTTTACCCTCCCTTTATTGATTATTTACTAAATAACCAATTTTAATTAGCCCTTAACCATAATTAATTTTTATTTAATCACAATTAAATTAATCTTAATTAAATTTTATCTTTTTAACATATCATTTCTTTAATATTCTATTTTTTCAACTTAATCATCACATAACATTTATATTTATATATCCACAAATACATATTGTTCACATATATAAATATTCAATCTTACATCATTGACAAAAAAATAATAATTAAAAATTTGAACCGATACGGTTATAAAGGTTTGAACCATTACATCTTTCTTCCTTAAACGAATCTCTAGAAAAAGGAAGAAATATTCATCTTGCTTAGACTTTTCAATTTTTTGACAATCTTTGTAACTACCTTTTGTTGTAAGCATTTGTTGAATAATTAGATTTATAACTGATTCGCTGAACAAATCTTCTACAAAGGTCCTCTTTTTTTACTGTTCATCAAAAAAATCAGAAATTTCTAGAGAGAATTAAAATCCTAGAAATATACCAGGAAGATTTTGAGTTTCAATAATCACAGATAATCTGAATTTTAAATTTCAATGATAGTAAATGCAAATATTTTTTATACATAAAATTTGGAAGTCTAGATTTTTGAAACCGTATAAAGTTTGCAATTTTTGTTCTTATTTATGGAATTTGGATACATCACTATTAGTGGGCATATCACACACGACAAAACATTGTGTATTAACACTTTCCACCAAACTTTATCTTTGGTTAATCACACAAAACTGCAGCCGGTATAGAAAATAATTTGAAACGTACTTATTATTTGTACTAAAAAAAAGAAAGAGAGCAGAAGAAAAAAACTTGTGACAGCCCGGAACCCGATCCCGATCAGGATCCGAGAGCCAAGCCATCACTCCGGGACATTCAAAACGGGGACTATTTTTTTTTTGAAGAAACAAGGCAGACCGAACCTTTTAAAACAGACCAACCCATAAAACTTTACAGAGGGAGAAAACATTCTCTGGATTGAGGGCTGGAAAGACATGATTAAAAACTGGACTTCAGAAAAAAAAAGGCAGGAGTAAAACACAATACTTGGAACAGAATAAGAAGACATATTAATTTTTGAACCACAGAAATAAAAGACTGAAGAAAACAGAGAGACAGAACACTTTGAACGTTTAAATAAAGGACTGGGTGGGCGACGGGCATGCTGAAGGAAACGTGATAAAATACATGCAGTGAAAATAAATGAGATAACGTCAGACGGTAGAAGCAGACATTAAACGGGATCGGCAGAAAGTGGTGACGTCAGCCGGTAGATGGATGACGTCAGACGGTAGAAGCAGACATTAAACGGGATCGGCAGAAAGTGGTGACGTCAGCCGGTAGATGGATGACGTCAGACGGTAGAAGCAGACATTAAACGGGATCGGCAGAAAGTGGTGACGTCAGCCGGTAGATGGATGACGTCAGACGGTAGAAGCAGACATTAAACGGGATCGGCAGAAAGTGGTGACGTCAGCCGGTAGATGGATGACGTCAGACGGTAGAAGCAGACATTAAACGGGATCGGCAGAAAGTGGTGACGTCAGCCGGTAGATGGATGACGTCAGACGGTAGAAGCAGACATTAAACGGGATCGGCAGAAAGTGGTGACGTCAGCCGGTAGATGGATGACGTCAGACGGTAGAAGCAGACATTAAACGGGATCGGCAGAAAGTGGTGACGTCAGCCGGTAGATGGATGACGTCAGACGGTAGAAGCAGACATTAAACGGGATCGGCAGAAAGTGGTGACGTCAGACGGTAGAAGCAGACATTAAACGGGATCGGCAGAAAGTGGTGACGTCAGCCGGTAGATGGATGACGTCAGACGGTAGAAGCAGACATTAAACGGGATCGGCAGAAAGTGGTGACGTCAGCCGGTAGATGGATGACGTCAGACGGTAGAAGCAGACATTAAACGGGATCGGCAGAAAGTGGTGACGTCAGCCGGTAGATGGATGACGTCAGACGGTAGAAGCAGACATTAAACGGGATCGGCAGAAAGTGGTGACGTCAGCCGGTAGATGGATGACGTCAGACGGTAGAAGCAGACATTAAACGGGATCGGCAGAAAGTGGTGACGTCAGCCGGTAGATGGATGACGTCAGACGGTAGAAGCAGACATTAAACGGGATCGGCAGAAAGTGGTGACGTCAGCGGTAGATGGATGACGTCAGACGGTAGAAGCAGACATTAAACGGGATCGGCAGAAAGTGGTGACGTCAGCGGTAGATGGATGACGTCAGACGGTAGAAGCAGACATTAAACGGGATCGGCAGAAAGTGGTGACGTCAGACGGTAGAAGCAGACATTAAACGGGATCGGCAGAAAGTGGTGACGTCAGCGGTAGATGGATGACGTCAGACGGTAGAAGCAGACATTAAACGGGATCGGCAGAAAGTGGTGACGTCAGCGGTAGATGGATGACGTCAGACGGTAGAAGCAGACATTAAACGGGATCGGCAGAAAGTGGTGACGTCAGCGGTAGATGGATGACGTCAGACGGTAGAAGCAGACATTAAACGGGATCGGCAGAAAGTGGTGACGTCAGCCGGTAGATGGATGACGTCAGACGGTAGAAGCAGACATTAAACGGGATCGGCAGAAAGTGGTGACGTCAGCGGTAGATGGATGACGTCAGACGGTAGAAGCAGACATTAAACGGGATCGGCAGAAGGTGGTGACGTCAGCCGGTAGATGGATGACGTCAGACGGTGGAAGTAATTTAAAAGGGGCAGTAGAAGATGAATAAGACAAAAGATG
The DNA here is from genome assembly GCA_022432975.1 of Begonia masoniana. NCBI lineage: Eukaryota > Viridiplantae > Streptophyta > Magnoliopsida > Cucurbitales > Begoniaceae > Begonia > Begonia masoniana. Next base: position 40,825,059 of record CM039509.1, on the reverse strand, counting down.
AACAGTGTCTGACGGTAGAAGAAGTTTTAAAAGGTAACGGGCAGCGGTAGACATGATTTAAAACATCGGGCAGCGGTAGACTTGGATTTTTACACTTAACGGTGGATATGATTTTCAAAACGGGCAGCGGAGAATTCAGACACGACAAAAGGCGAACAGGGTTCAGCGGAAGAGGCTAAGTAAAACTGGGTGGAAGACTTATGCTGACGTCAGCCGGAAGAAGTGGTGACGTCAGGCGGATGATACAGGCAGCAGACGGAATTCGGAGGAGGTGATGGCGTCAGCCGGTAGATGGATGACGTCAGACGGTAGAAGCAGACATTAAACGGGATCGGCAGAAGGTGGTGACGTCAGCCGGTAGATGGATGACGTCAGACGGTAGAAGCAGACATTATACGGGATCGGCAGAAAGTGGTGACGTCAGCGGTAGATGGATGACGTCAGACGGTAGGATAAGGCAGAATTGGTGACGTCATGCCGGTAGATGGATGACGTCAGACGGTAGAAGCAGACATTAAACGGGATCGGCAGAAAGTGGTGACGTCAGCCGGTAGATGGATGACGTCAGACGGTAGAAGCAAAAGAATGAGAGACTCTTACTGAAGACATCTACCGAAGTGAACAGTAACCGAGGACTTCTACCAAAAATAGAAGACTTCAACCGGTGACAGGAACATCAAAAATTCACCGGGTGATGTAAAATTTCAGACAGAAGTGAACAGTGGCATCGGTGGATATAATTTGTGAAGGTAAAGTTTGACAGTTTTTAACAGGAAGACATACAAACAGAAAACCTCAAAACAGAAGGCACAAAAGTTTAGAACCTTCAAACCCGATTCAAAATTGACAGATTTCCAAGAAAACAAACTGCATGGATAGCTCTAACATTCGAGACTATCCATGCATAACCTAAAAAGGGGAAAAACAGAGGCAGTTCCAGAATATTTCATAGCATACATACAACTGTCAAATACAGAGGTTTTAAATATCGACACAGAGCACATACATTGTTTTAAAATCTCAAGGACAGTACAGGACTTAACATATAAATTACAGAATTTACCAAAAAGGGGAGTTATCTACAGAGTTTTTAACACAAAACCACAGAGTCCTAGCAGAGCTTTAAAACTAAACACCAGAATTCCAGTAGGATTTACAGACATAGACTTTACTTTAAATACTTAAACCTTGGAACAGGATTTGTCTGGCTGCAGCAACCATCCCCGAGAGCTCGAACCACCAGCCATCTACTCATCAGATTGAGGCACAAAGTCCTCAAGTTTGGGTTCAGTACCTACATCAGAGAGTTCACCTATGAGTCTAAAACTCAGTAAGGACATAATAGATATGCAGTGATGCAAAATGCTATGCATGCGGTTTCAGAAATACGGTGACAGTACAGAACATTACATTACAGTAGCGGAAGAATTAAGTGGGGCTATAGGGAAACTAGTTCAGGAGGGTGCACTTTCAGGCACATTCAGGGATTCAGTACAGTAATATCAGTGAGTTCAGTGGGGAAGGGGGAGGGTGCACTATCAGGCACATTCAGGGATACAGTATAGTAATATCAGAGAGTTCAGTGGGGAAGGGGGAGGGTGCACTATCAGGCACATTCAGGGATACAGTACAGTAATATCAGAGAGTTCAGTGGGGGGGGGGGGGGTGTGCACTATCAGGCACAGAAGAGGGGGTGCACTATCAGGCACAACAGTTTTCAGATTCCCAGGGAGGGATAAAACCAGAGGGTCCTTGCCAGGGACAATATTTTCAGATTCCCAGGGAGGGATAAAACCAGAGGGGCCAGTTCCCGTCCCACACTTAACCTGGTACATTTCAGTCGGATTTTATCTTATTAATTTCAAACAGTGTACAGAAATCGGTTTTGCATGAATTTTCAGGAAAATCGTGTATGCATGACATTCTCAGTGCCTGAACCTATAACAGCAGACATCAGAAATAACAGAACATACCGTAAAGCAGAACACAGACAACTTAGGACATAAACTGAACAGACAACTCAGAACATGATCCAAACAGAAGTTATAACATTTCTACCCAAAACTACCCGACAGAAACTGAAAACCTAGTACCTCTGTGATGTAGGGCCTTAAGGGCCAGCCTACGGTTATGAACTTACCTGGCTGCTGTCGCGTTGATGATCTGAATGTCTCAGAAATGCTCGGACCTGTAGCATGTATGTAGAGAATTTAAAACACACAACAAATGCTAACTAATAAGCTGTTAGAAATCAACAGCAACATCTTTCAAATCCTTAGAAAACAACAACGTGTTTTCATCCAAAAACAGTGAGTTTTCACCAATACTGAAACCCTAAACTTCGGTAAAAACTCACATTTTAACTTATCCAAAATGTTAGCTTTAGTAGACGTTTACCTTTGCTGGAACAGGCAGGAAAAATGAGAGTGTTTTATGAAAGGTTGAAATCGCAGGAAAAGAAAAGAAGAAGCGGAGAAAGAAAACAGAGAAGAGAAAGAAAGGTTTCACGTAGGAGGGAAGAGAATGAGAGAGGAAAAACTTGGCTTCTCCAACAAGTTGTACACTTGGCATTCATCCATTGGCCTCCTCCCACCAACCTTAATTTCACCCCAAACTACCCCTTCATCCATTTCAAACTTATTGTTTTTGTTTAGTTACACCATAGTTTAGTTTTTTCCACCACCAAACATTGCACAATTCCAATAAATTATTCACTAAACTATTAGCGAAATAATCCCGACCAATAATTAAATGGATAATACCATGGCCAAAATTGTCGGGTGTTACAGAAGATGTGGATGACGTCATGCGGAAGATGTAATTTTAAAGGCAGCGGTGGATGCAGGCAGAAATGCACTGTTCACCGGTGGATGTGAACTACATACAGAAATGAGTTCACCGGTGGATGTGAACTACAGACAGAAATGAGTTCACCGGTGGATGTGAACTACAGACAGAAATGAATGCACCAGTGGATGTGAACTACAGGCAGAAATGAACTGTTCACCGGTGGACGTAAACTACAGACAGAAATGAGTTCACCGGTGGATGTAAACTACAGACAGAAATGAGTTCACCGGTGGATGTGAACTAACAAAAGAGAACAGTAAACAACGGCAGATGTGAATAAGACAAAAGTAAACAGTGGCAACGGTGGATGTGAATAAACAAAACAGAACGGTGGATGTAGAGTTTAAAGACAAAATTGACAACTTTTAACAGGATTACATAAAAACAGAAGTCGTGAAAACAGAAAGTATGAAAGCTTCAAACTTCAGAAAACGATTCAAAATATGATTTTGGACATATCAGGAAAACACAACAAGAAATTTAAGGAAACAGATTGCATGGATGGCTCTAAAATTAGAGATAATCCATGCACACCCTAAAAGAGAAAATATTCCAAACAATTCCAGAATACTTCAGAACAGAAACTTCAACTGTCAAATATAGCGGTTTTAAAAACTTAAACATCAGAACTTATACATTGTTTTAAGATCTGGGAAAAACTATACAGAACTTGATATACATTTCCAAAACTTCACCAGACAGGGGTTTTCAAACATCAATACAAATTCTATACACCGGTTTCAAATTTCAAAAGCTATACAGGACTTGACATAATTTTAAAATACCTTCACGTAAACAAAATATGTCTGGCTGTAGCAACCAACCCCCATAAGTTCGTTCTGCCAACAACACCTACACATCGGCCTGAGGCACAAAGTCCTCATCCACGAGATCCGTACCTACATCAGAGAGTTCAACTATGAGCCTAAAGCTCAGTAAGAACATATAAATGCAGTGATGCATATGCTATGCAGGAATTTTTCAAAAATACAGTGACATTACAGAACATTACTTTTCACTGGCAGGGGGGTATAAGTAGGGCTTATAGGGGAAGTGGCGCAGTAGGATGCACTTTCAAGCACCGTGCACTTTCAGGCACATTTCAGAACATACAGTACATTACAGTAGAACAGGGGGTTAGTCCTCGTCCCACACTTAACCGATACATTACATTCAGATTTTATCTTTCTTAACTTCAAACCGTGTATTGAAAACATTTTGCATGAACTTTCAGGAAAATTGTGTATGCATGGACATTTACAGTGCTTAAAATTAAAACAGCAAACAACAGAAATAGAACAACAGAACCTAAAGAGAAAAACAGACGACTCAAATTATAACTCCAACTTATTTACCCGAAACCCCCGACAGAACTGAAAACCTAGTACCTCCGTGATGTAGGGCCTTAAGGGCCAACCTACGGATATGAACTTACCTGATATCCGAAAAGCAGCAAGCTTTGCTCGTGAAACACGGTGATGCACGAACCTATAACGTGCACGAAAAGGGAAATTAACAAGCTGCAAATGCTAACTAATAACTTAGTAGAATATGCTTCAAACTCCATTCAAACCTTTAGAAAATAAACCAACGTGTTTTCATGCAAAGAAAGTGAGTTCTCTCCAAATTATCATAACCTCAAACTTCAACAAAAACTCACATTTTAACTTATCCAAACTCGTTAGCTTTAGCAGATGTTTACCTTAGGCAGAGAAACAAAAGAAAATTGAGGAGATTGAAGGAGCTTCGAGGGGTGTTTGTCGTCTGGAAGAGAGAAAACAGAGGGCAGTGGAAAGAAGCAGATGAGAAATGAGGGTTTCACGCAGGAGGAAAGAGAAGAAGAACATGGCTTCTTCAACAAGTTGCCAAGTGTCAAGCACTCATTAGTTCCCTCCCACCAACCTTAATTGGTTTCCTAATTTGCCCTTCCATTGGTTTCCAACTAATTTGTTAATTAGTTAATCAACTCAGTTTTTCCATTAAACGCACTGACAAATTCATTAAAACGTTCGTCATAAAAATATAAACATTAATCCCGCTTAAATGACTCGGGGTAATGGTTACATGGCAAAATTACCAGGTGTTACAAAACTGTACCATAAAATTGCATTTGTGTTTTAAATGAACAGTGTTATAATATCTTTATTTTTCTTTTACATTTGATCAATGTGTGTTTTTTATTTTTCTTTCTATTCATTTATATTTCTTTTGTTATTTTATTATCTTTTACATAATTTGTTGAAATTTTGTACCTTGAAGAGCTTATATAAACTAGTGGACGAAATGGGCAAGTTGAAACTCTTTCATTAATTAAAATCTTGTATGGTTTTTTATTTTCTTTTCTAGTAACTTATATTTTGTTTTACTAATTACTATCATTAATATATTTTTTGTGATGACCTGAATATGCACGTATGAGTACGATGGTTGCACGAACCGGAACCCGGATGGCGGTACGTCTGCGCGGGCGAACCGGAAGGTGACAGGTCGTAAAAAGGGGGTCGTCACAATCCCACATCGCTTAAGGAAGTATGTGAAAATGAAACATATGTAAAGAGACCCTTCCAACATAGAAAGACGCGTTTTGGAGCACGATTGACAACGGATCCCATAAGAACTCCGAAGTTAAAAGTGTTTCGGCGAGAGCAATCCCAGGTTGGGTGACCTTCCGGAAAGTTCTCGCCAAACAAAGCCGTGAGGGGAGGATATTGGGCTGCGGCCCAATCCCCAGAGCGGACAATATCTTGCTGGGAATAGGGGTCGTTACATTTTTGTTTTTGGAATTTATATCTTGTAGAGTTTATGTCAACTAATGGAGGCAATGGACAACTCGAAACTCATTGACGACTTTAACTTGTTACAAATAATATTTTATTGTTTAGTTATATTTTGATTAATTTTGAGTTTGATATTGAACCTTATAGGTTTTCTTTCTTACTTAATACTTTATTAGGTTAAATACATTTTCACCCTCAAAGTATTAACCATAACAAAACAAACCTTAAACTATCAAAAACCTAACAAAAGAATCTCTGGTGGTTGATCGATATCCCCCCGTTCTGTATTTTAGAACAGTTCCTCATTCTAAATGGAGCAAATGCCACGTGAATTACCTTCTTCATTTTATAAATTAATTTAAAAAAATATCAAGCGATATTCAATTTACTTGAAATTTTTACGACATGTTCACCACATCATGATAAAATAATCTGAAAATTGTTGTGATTTTATAACACTTGTATAATTTATTATAATTTATTTAATAAACTAATTAACTAAAATTACAATATATCGTACAAGTATTATAAAATCACAAAAATTTCCAAATTATATTCCCATGATGTAGTGAACATATGATAAATATTTTAAGTAAATTGAATATTGTTTGGTAGTTTTTAAAATTAATATATAAAGATTTTCCTTCACTTTATAAAGGTTTCCTTTCACTTCATAAATTAATTTTAAAAAATATCTGTGACGACCCCGACCCGCCGGGACCGTCACGGGACTCAACTGGAATTTAAGTTTGACTTACACATTTTTAGATGTAAAATTTTTCAACTTTTTAAAACTCATGGACATTTAAAATGGCAAGACATAAAATTGAACTTGTGACGACCCCCGACCCGATCAGGGCCGGCGAGCCTAACTCCGGACATTTAAAACGTGACATATTTTTTTTTCTTGAACTTTTAAAAATTTAAAATATTTAAAATAGAGTACATAAAATTGAAGGCATAAAATGTAAGACATAAATTGGATGACATAAGTGGAAGACGTGGGCGGAAGATGTGGGGTGGAAGATGTAAGGTGGAAGGTGGAAGATATAGGGTAGGAGATGTAGGTGGAAGATGTAAGGTGGAAGGTGGAAGATGTAAGGTGGAAGATGTAAGGTGGAAGGTGGAAGATGTAAGGTGGAAGATGTAAGGTGGAAGATGTGGGGTGGAAGATGTAGGTGGAAGATGTGGGGTGGAAGATGTAGGTGGAAGATGTGGGGTGGAAGATGTAAGGTGGAAGGTGGAAGATGTAAGGTGGAAGATGTAGGTGGAAGATGTAAGGTGGAAGATGTAGGTGGAAGATGTAAGGTGGAAGATGTGGGCGGAAGATGTTGGGCGGAAGATGTGGGGTGGAAGATGTAAGGTGGAAGATGTGGGCGGAAGATGTTGGGCGGAAGATGTTGGGCGGAAGATGTGGGGTGGAAGATGTAAGGTGGAAGATGTAGGTGGAAGATGTAAGGTGGAAGATGTAGGTGGAAGATGTAAGGTGGAAGATGTAGGTGGAAGATGTAAGGTGGAAGATGTAGGTGGAAGATGTAAGGTGGAAGATGTGGGCGGAAGATGTTGGGCGGAAGATGTTGGGCGGAAGATGTTGGGCGGAAGATGTGGGGTGGAAGATGTAAGGTGGAAGATGTGGGCGGAAGATGTTGGGCGGAAGATGTTGGGCGGAAGATGTGGGGTGGAAGATGTAGGTGGAAGATGTAGGTGGAAGATGTAGGGTGGAAGGTGGAAGATGTAAGGTGGAAGATGTAAGGTGGAAGATGTAAGGTGGAAGATGTAGGTGGAAGATGTGGGCGGAAGATGTGGGGTGGAAGATGTAAGGTGGAAGATGTAAGGTGGAAGATGTAAGGTGGAAGGTGGAAGATGTGGGGTGGAAGATGTAAGGTGGAAGATGTAAGGTGGAAGATGTAAGGTGGAAGATGTAAGGTGGAAGATGTAAGGTGGAAGATGTAAGGTGGAAGATGTAAGGTGGAAGGTGGAAGATGTAGGGTGGAAGGTGGAAGATGTAAGGTGGAAGATGTAAGGTGGAAGGTGGAAGATGTAGGTGGAAGATGTAGGTGGAAGATGTAAGGTGGAAGATGTAAGGTGGAAGATGTAAGGTGGAAGATGTAGGGTAGGAGATGTAGGTGGAAGATGTAAGGTGGAAGATGTAAGGTGGAAGATGTAAGGTGGAAGATGTAGGTGGAAGATGTGGGCGGAAGATGTGGGGTGGAAGATGTAAGGTGGAAGGTGGAAGATGTAGGGTAGGAGATGTAGGTGGAAGATGTAGGGTGGAAGATGTAAGGTGGAAGGTGGAAGATGTAGGGTGGAAGATGTGGGCGGAAGATGTGGGGTGGAAGATATAAGGTGGAAGATGTAAGGTGGAAGGTGGAAGATGTAGGGTAGGAGATGTAGGTGGAAGATGTAGGGTGGAAGATGTAAGGTGGAAGATGTAGGGTGGAAGGTGGAAGATGTAGGGTGGAAGATGTGGGTGGAAGATGTTGGGTGGAAGATGTGGGCGGAAGATGTTGGGCAGAAGATGTGGGCAGAAGATGTTGAGTGGAAGATGTAAGGGGAAGACTTAGGTGGAAGCCATAGGCGGATGCCATAATTTTAAAGGCAAAAATGACAATATTTAACAGGAAGACGTATAAACAAGGAGCATAAAACAGAAGACATAAAAGTTTCAAACCCTCAAACCCGATTTAAAACATTTTTTTTTTATATCAGAAAACATGACTGAAGTTTAAAAAACCAGACTGCATGAATAACTCTAAAATCAGAGAAAATCCATGCGCAACCTAAAAGAGAAAATTCCAAGCAATCCCATAATATTTCAGAACATACAATCAACTGGTTTTTAAAACATCAACACCAAAATCCATACATTATCCAGAATTTTCAAGAAAACATACAAAACTTGACAGACTGACATACACTTCCAGGATTCACTAAACAGAAGTTAAAAAAAAAAACATAAATGCAAGGTCTATACATTGTTTTAAATTTCTAAAAGCTATACCGGACTTGACATAACTTTCAACAATACTTTCTCACAGGATTAACATTTGTCTGACTACAGCAACCAATCCCCATGAGCTCGATCCGCCAACTACATCAACTCGTCATCTTGAGGCACAAAGTCCTCATCTGGAGGATCCATACCTACAACAGGGAGTTCAACTATGAGCCTAGAGCTCAATAAGAACATACTAGAATGCAGTGATGCATATGCTATGGATGAACATTTTCAAATATATGAACATTACATTTCACTGGACAGGAAGGTATAAATAGGAAGAAGAGCTGGCGCAACAGAAGTATATGCCACAACAGAACATAACAGGAGTACATGACAGGATTCCAGTTCTCGTCCACACTTAACCATACATTTCATTACAGATTTTATCTTACTTAACTTCAAACCGTGTGCAGAAAACATTTTCATGACTTTCAGAGAAAAACGTGTATGCATGAACATTCATAGACAGACAACAGAATAATAAGCGGGATATAAAAGAGAACACACTTAACCTAAAACATAACCTATGGTTTAACTACCCAACATAAATCTCGACAACATAAAACCTAGTACCTCCGTATTGTAGGGCCTTAAGGGCCAAACCTATACATATGAACTTAACTGTTGTCCGAAATACAGCAAGCTATGCGCGTACAACAACGGTGGTTCGTGAACCTAAAGCATGCAAAAATCGGGCATTAACCTAAACTTCAAAAAAACTAACGATTAACTAACCTAAACTTGTTAACTAGTGAAAGATGGTTACCTTTACTGAAGGAAACCGAAAGAAACGGAAGAACTAAAGTTTGGAAATTTGTCTCAGGCGCCTGGAAGAGAGAAAATAGAAGAGTGCTTCACGTAGAGTGAAGAGAAATGAGGAAGAATGGAAGAGAAAAGGCATTGGCTCTTTCAACAAGTTTTGCCAAGTGTCAACCATCTACTGGTTCCCTCCCACCAACCTTAATTCCTTCATAATTTGCCCTTCCATTGATTTTTAACTAAATTTCTATTTAGTTCATCGAATCGGTTTTACAATCACTCTCATTCAATTGAAAACTCCGATAATTTCATTAAAAATAGTCATTGCATTAATATCGGAGTACATCTGCTTACATATTCGGGGAATAATTACATAGGCAAAATGCCAGGTGTTACAGAACTGGCCAAAGTGGACGACTGGCCAAAGTGGACGACTGGCCAAAGTGGACGACTGGCCAAAGTGGACAACTGGCCAAAGTGGATGACTGGCCAAAGTGGACGACTGCCCAAAGTGGACAACTGTAGAAGTGGACGACTATTTTAAAGAACAGAATGGACAACTGTTTTTAGATGACAGGATGGACGACTGTTTTAAAGAACAGAATGGACAACTATTTTTAGAGGACAGAATGGACGACTGTTTTAAAGAACAGAATGGACAACTGTTTTTAGCGGACAGAGTGGACGACTGTTTTAAAGAACAGAATGGACAACTGTTTTAAAGAACAGAGTGGACGACTGTTTTAAAGAACAGAATGGAAACCTATTTTTAGAGGACAGAATGGACAACTGTTTTAAAGAACAGAATGGACAACTGTTTTTAGAGGACAGAATGGACGACTGTCTCCTTTTGACACAAAAAGCTTCAAACACCATAAACCCGATTCAAAACATAATTTTAGACATATTAGAAAACATGACAGAAGTTCAAGAAATCTAACTGCATGGATAGCTCTAAAACTCAAGACAATCCATGCACAACCTAAAAGGAAAAAGATTTCCAAACAATTTCAGTACATTTAAAGAAAATACAACTGTCATAACAGAGGTTTTAAAACATTTACACAGATCCTGTAACGCCCCCGAACCCACCCCGGCTTAGTGCGCTACTTGGCTCACTCTAACCCCGATGAAAACGACGTTAAAAATAATTTTTTATACTAACTTATCTCGAGAAATCACGATATTCCATTAATCACTCTAACATTATCCATGTATTTCAAGCTCTCGCTACTTAAATTTATCAACTATTCTTTCAATGTATATTATAAATTCTCAAACTTATGATCACTCAACTCAATTTATCCAACTATTACTTCAGTCAGTCATCATCAAACACTCTCAAAGTCTTAAGTCTAAACTAACTCTTTCCCGACTTCACACTCGCCACCTTAATTGATGTTTACGCACTTCATTTCGACCCCAAAATTTCAAATTAAAACTTCCATAATTCTCCTAAATTAACCCTACTCTAAGTTCCCTCGTATAATCTTCATGTCCTTCATATCTCATATCCTCCATAAGAATTTACTAATCTCCTCACTTACCTCACTTCTCACTCTTCATCCACTCTTCACCCAACAGCATAGTTCAAACCCATAACTTAAGAGTCTAACTTTCATAACTCTCACCAATTCATTACCTTTAACTTACTCAATCCTCACCTATACTTTCAAACCGTTCTACTTTAATTCTCAATATCCTCTAAGTTCTCCAACTTCCTACGAAATACTAAATTTCTAATGGCGAACTCTCTTATCCTAACTCTCTCTCATAGTTAACTAATCTCATCACTTCTTTCTTTCCTATGTCTGTCCAAACTCTAGAATATAATCTAATCGTTCTTCTAGCTTACATCTCCCAACCTCTATTTTCTTATTCATCCTCTACTAATACTTGAGTTGTCATTCACATCTCACTCTCAAGCTCGCCAACTCTTAAAGCTTATCCACTCTCCTAATCTATTTACGACATCAGCAGTTTCGACTTCGTTACATACGAGTTGAACCTTTAAACTTTCTAACTTAACATTATCCTTAAATCACTCACACACTTTTCATGCAATTTCTCGTTTCTCTTTTTACATTATACTACTTCTAATATCTTTCCCAAGTCTCTAATTTCACTCAGGATTCTCGCCAACATTAATTAACTAATCTATTATCTTTCGCTCCTCCAATTCAATTTCTAAATATTCTCCTAAATTTCTCTCTACAAAGCTGTACATCCTTACTTCTCTCCTCCTACCTGTTACATTCCTACGATGGGTACTTACTCTCGATGATTTAATATGTTTGCTAACATTACTCGCAAGTCATGTCGATAGCGATCGTACTCTTTTCGTGTATCTACAATTGTCCTTGATTGAATAATCTCTTAAGACGATACTCACATCCCAAAGGATCAACCATGTTTCTAACCTGAATATCACCTTGCATCTAACCTTGACCCACTAATACCTCAAAGTCTACTATTGGCTTTCCAATTCTAAGTAAATTCCATTCCCTATATTGATCACCACAAACACTCCTACATGATTACTTAGATTTCACCTTCACGACTTTGTACCTATGAATCACATCCACAAAAAAGTACTACAGCAATAACTACTTCACATACCCTTTCAACCATTTGCTTAAGCTAAACTTTTGAATACAGTCTTCACATAGACACTCTCAACTCTACGTGCATCGAGAATATACTACTTTTTGTTATCCCCTATTATCCCCGTAATCTACAAATGTTACCTCAACAGTCTAGGGTATCTCCCGATAACTTCAAACTCTTCTCCGGTTCATCGTATCCTAGTACTCTTAAGGATTTGCTAACTAGGGTCAAAATTCTATCTATTCTAATCTTATCCTTAAAGATAACAATCCTAGGTGTACAATTCTTACAAACACCTAGATTAGTTATGTTAATGCATATATCAACTATCACTTCTACCCGGGCTAACATTTACTTTTAACTCGGATCGACCCTACCCTTTTTCCCACATTCCTAGGGTATCAGACTTACTCTCATCCTAAGATTCTCTAATATCTGTTACACTTTCTCCAATAAATATCCTAGCTATTCGAACTATCGATTTACTATGCCTATGAATTGGCTTAAGGGATCCACCAAGGTTGTCTCGGTACACTCAGAATTTTCTAGTCCACTACAATCACAAAACAAACAGGGGTTAAACCAAACAAACAGGGGTTAAACCAATCTAGTCTTAGATATAAACTAACTAAAAGTAAAGAAATACTTACAGTCGGTGAAGCACATTGCATGGCGGCCGGCATTGTTGGGTAATCCTTTGAACGACTCGACCATTTATGCTCTGATACCATCTTGTAACGCCTCCGAACCCACCTCGGCTCAGTGCGCTACTTGGCTCACTCTAACCCCGATGAAAACAACGTTAAAAATAATTTTTTATAAACCCCAATCATAAAAATAACACGGACACAACGGAATTTAAAGCTAAGTCTCCCTAAGCTCTCTTATGTCATACCTAGCTGCCTAGACTCACTAATTTCCCTTAATCCTAACTGTTAAGTACCACGGCGTCATCCCCGAAAATTTCAACAAAGTAATGCCTGAAAATGGCGCCTCCAAAATGCTAGGTACCTGCAAACAAATCAATCCTCAACCAGATCCAGAATACGAAATCTCTAAATAGTAGTAAAGAGGGAAACTATAATATTAACATCCCTAAATGAAGAAAGTCTATAGTATAGGGCGGCACATCACCTTTAACTTAACTATAACTTTCCAAACATCAACCAAAAAGAGTTATGAATTCCCATCATTTCCATAAACAGAAATCTACCATAAACTACCAAAATACAAAGCCCCACATCCCCCGAAGACCATGGCCGAGGCGCCCCGACAACTGCCTGCACCGACGTGCTCTGTGAATCTCCGACTGCCCCTAATCCTTCGTTCCCTCATCAAGCTCACCTGTATACCTCATCACCTACACCATAAAAGACAAAACGTAAGCCTAATGTTTAGCAAGTAGGGAATAACAAATGCGACAACACAATGCAATCAAACCTAACACATGCAGTTTCTAACTCTCAGTTGTGTTTGTTTGCTGTTCGTTGCTTTAATCATTTCATAAGCCGTGTGATTTGAGTAGGCACACATCCTATAACCGTCTAAGACGGCCACACTCAGAACCACCAGAGCAAGACCAGATAGCTCTCATCCCATAACCGTCTAGGATGGCCATACATGGTCCCCCTCGTCGATTGTAGAATCCTATAACTGTCTAAGAATTCTTACTCTCGACTTTTACGTATTTTTGCCGGTCATTTCATAAGCCGTGTGGATCAAGTAGGCACACATCTCATAACTGTCTAAGACGACCACGCCTTGATTCACCAAATCAAAACCGGTTAGCTCACGTCCCATGACTATCTAGGACGGCCAAGCACGGTTGCCATAACAACACCGATTGTAGAACCTTATGACTGTCTAGGAATTCATACTCACGATGTTTACCAAGCCGTTTCCTCTTAAAATTTCCCTTCGGGATGCTACACACCAGCACTTCTTCCTAACAAGGACAAATTACGAGAAACTAATGCTTACAATTCTTTAATCTTATTACAATTCACACTCACAATGCAAAACAGTGCACGTATCTAGCGTTGCGTAATGTAACTCACAATGCATGTTTCAAAGATATGCAACCCAACACGAAACAAAACAAGACAACATAACACAACACGAAATAAATAACCGACCATTAACCATACCATTCCATGGTGTAGGCCGAAGGCAACAAAAAAGATTCCTCTACTTACCTGGCGTCCTAGGTCGCTGGGTTTGGCACATCACGTCACCTATGACTCGACCTACGACAAATATTCCAATTTCATTAAAATCAAGCCTACATTCACCAATTACTCTTAAACTACTATTTCTAACCTAATCCAACTAAAACCTAACTAAACGGGCCACTAATTTAAGTTCGGTAAAAACCGACCCGAAATTTCGAACGCACGTAATTTTTGCGTCGGTTATCGGAATCGAACGATTTCAGCGGCCACGTACTCCTCTAATAACCTAGTTTAACCTGCCAAAAGGAAAATTAAAACACACGACTATAGCTAGGCCAAAACCTCCAAAAACAGAACCGATTTTTACCCTAAAATATCCAAAATTTCCACATCAATCCTATTCTACCAATTTCTTCACCAATCGATCACCCTAATATCCAATTAACATAATCTAACAAAAAAGTCAAGGTTTCACACAAGAAACCCGAAGCTTAGAGAACTGAGTTCTCGGATTTTGGCTCAATCCGAGCTCCCTGTTGCTCGGAAAACTTTGCCAGCATTAAGCTCGGCAATACGACGCAGAGAGCAACCAAAAATGGCCGGTGATCGGAGCTCAACGCAGCTCGTCACCCTCGGCCACAAACCGAGCAAGAACAGGGCAAAAACTTAGGCTTACCGATCGGTTTGTGCGCAGAGACGGCTGGAATTGGCTGCCCTGGAAGTGCCGCCGTCGTCTGGCCTGAACATGGCGAGGAATCGTCGGCGCTCACCACCCCTCTCCCTCATTCTCCGATCGGCCATCGGCACTCGACCCTCGAACACGAACAACAGAATGGCTTCGAGCCATTCTGTTGTTTTAATTAATAATAATAATAATAATAATAATAATAATAATAATAATAATAATAATAATAATACTAATAATAATAATAATAATACTAATAATTTATCCTATTAAAACTGTTTTACTAAATCATCATTTACCGTTTTGCCCTCCTGTGTTTTCGACCATTTCGAATTTCGTTAATTATAACCCCGTACCCGGCTTAAGTTCACTGGGAATACCCGAACCTAAAATTCACTTTTCTTTTAAATTAATTAAAACAAATTATCCTTTTATTTTCTGTCCAATTTTTCCTTTCAAATTTAGATAAATCTAAGTAATCTAAAGCAGTACACATTGAGGAAAAATTCTTGAGTGTTACAGATCCTATACATCACCTAAATCCCAAAACAACACTATACAAAATTTGCATACACTTCAGAACCACACCCCCACAGGTAAAAAGGCGCCTGACTGTCGCAACAAACCCACAATCTCGTCCCGCCAACTGCACCTACTCGTCAGCCTGAGGCGCAAAGTTCTCATCCACAGGATCCGTATCTACAACAGGGAGTTCAACTATGAGCCTAGAGCTCAGTAAGAACATACAATGCAGTGATGCATATGCTATGCATGGACTTTTGAAATACATGAACATTACATAACTTTACGTTCAAGTGGACAGGAATATAAGTGGGGCTTATAGAGGAACTGGCGCAACAGGGGTGCACTTTCAGGCACATAACAAGGATACATAACAGGATGCCAGTCCTCGTCCCACACTTACCATACATTACATTCACATTTTATGTTTCTTAATTTCAAATCTCGTGCGCAAAACATTTACATGACTTTCAGGAAAATGTGTATGCATGAATATATACGGTGCTTAAATATAACTTAAACAGGCGACAGGATAACAAGCAAGATGTAACACCCGGCATTTTGGCCATGTAATAATTTGTTGAATTATTGTATGGATTTAAATTGCCATAAATACGATAACAACTTCATTGTAAAATGTTGGAGCATTTAGTGAGGGGAGAACAAAACTAATGTGTAACTAAACTAAACACTAAGTTTAAAATGCATGGAAGGGTAAATTGGGGAGAAATTAAGGTTGGTGGGAGACTGCCAATGCTTGAGTGACATCTGGCAACTTGTTGAAGAAGCTAAGTTCTTCCTCGTACGTGAAACCCTTAGTTCACTTCTCTGCTTCTTCTCTTCTTTCTCTGTTTTCTCTCTTCCTGGCGATTGAAACAAAGTTCCACACTTTGTTTCTCCTGCATTCTTCTGTTTTCTTCCGTGAAGGTAATTCCCGTCGATAGTTAACAAGTTTAACTATACTGTTTATTGGTTTTGAGAAGTTTAGGGTCAATAACTGTATAAGCATGTCTTAGGTTCACAAACTACTGAAACTGAGACGATCAAGAACATCAACTCTACAGCAAACAGGTAAGTTCATATCCGTATGCTGGCCCTTAAGGCCCTACATCTCGGAGGTACTAGGTTTTACATTTTGTTGGCTGGTTTCGGGTAGAAGGGTTAGAGTTAAGTTCTGTGGTTTCTGTTCAGGTTCCTGTTGTCTTATCTTCTTTTTCTCTGCTGTATCAACTATAAGCATTGTAAATGTCCATGCATACACGTTTTTTCGAAAGTTCATGCTAAACTGTTTTCTGTACACGGTTTTGAAGTTAAGCAAGATAAAATCTGACTGAAATGTACCGGTTAAGTGTGGGACGGGGACTGGCTCCCAGATCTGTTTCTGTTCTGTTCTGTATTACTGTTTGTGCCTGATAGTGCACCCACTGTTTGCCAGTTCCCCTATAAGCCCCACTTATACCCCTCTGCCACTGAAACGTAATGTTCTGTACTGCCACTGTATTCTGAAAACCGCATGCATAGCATTTTGCATCACTGCATATATATATATATATATGTTCTTACTGAGCTTTAGGCTCATAGATGAACTCTCTGATGTAGATACTGAACCCGTAGATGAGGAGTTAATGCCTCATTCTGATGTATAAGTGATCGGTGGCTCGAGCTTCCGTGGGATTGGTTGCTGCAGCCAGACAAATTCTGTCCCGAGGTTTAAATTTTTAAAGTATAGTCTATATCTGTAAAGTTTTCTGGAAATTCTGGTTTTGTTGTAAAAACTCTGTAAAAACTTCTGTTTTTGGGAAATTCTGCAAATATATGTTAGGTTCTGTACTGATCCTCAGATTTTAAAATAATGTACAGATTTTGACGTCTAAGTTTTAAAAACTGCTGTATTTGACAGTTGATTTCATGTTTTGAAGTATTCTGAAATAGTTTGGAATATTTTCTGTTAGCTTATCCATGAATGATCTCTGGTTTTAGAGCTTTTATGTAGAGTGAAATTCCTTGAGTTTCTGTCATGTTCTCTGTTGTGTTCGAGATCCATGTTTTGATGTGATTCGAAAAATCTGGGACTTCTATGTCTTCTGTTTTAAGCTCTCTGTCTATATGATTTCCTCTCAAAAGTTGTAAATTTGCCATAAAAACTACATCTTCCGATTTCATCCATCGCTGCCCGCTGCCCGCTTGTTTTGCTGCCTTTAGAAATCATGTCCACCGCTGCCCTTAAAATTTCGTCTTTCGCCCAGTTTATTTACAGTTTTTGTCTGTATCTTCCGGTTGACGTCATCCATCTTCCGGCTGACGTCATCACCTTATCCGATCTCATATGCTGTCTGTATCTTCCGGTTGACGTCATCCATCTTCCGGCTGACGTCATCACCTCATCCGAATTCCGTCTGCTGTCTGTATCCTCCGCCTGACGACACCCATCTTCCGGCTGACGTCACCACCTCTTCCGCCCAGTTTTACTCAGCCTCTTCCGCTGAATACTGTTCGTCTTTTGTCGTATCTGAATCCACCGATAGCTTTAATCTTCCGCCTGACGTCAGCTCACATCTTCCGCCCAACAGTATTTTATTGGTTTTTAAACTAAGTCTTCCGCCTACGTCTTCCTGCTTTATTCTGTTTCTATGTTTTATCGCCCATTTCTGTTTTCTGTTTTTACCTTTTTCTCTTCTATTATTCATCCCCGATTGTCTATGGTTTCTGTTATACACTGTAGCCTTCCACAGTATGTTTCTTCTCCAGTTTAAGTTTCTCTTTAATATCCCTGTCTTCCTGCTTTCCTTTTGTCACTTTGTTGTATTCTGATTCCTAATTGTTTTCCGTCTACATTCCTGCATTTCGATTTTCTTCTGCCATCCTTCATTGAAACCCGTTTTGCTTTCAAACCAGAGAACATCTTCTCTCCCTCTGTGTATAGTTTTGTAAATGTTCAGTTTGTTTTGAAAAAAAAAATAGTCATCGTTTTCCGTTAAATGTCCGGTGTGACGGCTTGGCTCTCGAATTCCGATCGGGATCCGGTTCTGGGCTGTCACGCAAGACATAAAACAAAACACATTTAACTTAGAACGCAACCTATGCTCTAACTACCTGACACCCAAAAACCTAGTGTCTCCGTGATGTAGGGCCAAGGGTCAAACTTACGCGTATGAACTTACCTGATGTCCGTAAAGTTGAAAATCTTGCACGTAAGTCCTCGGTGATTCACGAACCTTTGCTGGAGAAAACAAGAGAAAACAGAGTTTTGGAATTTGTCGCACTTCGTCTAGAAGAGAGAAACAGAGAGGAGAGGAAGAAACTTGGAGTGTTTTCACGTTGAAGAGAGGAAGAAAGATGTAGTATGACTTCTTCAACAAGCTTGACAAGTGTCAAACATCTATAGGCACCCTCCCAACAATTTTAATTCTTTCCAAAATTGTTCTTCCATTGGTTTATAACTAAATCGCTATTTAGTTCACCAATTCAGTTTCTCCAAAACTCTCTCTTTCCACAAAACACACCAAAAAATTCACAAAAACATACATTGTATTAATATCAAATTAATCCCTTTTAATAATTCGGAGAATAATTACATGGCCAAAATGCCAGGTGTTACATCCCACCAACCTTAACAGAATTTTGGTCCCCAAAATTGCTTAAGCGAATAGCTCCGGATATCGGGCCCTAACGTCATGTTGTCTTTCCCATGTGGCTTCCTCCACGTTATGATTACGCCATAAAACTTTCACCAATGGGACCACTCTGTTGCGCAGTATTTTGATTGAAGAATCCAAAATCTTTATGGGCTTTTCTTCATACGTCAGCGTCGGCATGATATCTATGTCCACGGGTTCCACGATCTGAGTAAGACCTCGCACACATTTACTCAGTATTGAAACGTGAAAGACATTGTGAACTCCATTCATGGACGGAGCCAACATTTGATCAAAGTGTGTTTTTTATTTTTCTTTCTATTCATTTATAATTCTTTTGTTATTTTATTATCTTTTACATAATTTGTTCAAATTTTGTATCTTAGAGAGCTTGTATCAACTAGTGGACGAAATGGACAAGTTGAAACTCTTTCATGAATTAAAATCTTGTATGTTTTTTTTATTTTCTTTTCTAGTAACTTATATTTTATTTTACTAATTACTATCATTAATATGTTTTTGTTTTTGGAATTTATATCTTGTAGAGTTTATGTCAACTAATGGAGGCAATGGACAACTTGAAACTCATTGACGACTTTAACTTGTTACAATTAATATTTTATTGTTTAGCTATATTTTGATTAATTTTGAGTTTGGTATTGAACCTTATAGCTGTTTTTTCTTACTTAATACTTTATTGGGTTAAATACATTTTCACCCTTAAAATATGTTTTTTTTTTAATTCTCAAAATATTAACCCTAGCAAAAAAAACCTTAAACTATTAAAAACCTAACAAAAAAATTTTTGGCGGTTGACCGATACCCTCAGTTCTATATTTTACACATAGAACGGTGGAGTGTTCGGTATTTTACACATAGAACGGTCCCCCATTCTGAAGGGGGCAAATGTCATGTGGATTATCTTTTTTACTTTATAAATTAATTTAAAAAAATAATAAACGATATTCATTTACTTGAAAATTTTAACCACATGTTTAACACATCATGAGAAAATAATCTGAAAATATTTGTGATTTTATAACAGTTGTATGATTTATTATAATCTTTTTATAACATAATTAACTAAAATTACAATATAGTACAAGTGGTCCAAAATTGCTAACGAATAGCTCCGGATATCGGGCCCTAACGTAATGTTGTCTTTCCCATGGGGCGCCTCCACGTTATATTACGCAAATAAAACGCACCAATGGGATCCAGGCTGTTGCGCAGATTTTGATTGAAGAATCCAAAATCTTTATGGGCTTTTCTTCATACGTCAGCGTCGGCAGGATATCTATGTCCACGGTTTGTTCCACGATCTGAGTAAGACCTCGCACACATTTACTCAGTATTGAAAGGTGAAGACATGTGAAACTCCATTCATGGACGGAGCCAACATTTGATCAAGTGTGTTTTTTATTTTTCTTTCTATTCATTTATAATTCTTTTGTTATTTTATTATCTTTTACATAATTGTTCAAATTTTGTATCTTAGAGAGCTTGTATCAACTAGTGGACGAAATGGACAAGTTGAAACTCTTTCATGAATTAAAATCTTGTATGTTTTTTTTATTTTTCTTTTCTAGTACTTATTTTATTTTACTAATTACTATCATTAATATGTTTTGTTTTTGGAATTTATATCTTGTAGAGTTTATGTCAACTAATGGAGGGCAATGGACAACTTGAAACTCATTGACGACTTTAACTTGTTACAATTAATATTTTATTGTTTAGCTATATTTTGATTAATTTTGAGTTTGGTATTGAACCTATAGCTGTTTTTTCTTACTTAATACTTTATTGGGTTAAATACATTTTCACCCTTAAAATATGTTTTTTTTTTTAATTCTCAAAATATTAACCCTAGCAAAAAAAACCTTAAACTATTAAAAACCTAACAAAAAAATTTTTGGCGGTTGACCGATACCCTCAGTTCTATATTTTACACATAGAACGGTGGAGTGTTCGGTATTTTACACATAGAACGGTCCCCCATTCTGAAGGGGGCAAATGTCATGTGGATTATCTTTTTTACTTTATAAATTAATTTAAAAAAATAATAAACGATATTCAATTTACTTGAAAATTTTACCACATGTTTAACACATCATGAGAAAATAATCTGAAAATATTTGTGATTTTATAACAGTTGTATGATTTATTATAATCTTTTTTATAACATAATTAACTAAAATTACAATATATAGTACAAGTGTTATAAAATCACAAAAAAGTTCCAGATTATATTCCCATAATGTAGTGAACATGTGATAAAAGTTTTAAATAAATTGAATATCGTTTGATATTTTTTAAATTAATTTATAAAGGTTTCCCTTCACTTTATAAAGGTTTCCCGTCACTTTATAAATTAATTTTAAACAAATATCAAACGATATTCAATTTATTTGAAATTTTTACCACATACTTACCACATCATGGAAAGATATTTTGAAACTTTTTGTGATTTTATAATACTTGTATGATTTATTATAATTTTGTTATAAAATAATTAACTAAAATTACAATATATCGTAACAGTGTTATAAAATCACGAAAATTTTCATATTATATTCTCATGATGTGGTGAACATGTGGAAGAAATTTTAAGTAAATTAAATATTTTTTTTTATTTTTTAAAACTAATTTATAAAGCTTCACTTTCACTTTATAAAGGTTTTCCTCCACTTTATAAATTAATTTTACAAAATATCTGTGACAACCCCCGACCCGATGGGGGTCCGAGGAGCCATCACTCCGGGACATTCAAAATGGAGACTATTTTTTTTTTGAATAAACGGACTGAACCTTTAAAAACAAACTCTTAAAACTTTACAGAGAGAGAGAACGTTCTCTGGAATCAAAAGCGAAACGGGAAACGAATTAAAATCAGACTACGGGACGAATGACAGAAGGAAAAGCAGGAAGACTGGAACACTTAAGGATTTAGACGTAAACCTTTTCTAGACGAGTGCAGGGAGACAGGGAGAATTGCAAATGGGGAGATAGAAATGGACGACTTGACATGCAGTGGGAAACCTAATAAAATAGAAGACAAAATTGGAAGTCATGCCGAAAGAAAGACTACAGTGAATGACGGGGTCGGGTGATGTAGGGC
This sequence comes from Begonia masoniana, assembly GCA_022432975.1. Lineage (NCBI taxonomy): Eukaryota > Viridiplantae > Streptophyta > Magnoliopsida > Cucurbitales > Begoniaceae > Begonia > Begonia masoniana. The sequence goes on along the minus strand of CM039509.1, from coordinate 40,802,931 downwards.
AAAAGAAGTAAATAAACTGGGCGTAAGAATTAGGCAGATGACGTCAGGCGGAAGATGTGGATGACGTCAAGCGGAAGACGTAAATAAACTGGGCGGAGGATATGGGCAGATGACGTCAGGCGGAAGATGTAATTTTTAAAGGCAGCGGTGGATATAGGCAGAAATGCACTGTTCACCGGTGGATGTGAACTACAGACAGAAATGCACTGTTCACCGGTGGATGTGAACTACAGACAGAAATGAGTTCACCAGTGGATGTGAACTACAGACAAAAATGAGTTCACCGGTGAATGTGAACTACAGACAGAAATGAGTTCACCGGTGGATGTGAACTACAAACAGAAATGAACTGTTCACCAGTGGATGTGAACTACAGACAGAAATGCACTGTTCACCGGTGGATGTAAATTTAAAGGCAGCGGTGGATGTGCTTCAAAAGGCAACGGTGGATGTGATTTTTAAAGCAGCGGTGGATGTAATCGGAAGATGTAGTTTTTAAAGGCAGAATTTGACAACCTTTTTACAGGAAGACGTATAAGCAGGGAACATCAAAACAGAAGGCATAAAGGTTTCAGACATTCAAAACCCAATTCGAAACAAGGTTGTAAAACATATTTGACAGAGATTCAAGAAACACAATGTGACGACCCCAACCCCGTAGGGCCGCCACGGACTTTCCGTGACATAACAATTACCTAAGCCCTCGCATTTTTCACATAAACTTTTTCTTTTTCACTCGACACTTTACAGAAAACGGACCTAGACAATTGACCCACCTCTAACAACCTTTAGGGACTAACTTTGACTTAAACATTAAACATTTGAGCGTAAAACATTTTGACTTTTAAAACATTTAAAACTAGACTAAAACCATTAATAACTTAAAACAAATAAAACATTTAAAATAATTAAAGTAAGATCAATTAAAACACGACACTAATATAACCTATACTCAAGAAAACAAACTGCGTGGATCGCTCTAAAAATCGAGCGTATCCTTACCTGTTTTAAAATAACCAAACATTTAAAAATGCCCAAACAGTTCCAGTATATTCTCCAAAATAAAGACTTCACATTCTAAACAATCTACTACCACTACGTATACATCAAAACTCGACTATTCATGCATTTTCTATCAAAGCATCTAATCCATATACTTAAACATTTTCATACATATACATCAACACTCGACTTATCATACAATTTTCTATCAAAACCTCTAATCCATGTACTTAAACATTTTCATAAACAAACCGACACGTAGACCTACTAACCAACAAGACTAACTCACATCCATTCGACATACATCATTCAAGCCAAGCCAAAACACACTCCGTCGCCACGAGCACCATCCGTCGACCACCTATTCTTTGTCATCGAGTTCGCACCTGTCACCTACATCATGCAACATAAACAGTAAGCCTAATGCTTAGTAAGGGGATGCACTATATGAATTTAAAACATTTTACTTAACATATGCAGTTTCTACAGTTTCATCGTACATAATCATTTCGTTTCGTTTCATCATTCATATTCGTTTCGTTTCATCATTCATATTCGTTTCGTTTCATCATTCATATTCGTTTCGTTTCATCATTCATATTCGTTTCGTTTCATCATTCATATTCGTTTCGTTTCATCATTCATATTCGTTTCGTTTCATCATTCATATTCGTTTCGTTTCGTTTCATCATTCATATTCGTTTCGTTTCGTTTCATCATTCATATTCGTTTCGTTTCATCATTCATATTCGTTTCGTTTCATCATTCATATTCGTTTCGTTTCATCATTCATATTCGTTTCGTTTCATCATTCATATTCGTTTCGTTTCGTTTCATCATTCATATTCGTTTCGTTTCATCATTCATATTCGTTTCGTTTCGTTTCGTTTCATCATTCATATTCGTTTCGTTTCATCATTCATATTCGTTTCGTTTCATCATTCATATTCGTTTCGTTTCATCATTCATATTCGTTTCGTTTCATCATTCATATTCGTTTCGTTTCGTTTCGTTTCATCATTCATATTCGTTCGTTTCGTTTCATCATTCATATTCGTTTCGTTTCGTTTCGTTTCATCATTCATATTCGTTTCGTTTCGTTTCGTTCATCATTCATACATACATGTAATCCTCTACCATGGAGGGCAGGGCGGATTAGTTTCTCCATCTCTAGACGTTCCACATATAAATCTTTACCTGAAGGGTGAACCACTTCCTTCAGATATCATACATTTTCTGGACGTTCCACGATCTACATCTGAAGGGTGAACCACTTCCTTCAGACACTTTACATTTTCGTTTTACATCGTTGTCGTTTCTACGTTCAATTCTTGAAAACACATGCTAAAACATTTTCGTACTTTTCTAAAACATGATGCATGGGAAATCTATGTACGACATATCATCAAAACATATCCTCAAACAATTCACAACATACATAGACATATACTATTCTCAACAGACTTCTCAAACAACTAACATTCTAAGCTACCCGACTCATAAATCCCCACAATCAGAAAATCATCATCAAAGTAGTAAAACCTAACGTTGCCACGATGTAGGGCCTTAAGGGCCGGAAACCTAACATCCACTTACCTGGCGTCCGTAGTAAGCCGAGCACCGTCCAAAGGTCGTCTTCACCTAAAGCATTTCACAATTAAAAGATATTAAAATCAATTCTAATTAAACGAACCTCAAACTTAAACTAAGCTCCTGGCTAAAGCAATTTCTCCTAAAACTTTCACTTTCTCCATTTGGGCATTTCATCGAGCACGTGGTGCTCACAATTCACTTAACCTCCATTAATGGTTTTCCAATAATCCCCAATATTCAAACTTTAACCTAAATCCACCAACAATCATCAATTCATTTAATCTACCTAATAAACGACAATTGTATTCATTAATAGGCATAAAAGCATAATATCATAAATTTCTAACTAAAACTTAATTAAACGGCCACTAATTTGGGTTCGGTAAAAACCGACCTAAAACTTCGAACGCGCGTAACTTTCGCGTCGGTTATCGGAATCGAACGATTCCAGCGGCCACGTACTCCTCTAATAACCTATTTTAATCTGCCAAAAGGAATTCTAAAACAAATACTCGGAACCAGGTCAAAAATCACAAAACCCGAAACTGCCCTTTTTCCCAAAATTTCACTTTTTCAATTTTTCATCAAAACTCATCAATTTCTTCACCAATCGACCACATATACACTCAATTAGAATAATCTAACCTAAAATTGAAGCTACATTAAGCAAAACCCGAGTGCCCTAAATCGGGCATCCACTGAAATTCGCTCACATTGAGCGCTCCACATCCAATCGACGATAGCCGGCCCAAGGGTTGGCAAACCCACGCCGGAAGTGACCTAAAACGGCCGGCGATCGGAGCCAAAACCGGCTCGTCACAGTCGGCCACGAACAAACCCGAAACCGGGTGAAAACCGAACCAAAACAGGGGAGCTTACCGTCGGTTCGTGCGCGAGGATGAACCGGAGCCTCACTTCGCCGTTGTCTGGCCGGAGGACGGCGAGAAGTCGCCGTCGGAGGAGGAGAGTCGCCGTCCCCCCTGTCGTCTCTCTCGGCTTCGGGCTGGAGCTCGGGCTCGACAAAACAACAGAACCAATTCTGTTGTTTTGTTTCATTTTATAAAAACTAAAATAATAATAATAATTATTATTATATAAAACTAAAACTATTTCTTTAATTTAATCTATCGATTCAGTCTCTTTGCAATTTTCTTATTTCTCCAAATATTCCAATTTAATCTTAGAGTTCTAACAAAACTCACCGTTTCCAAAACGGACTTATTTTGCTATTTTTACGAATTAACATACTAAAAGGGCTAAAACGGGAATTCTAACATTACTCTTCTCGATTTGGGTTTCTAAAATTTCACTTATTCTTCTACAAATTCCCGTAAATTTCTAGGGTCCTAATAAAACTATCCGCTCGCAAAACGGACCTAATTTACTTATTTACAAAATAACCTTGGAGCGAAAACCCGAAAAACTCGGGTGTTACACACAAACTGCATGGATAGCTCTAGAATTCGAGACCATCCATGCACAACCTAAAAAGGAAGAACACTAGCAGTTCCAGAATATTTTCAACACATTTCAAAACATATATACAACTGTCAAATACAGAAATTTTAGACATCAATACAGAACTGAACCTACAGAATTGAACTTACACTTTAAATATTTTAAAACTTCAAAAGATGATACAAAACTTGACATAACTTCAAAAAATACATTCTCACAGGAAATACATTTGTCTGACTGCAGCAACCACCCCATGAGCTTATCCAGCCAACTACATCAACTCATCATCCTGAGGCACAATGTCCTCAGCTGGAGGATCCATACCTACAACAGGGAGTTCAACTCTGAGCCTAGAGCTCAGTAAGAACATACAATGCAAAGTGATGCACGTGCTATGCATGGATATTTTCAAATACATGAACATTACATTACATTATATTTCACTGGACAGGAAGGTATAAGTGGGAAGAAGAGCTGGTGCAACAGGAGTACATGTGTAACACCTGGCATTTTTTGTCAGGAAATTATCCCTCGAATTATCGAACGAGATTAGGTTTATATTAATATAATGAATGTTTTGGTGAAATTTGTTGGAATGTTTAGTGGAAAACTAAACTATGGTGTAACCAAAACAAATCATTTAGTTAAAAACCAGTGAAAGGGCAATTTAGGTAAGAATTAAGGTAGATGGGAGGAAGTCAATGGATGTTTGACAAGTATTCAACTTGTTGAAGAAGCCATCCCTCCTTTCTTTCTCTTCCTCCTACGTGAAACCCTCCATTCATGGTTCTCTTTCTCTCTGCTTTTAGTTTCTTCTCCAGGCGACAGAACTCCTTTCCTCCGTTTCTTCCATTTTCTTCGATCAAGGTTCGAGGCTCACAGAGGTAACACGAACAAAGCTGCAACTCACGGACCACAGGTAAGTTCATATCCATAGGTTGGCCTTTAAGGCCCTACATCACGGAGGTACTAGGTTTTTTTTTTTTTTTTCTGTCGGGTTGTTTCGGGTAGAAAAGTTAGAGTTACGTTCTGAGTTATCTGTTTTTTCCTTATGTTCTGCTGTTTTATGCCTGTTGTCTACCATTTTAAGTTTAAGAACTGTAAATGCTCATGCACACACGATTTTCCCGAAAGACATGCAAAAGTTTTCTGTGCACACAATTTCAAGTTAAGAAAGTTAAAATGTATATGTAAAGTACGGTTAAGTGTGGGACGAGGACTGGCATCCTGTTCTTGTCCTTCTCTGGGACTCATGTAAAATTATCTCTGCCAAGGATACCCTGTACCTTGTCCTTCCCTGGGACCCGGCAAAATGACTAACCAGTGTCATGTCCTGTTATGTCAAGTATGTATGTGCGCCAGTTCCTCTATAAGCCCCACTTATACCTTCCTGTCCAGTGAAATGTAATGTAATGTTCATGTATTGGAAAATGTTCATGCATAGCATATGCATCACTGCATTATTATATGTTCTTACTGAGCTCTAGACTCACAGTTAAACTCCCTGTTGTAGGTATGGATCCTCCAGATGAGGACTTTGTGCCTCAAGCCGATGAGTAGTGGAGGTTGGCGGATCGAGCTCATGGTGATTGGTTGCTGCAGCCAGACAAATGTTATCCCTGTGAGAATTGTATTTTTGAAAGATATGTCAAGTCCTGTATAGCTTTTGAAATTTTAAAACCGATGTATAGAGTTTGCGTTTATGTTTTAAAACTTCTGTTTTTGGTGAATTTTTGGAAACATATGTTGACATGCCTCGGAGGCCCGTCACAAGATCACAAACTCGGGCACAAAATTCAATCGTTCAATGTTCTAATGACTTGTCTCTTTTTGCAGGTTTGGATCACATCATGGACTTCACTTGGGAGCCGACATCAAAGGATGTGGAGAAGCCTTGCCATGTCATTCATTGGAGCATTCGCACGGAGCTTGCTGATAGCCCTATGGGAATTTGTCTTCCCGAGCCTTAATTTGTAATTTTTAATTTTAAAACTCATTGGCATACATTTGCCTTTATTGTAAGGATTTTATAATTGCATTTCATGCATTAGATTGTGTGGTTAGGACTAGATGTATGGTGGTGGATTTGGGTTGGAGGAAGTTCAATAAAATATTCAAAGGAAAAGGCCCTATAATAAATGGAGCCCAATGGAAGCCTTGGCCCAAAGAAGAGCCCACAAAAAAGGTATAATTTTGCAAGTACAAGAGTTAGTGGCAACATGGATTGATGATGTGGCAAGATTCCCTCCATTGATCCATTTAGGCATGACATTCATCTCCTCCCTAGGATGTGTGCTTGTTTGCCTTGATCTTGGCCATCCATCTTTTTTCATCCAAGGGCCACCATTCATTCATCCTTATGGAAACCATAATCATCCACCCTAGGATTTTCTATTTAATCATAGGATTGGTGTTTGTAAACAACTTTTGGCCAATCAATATACTACTATTTCCCTAAATCTCCCAAATTCTTTTGGTGATTTTTCCTTGGTTCTTTGAACCAAGAGGAGTTAGCCTCCATTGCTAACCTAGCTTGGGTTGCTAGGTTAGCTCTTATTCATTCCCTCACCATCTCTATTGGGAGTTGGATCGATGAAGAAAATTCTCGGCCTACGGTGGTCGTTTTCCTCCCGGAAAACGTTTATCCTTGAGCCTAACCCGTAAGATCGCTCTAAGGAACCTCCAAGGGTATTTTCTTTATTTTATTTGCCATCACATTCACACAATATCATTCCTTATTTTCGGCTCCACCAATCACACACACCCTCACTTTTATTTTATGTCATTTATTTCTTTTTTGCATTGCATTTGACATCTCATCCATAACATTTCTTCTCCATCTTTTTCCTTCTATTTTTTTCTTTATATTTCACATCCTCACACATCATATAATATTCGGCCCTAGCATTATTAATCCATTGTTTATTTTCTTGCATTTTATTTTTAGTAATTTCTTCCCTTTATTCATCAATTTTACACTAACACACAACCGAGCACTTATCTTGACTATTTGTGGGTTATACACGGGCCCTTTTCTAGGGGACCCCGTGTCATATGTCAAGTTCTGCACATCCTCTGTGATTTTAAACGTTGTATTGAATCTGTCGATGTATTTAAAACCTCTGTATTTGACAGTTGAATTTATGCTCTGGAATTGTTTGGAATCTTTCTCTTTTAGGTTATGCATGAATTTTTTTTCTTATTTTAGATCTATCTATGTAGTCTGGTTTTTCTTAAACTTCTGTCATGTTTTCTGATATGTCCAAAATCATGTTTGAATTGGTTTCTGAAGTTTGAAGTTTTTATGCCTTCAGTTTCTGTCTTTCAAGTTTTCCAGTATTTGGCTAAGTGTTAGTCGTCCATTCTGTCATTTGAAAACAGTTGTCATTCTCTTATGTAAAACAGTCGTCCACGTCCATTATGCCTTCAAAATAATGGTCCATTTTGCCTTTGGGCTCAGTCGTCCATGCCCTCTGTTAAAATAGTCATCCATCCTACCTTCTATTTTATCGTCCATCCTGCCTTCTGCTTTTCGGCCATCCGGCCTTCTGCTTTTCTTAAAAGTCCAAGTTGCCTTTGAAGATAGTCGTCCACGCCTTCTTCAAAACAGTCGTCCATTCTGCCTTCTACCTTTCAACGTCCACTCTGCTTTTCAAATTCTGTCCTTCGGGTTTGCACATATTCGGCTAATTCTAAGAGTCTACTGCTTTTTGTCTTTTAGCGTAAACGTCCACGGACTCCTGTGTCCACTGTGTTTGTCTTTTAGCGCAAATGTCCACGGACTCCTGTGTCCACTGTGTTTGTCTTTTAGCGCAAATTTCCATGGACTTCTGTGTCCACTGCCTCTGTCTTTTAGTGCAAATGTCCACGGACTTCTGTGTCCACTGCTTCTGTCTTTTAGTGCAAACGTCCACGGACTCCTGCGTCCATTTTACCTCTGACTTCAAACGTCCACGAACTTTTGTCGTTTTCTGTTTCCAGTCATCGACTTTTAAATGTCCACAGCTTCGGTTTGTCTACTGTTTCTGCCTTTAAATTTAAACGTCCACGGCCCCCTGTTAATCGACAGATTTCTGTTCTCTTTTTTTTTTAGGTTTTCTTCTGCATGTCTATCGTCCATTCTGAATTCTTTTCTAAAACGTCCAAATTATCCTGTTCTACATGTATTCTGTCTTCCTGTTTCAATCATCCATTTTTGTTTTATGTCTTCCTGTTTTCACGTCCAAATTATTTCTGTTTACCGTTTCCATTTCTCCCTGCCTCATGTTTTCTGTTTCATTCCTGCCATTTATTGATGAAGTCCGACTTCTAATATGTTTTTCAGTTTCATTTCCAGAGAAAGTTTTCTCTTTCCGTAAAGTTTTAAGAGCCGAAATATTAATAGGTTTGCTGTCTTCGATTATGTTTTCTGTTAAAGTTTTAAAAGTAAAGTTAAAAAAAAATATATGTCACGTTTTAAAATGTCCGAAGTGATGGCTTGGCTCTCGAATCCCGATCGGGATCGGGTTTCGGGCTGTCACAACATGCCACAACAGGACATAACAGGAGTACATGACAGGATGCTAGTCATTTTCCACACTTAACCATACATTTTATTACAGGTTTTATCTTACTTAACTTTAAACCGTGTGCAGAAAACATTTTCATGACTTTTAGAGAAAACGTGTATGCATGAAGATTCATAGACAGGCGACAGAATAATAAGCAATATATAAAACAGAACACACTTAACCTAAAACATAACCTATGGTTTAACTACCCAACAGAAATCCCGACAACATAAAACCTAGTACCTCCGTATTGTAGGGCCTTAAGGGCCAAACCTATACGTATGAACTTACCTGTTGCTGTTGAGTTGCAAGTCTTGAACGTCTCGGTTATGCACGGACCTAAAACATGCACGTAATGAAAATAAACAGAGTTGCAAATGCTAACTAATAACTTAGTAGAATATGCAGCAAACTTCATTCAAACCTTTAGAAAACAAACTAATGTGTTTTCATCAAAAAACAGTGAGTTTTCTCAAAATATCGTAACCTTAAACTTCCACAAAACTCACATTTTAACTTATCCAAACTCGTTAACCTTAGCAGATGTTTACCTTAGGCCGTGAAACAGAAGAAAACTGAGGAGATCGAAGGAACTTCGAAGGGCGTTTATCGTCTGGAAGAGAGAAAACATAGAGCAGTGGAAAGAAGCAGATGAGAAATGAGGGTTTCATATAGGAGGGAAGAGAAAAAGAACATGGCTTCTTCAACAAGTTGCCAAGGTGTCACTCAACCATTGGCATCCTCCCACCAACCTTAATTGGCTCCCTATTTTGCCATTCCATTGGTTTTTAACTAAATTACTATTTAGTTCCACAAATCGGTTTTACGAATCACACATATTCAATTGAAAATATCGACAAATTTGTAAAAACACGCATTGTATAAATATTCCCATTAATCCCATTTAATAATTCAAGAAATATTTACATGGAAAAATTGCCGGGTGTTACAATATCAAACGATATTCAATTTACTTAAAATTTTTACCACATTATGAGAATATAATCTGGAAATTGTCGGGATTTTAGATAATTATTTTATAAAACAATTATAATAAATCATACGGCTGTTATAAAATCACAAAAAATTTCAGATTATCTTTTTCATGGTGCATGAACATGTAGTAAAAATTTCAAGTAAATTGAATATCATTTGGTATTTTTTAAAATTAATTTATAAATTGAAGAAGATAATCCACGTGATATTTGCCCCATTTAGAACAAAGAACGGTCCCCTGTTTTATGTTTAAAATACAGAACTAGGGGATATCGGTCAACCTTTTTTTATTAGATTTTTTATAGTTTAATGTTTGTTTTGTCTAGGTTAATACTTTGAGAGTTTTATTTAAAAAAAACAAAATCATACTTTGAAGGTAAAAATGTATTTAACAATATTTTATTTTGACTTTATACTTTAGATTTTGATTGTTTAGTTTATAGATATTTATATTTTTTTAGTTGAAATAAAAATATTTGTTTTTTTTTTTAATTTTCTAAACAGAGCTTTTTTGGAATAACAAAAGTAGGCTCTTTTGCATTACTCATTATTAAATATTAAATATAACAGTGCAAATGATGTTATTTGTTTTGTTCTTTGTTGATTAGAGTAGCACAACAAAAGCAATTTGGATTTGAAATAAAAATATTATAGGATTTTTTTAATTTAAATCTCAAAGTTTGGGTTTTTTTAAAAAAACCAACAAAGTTTACTATTCATCGAAAAAAACCTCAAAGTATCATAAATAGGTAATTTGAATCTCGAAGGGGAGATGAGGTAGCCGGCCTTTCCAAAGAGGACGCCCGGTCCAGCTGGACCGGCCGTCCCATCCAGAAAAAAGAATTTTTTTTTTTTTTCAGTTTGTGAAGAGGACGCTCCCTTCAGTGGAATTTTTTTTTTTTTTTTTTTTTTTTTTTTTTTTTTTTTTTTTTTTTTTTTTTTTTTTTTTTTTTTTTTTTTTTGCTTTAGAAAGAGGACGGCCGGTCCAATTGAACCGGCCGTCCTCTTGTGGGTAAAAACCAGTGACAAAAATCACGAGTTTTGTCATTTAGGAAGAAGACTGTCTGTCCAGCTGGACTGGCCGTCCTCTCCACCCTTATATAAAGCCCTCCTCCTTTTTTAAATCACACCAAACTTTCAATACTCTCTCGACTATTTTCTTGTTCTGGCGATATTTTTCCGCATTCACCTGCAAGGTACGAAGTTTTTTTTTTTTTTTTAATTTTATCATTTACTTTAGGGATTAAAAAAAAAAACTCATATATAAGATGTTAAACGGTGATTAAATTTTTTATGACGTATTTTTACTTCATTGTATTTTTTATTTGAAATTATCTTAACACTTTCTATCCAAATTCTTAAAATATGAACATTTTATTTATTTAAAGATTTCTAATATTTTTTTCCATATTAGCGACGACTATTTTCTTTCTCCGGCGATATTTCTCCGCGTTCACCGGCTAGGTACGAAGTCTTTTTCTGTTTTATTTTTATTAAATATTTATCTATTATATTGTAGATAATTTGATCGCTTCTGTTATCGTTTCTCATACCACGTATTAAGTGGTGTAATTGTAACACCCGGCCTTTTTGTATGTAATTATTTCCCGAACAAATTCTCGGGATTAATTTAACATAAATGCAATATGTGTTTTGTTGGAAAACCAAACTAATGTTTAACTAAGCATTACACTAAGTTAAAATGCATGGAAGGGTAAATTGGAGAGAAATTAAGGTTGGTGGGAGAAAACTAATGGTTGAGTGACATCTGGCAAGTTGTTGAAGAAGCTAAGTTCTTCATCCTACGTGAAACCCTCTTCACTTCTCCGCTCTGCTCTCTCTCCATTTCTCTTCTCGACATTCTCTCTTCCTGTTGACAAACAACCATCGAAGTTACTTCGATCTTCTCAGATTCCTTTCTGCTCCTCCGCTAAGGTAAACATCTTCTAATGCTAACACATTTGAACAAGCAAAAACTATGGGTTATGCTGAAGTTTTAGGTTAAGATAGTTGGGAGAAAACTCTCGGTTTTTGTATGGAAACACATTCGTTGTGTTCTACAAGTCTGAATGGAGTTTACTGCATAATCTTCCAAGTTATTTGTTAGCATTTGCAACTTGTTTAATTTCTCTACATTGTAGCAACAGATCCGAGCGTTCCAGGGACATTCGAGCATTCTACATTGCAGCAAACAGGTAAGTTCATACCCGTAGGTTGGCCTTTAAGGCCCTACATCCCGGAGGTACTAGGTTTTTTGTTCTGTCGGGTTATTTCTGTTATTTCTGACCATTTTCACTGTCACCCTCTTATTTAACCTTTATGATTTAAATTTAATGTTAAGATAAAATTATTACAAGTTGAGTAAAACTAGGTTGGGTGGCAGTTTTGTAATTAAAATTTATGGGTTAGGTATAAATAGGAAATGGAAACCTTAAACCTCATTTATTACCACTGTAGCCGACATTCCCTCTCGGCGATTCCTTCTCTCCCAAGCTTTTACTCTCGGCTATCAGAACCTCCCCTTGCCGACGGCTGGTTTCAGCCTGCTTTTCTCTGCAATCTGCACCCGAGGTATGAAATGGACAATGTAGTCATTTATTAGTGATTAAAGCTCTGCTTTCAACTCGGCATTTGAGTTCGGATTTCTAACAGTGGCCGAGTAGTTTTAGACTCTTTTAAGTCTGAGAGTAGAAATGCCATCCCAAATCGATTCTGAACATTTTAAAGTAACCAACTCGGATTTAATCAATGGTAAAACCTGTCCACCTAGTTTCGGATTTCAGACTGCAGTGTGTCAAACAGTGGAATCGGAATGACTTTAGCTGTTAGATTCTAGGATGACTTTCGAGTAGAACCTTTAGGACTTTATTTTAACTACTGTAATGTGGAATGTTTTAGGTGAAGAAGTTGAAGAGAAAGTGATTCAAGTTGCTAAGGAATCCAGGTAAGTGAATGTACTAAGTTTCCGGCCAATAGGGCCCTACATCAAAGGATTATGTTACATTTAGTGAACGTTGTCAGCTATAAGTTCGATGAAATGTCGATGGATATGATTATGGTATTCTGATATACTCCCCTGTCTTAGTTCGATGATTAAGTGCATTTATGTTATGCATCATGTTTTACTTCTCAAGCATATGAAAATGTTTTGAAATATGTTTTCTCATGAATAAAATAAGAAGATAAAACTTATGCAACGTGGTTAAGTGAGGGTTGGGGGTGGTTCGGCGTATGTCACAGTCCGCAGTAGGACATATGAATACAACCCGCAGTAGGGACCATGATCAAACTCACTGTCGAACCCCCTTTACCAGCACAAATCCTCTCTTAATCCACATAATGTAATGAAGAATACGAATGATGAATATGAGCATATCCATGAATGATGATTATGATCAATGAATACGAGATACGATTATGAATGATGATTAAGACTAAGTACACGAAAAGAAAAGACTCATGAGCATATTTTTCTCCAAGTTATGCATTCTCATCGGAAGAGGAAAAGTATTTGTCTTCCGGCTGACGTCATCGGAAGAGGAAAAGTATTTGTCTTCCGGCTGACGTCATCGGAAGAGGAAAAGTATTTGTCTTCCGGCTGACGTCATCGGAAGAGGAAAAGTATTTGTCTTCCGGCTGACGTCATCGGAAGAGGAAAAGTATTTGTCTTCCGGCTGACGTCATCGGAAGAGGAAAAGTATTTGTCTTCCGGCTGACGTCATCGGAAGAGGAAAAGTATTTGTCTTCCGGCTGACGTCATCGGAAGAGGAAAAGTATTTGTCTTCCGGCTGACGTCATCGGAAGAGGAAAAGTATTTGTCTTCCGGCTGACGTCATCGGAAGAGGAAAAGTATTTGTCTTCCGGCTGACGTCATCGGAAGAGGAAAAGTATTTGTCTTCCGGCTGACGTCATCGGAAGAGGAAAAGTATTTGTCTTCCGGCTGACGTCATCGGAAGAGGAAAAGTATTTGTCTTCCGGCTGACGTCATCGGAAGAGGAAAAGTATTTGTCTTCCGGCTGACGTCATCGGAAGAGGAAAAGTATTTGTCTTCCGGCTGACGTCATCGGAAGAGGAAAAGTATTTGTCTTCCGGCTGACGTCATCGGAAGAGGAAAAGTATTTGTCTTCCGGCTGACGTCATCGGAAGAGGAAAAGTATTTGTCTTCCGGCTGACGTCATCGGAAGAGGAAAAGTATTTGTCTTCCGGCTGACGTCATCGGAAGAGGAAAAGTATTTGTCTTCCGGCTGACGTCATCGGAAGAGGAAAAGTATTTGTCTTCCGGCTGACGTCATCGGAAGAGGAAAAGTATTTGTCTTCCGGCTGACGTCATCGGAAGAGGAAAAGTATTTGTCTTCCGGCTGACGTCATCGGAAGAGGAAAAGTATTTGTCTTCCGGCTGACGTCATCGGAAGAGGAAAAGTATTTGTCTTCCGGCTGACGTCATCGGAAGAGGAAAAGTATTTGTCTTCCGGCTGACGTCATCGGAAGAGGAACAGGAGTCCGCTGAGGAATATTGGAGGGAATGAGTTTGTCTACCGGCTGACGTCATCGGAAGAGGAAAAGTATTTGTCTTCCGGCTGACGTCATCGGTAGAAGAAATGTGATGGAAGTCGGGAGAGTTTGTCTTCCGGCTGACGTCATCGGAAGAGGAAAAGTATTTGTCTTCCGGCTGACGTCATTGGTAGAAGAATTGTGATGGAAGTCGGGTAGGTTTGTCTTCCGACTGACGTCACCGGTAGAGGAAGTGAGTTCCTTGTCGTTTACTCACCGGTAGAGGAAGTGAGTTCTTTGTCGTTTATTGACCGGTAGAGGAAGTGAGTTTTAATGAACCACGCGAGGTTTTAATTGATCACACGGGTTGCACGTGACTGTCGGCAGATGCAAATATGTGTGCCTGCCGATAGATGTTTAATGAATCATGTGGGATGCACGTGCTGACCGGCAGATCAACTAGAAGCTCGTCGTTTAGTGATCGGCAGGAGTGAGAGTTATAATGGATATATTCAGTGAATTGAATGAGATGTTTTAAGTTATGTTAAGTCAAAAAAAATAGATGAATAAATATGTGGACTATTATGATCAAGTTACGTCACGAGTTTAGTAACAAACCGAGTTTAAGGATTCGGGGCGTTACACAAGCACTGTTCATGCATACACGTTTCTCTGAAAGCCATGCAAATATTTTCTGTACACGGTTTGAAACTAAGAAAGATAAAATCTGACTGTCTGTAATATACCGGTTAAGTGCGGGACGGGGACTAGCCCTCTGGTTTTATCCCTCCCTGGGAATCTGAAAATTTGTTGTCCCTAGCAAGGACCCTCTGGTTTTATCCCTCCCTGGGATTCTGAAAACTGTTGTGCCTGATAGTGCACCCTCTGTTTGCCAGTTCCCCTATAAGCCCCACTTATACCCCTCTGCCACTAAAACGTAATGTTCTGTACTGTCACTGTATTTCTGAAAACCGCATGCATAGCATTTTGCATCACTGCATATCTATTATGTTCTTACTGAGTTTTAGACTCATAGGTGAACTCCCTGATGTAGGTACTGAACCCGAACGTGAGGACTTTGTGCCTCAATCTGATGAATAGGTGGCTGGTGGCTCGAGCTCTCGGGGTGGTTGCTGCAGTCAGACACAATTTTCTGTCCCGAGGTTTAAGTCTTAGTTTTTTTAAAGTAAAGTTCACATCTGTAAACTCTTCTGGAAATTCTGTTGTGTTTATGTTAAAACTCTATTAAGGTTCTGTGTTTTGTTTTAAAAACTCTGTAGGAAATTCTGTTGGATATGTATATATAATGTATAAGTCCTGATGGACAAGTTTTAAATCTCTGTTGACAGTTGGTAGTTGTCTCCTGAAATATTCTGTATTAATGTCTTGAAATGTTTTGAAAACATTCTGGAACTGTTTGGGTTCTCCCTTTTCAGGTCTTGCATGGATGGTCTCGAATTTTAGAGCTATCCATGCAGTTTGTTTTCTTGAAATCTGTCATTTGTAATGAAGGTCTGAAATCTGCATGCCTTCTGTTGTGCTCGAGAACCATGTTTTGATGTGGTTTGAGAATCTGAGACGTTTAAGTCTTCTGTTTTTATGCCCTCTGTCTGTATGCTTTCCTGTCAAAAATTGTAAATTCTGCCTTTAAAGCTATGTCTTCTGATTACATCTACCAGTAGAAATTTTGCCTGCATCTACCGCCAAACAGTGTTTCTGTCTTAGGTCATCATCTTTCGATTTAAACTGCTGCCAAACAGTGTTTCTGTCTTAGGTCTTCATCTTCCGATTTAAATTGCTAACTTTATCTTCCGATGACGTCATCACATCTTCCGATGATGTCATCACACATTCCGATTACGTTTACTGCATTTATCTGCCGATGACGTCATCACATCTTCCGATGATGTCATCACATATTCCGATTTCGTTTAATGCCTGCATCTACCGTCTGACGTCATCTCCTCTTCCGATGACGTCATCCACTGTTTTCTTCTCCTTCCGATTACCTTTAATATCCGCATCTTCCGGTGACGTCACCAATTTTGTTGTATCTGCATCCACCGATAGCTCTAATCTTCCGCCTGACGTCATCTCCGCTTCTGTCTTTGCATTTACATCTTCCGGCTGACGTCATTCAAGCCTTCTGCCCAGTTTTAAACCAAGTCTTCCGCTAGCTTTTCATATAAGTCTTCCGACCCCACATTCTGTTTTCTGCCTCGATCTTCTTCTATTATTTGTTCTTCTTTCCGATTGTAAATATGTTTACGGTGTTTTCCAGTTTTGCCTTCGGATACAGGGGATGTTTTTCCCTTCCTCTGAAAAGTTTATGAGTTTACTTCTATAAGCTCATCCTGTTTATGTTAAAAAAAATACATATAAATTAGTCACCATTTTCTGCAAATGACCTGGGGTGACGGCTCGGTTCTCGGGTTCCGATCGGGATCCGGTTTCGGGCTTTCACAGTTGTGGTATCAGAGAGACAAGGTTTTAAAACCGATTCTGTGAAATGTCTGACTGCGCAACCGGCCACGTGAGATCGTTCCACCAACTGTAAGTGTAAAAAGAAAAATTTCTGTAAAAGTTCTGTTTATTAAGTTAGGTTATTCTGTTTATAGGGTTTATTAGAAATGGTGAGAGGACATCAAGAAGAGTCAAGCGAAAGCTCTCGAGCCATGACCAACTAACAGAACTGGTGGGTGCATAGTCATGCATGGTTGAACGCATGATGGCCAGAGAAGACGATAGAAACAATAACCATGGGAATAACAATCATGATAATGCGCCGCGAGACAACAGTGGAGACAGATTCCGGCAACTCCAGCCACCTTCATTTGATGGACTGTCTGCAAACCCGACCCGTGCTGAAACCTGGATTCGAACAATGGAGAAGATGTTTGGATATGCAGAAGTAGAAGACAACAAGAAAGTTATTTGCGCCACATTCTATCTCACCGAAAGTGCGGGATTTTGGTGGGACACAGTGCAGTCAACTACAGTGGCATTAAGCTGGGAAGGATTCACGAAAATCTTCTACGAGAAGTACTTTGACCGGGGAGTGAGGAAGGTAAAGTTGCTTGAGTTCTCTCGGCTGCGATAGTATGGGACAGTGGCTGAATATGTTCAAAAATTTGAGTCCTTGTCCCGATATGCAACACATATGGTGGCCACCGATGAGAACAAGGTGCACCAATTCATTCAAGGATTAAAGATGGACCTTCTGCGAGGGATCACAACCGGAGGGTTCGATGAGGCACCGTATGTGAAGGTGGTGGCCAAGGCTTATCAGTTGGAGGCCTTAGAGATAAAGTCCCAGAGACAAAGAGATTCACCAAGAGGGATTATTCGAAATGTTCCTCAGCAACAACAACAACAAAGAGGTCAGAATTTTCAGCCTCAACAGCAACAAAACAGGGGCATTAAGAGGCCCAATGAAGCCATCCTTTATCAAGACAAAGGAAAGAGACCAATGGGGGCTCTTCAACCTTTAGTATGCCCGCGGTACCAGAAGCCCCACAAAGGAGAGTGCAGGCTTGCTACAGGCCAATGTTTCCGATGCGGCAAAGTAGGCCATCTTGTTCGGGATTGCCCAATGCCCGACACCAGAACAGGTCAAGCCATGCCGAGAGTGTTTTCAATGATGGAGGACGTTGATGATGTTGATCTGCACACAGCAATTATAGGTACAATTATAATATGTGATGCACCTGCTTATACCTTGTGGGACACGGGGGCCACACACTCGTTCGTGGCCCTAGACTTCGTAGTTAGACAGAAGGTTAATTGTACGTCGTCAGATCAGCCCTACAGCATTATGCTACCGTCCGGAGAGTTTATGCACTCCGAGCAGGTGGTACGGGGTGATATAGTGTCAGTAGGAGACCAGAAGTTGTACGCCAACCTTATCGTCATCGGTATGAAAGGGTACGATGTCATTCTGGGGATGGATTGGCTGTTTAGACATCATGCCACCATCAACTGTAGGTCCGGGCTAGTGTCATTTAATCGCCTGAATGAAGTAGGATTCTCTTATCAGGCAGTACCGAAGGAACACTGTATGCCTGTTATATCTTCCCTGAAAGCTCGACGGCTAATGAGGTCAGGATGTGTCGGATTCGTTGCCCACGTAGTAGATGTTCAAAGGCAAGGTGAGGTGGAACTTCAAAGTATTCCGGTAGTCCGAGACTTCCCAGAGGTTTTCATAGATGACCTACCGGGATTGCCACCTGATCGCAAAATCGAGTTTGAAATTGACGTATACCCAGGTGCGGAACCAGTGTCGAAGAATCCGTACCGTATGGCACCAATCGAGCAGAAGGAATTGAAGACTCAGCTGAAAGAGTTAGTGGACAAGGGTTTTGTACGCCCTAGCTTCTCTCCGTGGGGTGCTCCCGTCTTGTTTGTCAAGAAGAAGGATGGGTCCCTACGGATGTGTATTGACTACCGTGAGCTGAACAAGTTGACGATCAAGAATAAGTACCCGTTGCCGAGAATCGATGATTTATTTGACCAGCTACAAGGGGCTCGGGTATTTTCTAAGATTGACTTGCGCTCCGGTTATTACCAGTTGAAGGTCAGAGCTGATGATATTCCAAAGACCGTCTTCAGGACCCGGTACGGGCACTACGAATTCTTAGTGATGTCGTTCGGGTTAACTAATGCTCTGGCAGCATTTATGGACCTGATGAACAGGATATTCCAAGATGTCTTGGATAAATTTGTGATCGTTTTCATCGACGACATTCTGGTTTATTCCAGGAATGAGGCCGAACATGAAAAGCACTTGGCTATTGTACTATCAATCCTAAAGCAGCATCAACTATATGCCAAGCTATCAAAGTGTGAATTCTGGCTGAGCAGAATTAATTTCCTGGGCCATGTGGTGTCGGCAGAAGGAGTGTCCCTGGATCCAGCCAAGATTCTGGCAGTGAAGGAATGGCCAAGACCGAGAAATGCCAGTGAGGTACGAAGTTTTGTCGGATTAGCTGGTTATTACAGAAAGTTCATCAAGGGATTCTCTGTGATAGCAAAGCCTATGACCAGCTTAACGAGGAAGGAAATTAAGTTCAGGTGGTCTGAAGCTTGTGAGCTGAGTTTTCAAACACTTAAGCAGAAATTGACTACTGCTCCTCTGTTAGTATTGCCAGTTGAAGACGGTAAATTCAACGTGTACTGTGATGCGTCCAAGGTTGGCTTGGGATGTGTATTAATGCAAGAAGGGAAATTTGTAGCATATGCATCCAGACAATTGAAGAACCATGAACAAAACTACCCTACTCACGACCTTGAGTTAGCGGCAGTTGTATTTGCGCTGAAAGTATGGAGACATCACCTATATGGACAATCATGTGAGGTGTTTTCTGACCACAAGAGTTTGAAGTACCTCTTTACTCAGAAAGAGTTGAATATGAGACAGAGGCGGTGGTTAGAATTTGTAAAAGACTACGATGTTTAGATCAAATACCACCCTGGTAAAGCTAATGTGGTAGCTGATGCGCTAAGCAGGATGCCAGCTACTATGCAACCAGTAATGTCGGCCGTATCGATGCCTTTGAGGACGGAGATATAGAAGTTTGATATGGAGATAGTTTCTGGGCTATCGGCCATACTAGCAGGCTTAACACTACGGCCCTCCGTCCTTGACCGAATTAAGGAAGCCCAGAAGACCAATACAAAGGAGATGGCTGATAAGGTGAGCAAGGTACCAATGACTTCTTTCGATTTCAGTTATTCGGGAGATGGAATTCTGAATATCAAAAACAGATGGTATGTTCCGAAAGACGAAGAGCTACAGAAGCACATCTTGTCGGAAGCCCACTCATCTTCTTTCTCTGTACATCCTGGAAGCACAAAGATGTATCAAGACTTGAAACTTCACTTCTGGTGGCCGAATATGAAGAATGAAGTGGCCATGTATGTGGAGTCTTGTATGATATGTCAACAGGTCAAAGCTGAACATCAACGACCGAGTGGAACGCTTCAACCTCTCCCGATCCCCGAATGGAAATGGGAGAATATAACGATGGATTTTGTTGTTGGCCTTCCAAGAACAGCTAAAGGCCACAATAGCATTTGGGTCATAGTGGACAGGTTGACGAAGTCAGCCCACTTTCTACCTGTAAAGACAACGTACTCCATGGATCAGTACGCAGAGCTGTATATTAATGAGGTTATTAAGCTACATGGCATTCCTGTATCGATCGTCTCAGACCGTGATCCCAGATTCACTTCCAGGTTTTGGAAAAGTTTGCAGAGCTCTTTGGGTACGAAGTTGAATTTCAGCACGGCATTTTATCCACAGGCTGACTGACAATCTGAGAGAACAATCCAAATACTAGAGGATATGCTAAGGTCGTGCGTGCTGAAATTTCATGCTCCTTGGAGTAGATATTTGCCACTCGTGGAGTTTGCCTACAACAATAGCTATCAGGCTACAATGGGCATGGCTCCTTATGAAGCTCTTTATGACAGGAAGTGTAGATCCCCATTGTGTTGGGATGAGGTCGGAGAAACCAAGCTTATCGGCCCTGAGATATTACAGCAGATGTCTGAGGTGATAGCTGCTATCAAACAACGAATAAGGATTGCTCAGAGTCGACAAAAGAGTTATGCGGACCACAGGAGAAGAGACTTAGAGTTCGTTGTGGGCGATGAGGTATTCCTGAAAGTGTCGCCTTTCAAGGGCGTAATGAGATTTGGTAAGAAAGGGAAGCTCAGCCCACGATTCATTGGCCCTTTTCCCATCCTGAAGCGTGTGGGAAACATGGCTTACGGACTACAGTTGCCGGCGTCAATGGATGGAGTTCACAATGTCTTCCAAGTTTCGATGCTGAGAAAATGTGTGCGAGATCCAACTCAGATCATGGAACATGTGGATTTTGATATCATGCCAACGCTGACATATGAAGAAAGACCTATACAGATATTGGATATGTCACTTAAAGTGTTACGCAATCGTGTGGTCCCATTGGTGAAAGTCTTATGGCAAAATCATAATGTGGAGGAAGCCACGTGGGAAAGACAAGAGGATGTTATAACTCAATATCCAGAGTTATTCGCTTAGGCAAATTTTAGGGACAAAATTTCTGTTAAGGTGGGTGGAATGTAACACCCAGCCTTTTTGTATGTAATTATTTCCCGAACCATTTCTCGGGATTAATTTAATATAAATGCAATATGTGTTTTGTTGGAAAACCAAACTAATGTTTAACTAAGCATTACACCAAGTTAAAATGCATGGAAGGGTAAATTAGAGAGAAATTAAGGTTGGTGGGAGAAAACCAATGGTTGAGTGACATCTGGCAACTTGTTGAAGAAGCTAAGTTCTTCCTCCTACGTGAAACCCTCTTCACTTCTCCGCTCTGCTCTCTCTCCATTTCTCTTCTCGACATTCTCTCTTCCTGTCGACAAACAACCATCGAAGTTACTTCGATCTTCTCAGATTCCTTTCTGCTCCTCCGCTAAGGTAAACATCTTCTAATGCTAACACATTTGAACAAGCAAAAACTATGGGTTATGCTAAAGTTTTAAGTTAAGATAGTTGGGAGAAAACTCTCAGTTTTTGTATGGAAACACATTCGTTGTGTTCTACAAGTCTGAATGGAGTTTACTGCATAATCTTCCAAGTTATTTGTTAGCATTTGCAACTTGTTTAATTTCTCTACATTGCAGCAACAGATCCGAGCGTTCCAGGGACATTCGAGCATTCTACATTGCAGCAAACAGGTAAGTTCATACCCGTAGGTTGGCCTTTAAGGCCCTACATCCCGGAGGTACTAAGTTTTCTGTTCTGTCGGGTTGTATTGGGTCGAAAGGTTATAGTTATGTTCTGAGTTGTCTATGTTCGGTTATTTCTGTCATCTGCTCTCTGTCTGTTTAAGTTCAAGCACTGTTCATGCATACACGTTTCTCTGAAAGCCATGCAAATATTTTCTATACACGGTTTGAAACTAAGAAAGATAAAATCTGACTGTCTGTAATATACCGGTTAAGTGCGGGACGGGGACTGGCCCTCTGGTTTTATCCCTCCCTGGGAATCTGAAAATTTATTGTCCCTAGCAAGGACTCTCTGGTTTTATCCCTCCTTGGGATTCTGAAAACTGTTGTGCCTGATAGTGCACCCTCTGTTTGCCAGTTCCCCTATAAGCCCCACTTATACCCCTCTGCCACTGAAACGTAATGTTCTGTACTGTCACTGTATTTCTGAAAAACGCATGCATAGCATTTTGCATCACTGCATATCTATTATGTTCTTACTGAGTTTTAAACTCATTGGTGAACTCCCTGATGTAGGTACTGAACCCGAACGTGAGGACTTTGTGCCTCAATCTGATGAATAGGTGGCTGGTGGCTCGAGCTCTTGGGGTGGTTGCTACAGTCAAACACAATTTTCTGTCCGGAGGTTTAAGTCTTAGTTTTTTTAAAGTAAAGTTCACATCTGTAAACTCTTCTGGAAATTCTGTTGTGTTTGTCTTAAAACTCTGTTAATGTTCTGTGTTTTGTTTTAAAAACTCTGTAGGAAATTCTGTTGGATATGTATATATAATGTATAAGTCCATATGGACAAGTTTTAAATCTCTGTTGACAGTTGGTAGTTGTTTCCTGAAATATTCTGTATTAATGTTTTGAAATGTTTTGAAAACATTCTGGAACTGTTTGGGTTCTCCCTTTTCAGGTCTTGCATGGATGGTCTCGAATTTTAGAGCTATCCATGCAGTTTGTTTTCTTGAAATCTGTCATTTGTAATGAAGGTCTGAAACCTGCATGCCTTCTGTTGTGCTCGAGAACCATGTTTTGATGTGGTTTGAGAATCTGAGACGTTTAAGTCTTCTGTTTTTATGCCCTCTGTCTGTATGCTTTCCTGTCAAAAGTTGTAAATTCTGCCTTTAAAGCTATGTCTTCTGATTACATCTACCGGTAGAAATTTTGCCTGCATCTACCGCCAAACAGTGTTTCTGTCTTAGGTCTTCATCTTCCGATTTAAACTGCTGCCAAACAGTGTTTCTGTCTTAGGTCTTCATCTTCCGATTTAAATTGCTAACTTTATCTTCCGATGACGTCATCACATCTTCTGATGATGTCATCACACATTCCGATTACGTTTACTGCCTTTATCTGTTGATGACGTCATCACATATTCCGATTTCGTTTAATGCCTGCATCTACCGTCTGACGTCATCTCCTCTTCTGATGACGTCATCCACTGTTTTCTTCTCCTGCCGATTACCTTTAATATCTGCATCTTCCGGTGACGTCACCAATTTTGTCGTATCTGCATCCACCGATAGCTCTAATCTTCCGCCTGACGTCATCTCCGCTTCTGTCTTTGCATTTATATCTTCCGGCTGACGTCATTCAAGTCTTCTGCCCAGTTTTAAACCAAGTCTTCCGCCAGCTTTTCATCTAAGTCTTCCGACCCCACATTCTGTTTTCTGCCTCGATCTTCTTCTATTATTTGTTCTTCTTTCCGATTGTAAATATGTTTACGGTGTTTTCCAGTTTTGCCTTCGGATACAGGGGATGTTTTTCCCTTCCTCTGAAAAGTTTATGAGTTTACTTCTATAAGCTCATCCTGTTTATGTTTAAAAAAAAATACATATAAATTAGTCACCGTTTTCTGCAAATGACCCGGGGTGACGGCTCGGTTCTCGGGTTCCGATCGGGATCCGGTTTCGGGCTGTCACAGTAATTGTACTGTGTAAGTAAGTTATGTCTAGGAGACTGAGTTTTAAGTAGAACCATTCGTGATCCCTCCTGCCTTTCCTGTGACTTTACTTAGAAAGGTAATTTTTCCTAGAAGATTGTCAAATACTGTCTTTCCTGGAAATTATCCTGATCAGTACTCTCCACATTATATTGTTTTATGTTGACTCTGCTTTTCTTTCAAATATTAGGGTTTGCTAAACGTTGTGGAAGAGGAATTTAAAGAATCTGAACACCGCTACTGCCTCCGGCATATGTACGCATATCTCGTATGTCTATGTCATTCCATGCATGCATTTCATGAGACTGACACCTTAAAATTACGTGCATCGATGTTATCACCGGGCAACTTACCTGCAGATGTACTCACAGCTTATTCAACCCAAGAGCAGTCCCTAAATGTGGCCGCAAGACATGTTTAACTACTCCACGCTTTTCATAATGTAACGATTTTATCGCATGTTCAGTGCATTTTTCTCTTGGAACAAATCTCATTTAATATATGTTTCGCTTCACCAATCTCGAAAGACCCATCAATGTGATTAAGCACGCCACTCTTTTCATAGTCTAACGAAACGTATTTTGACAATTTTTCCAAACTTAATGCTTGCAAGGCAAGTTTGGAAAAGTTGTGAAACTACGTTTCGTTAGATTATGAAAAAAGTGAAGTACTTAATTATATTGATGGATCTTCCGAGATTGATGGAGCGAAACATATATTAAATGAGATTTGTTCCATGAGAAAAAATGCCATGAACATGCGGTAAAATTGTTACATTATGAATGTGATGACCCGAATGTGCACGTATGGTACGATGGCTGCACGAACCGGAACCCGAATGGAAGTACGTCCGCTCGGGCGAACCGGAAG
Source organism: Begonia masoniana (assembly GCA_022432975.1). Taxonomy (NCBI): domain Eukaryota; kingdom Viridiplantae; phylum Streptophyta; class Magnoliopsida; order Cucurbitales; family Begoniaceae; genus Begonia; species Begonia masoniana. Next base: position 40,778,268 of record CM039509.1, on the reverse strand, counting down.
GTGACAGGTCGTAAAAAGGGGGTCGTCACAATCCCACATCGCTTGGGGCAGTATGTGGAAATGAAACATATGTAAAGAGACCCTCCCATCATAGTAAGACGCGTTTTGGAGCACAATTGGCAACGGATCCCATAAGAACTCCGAAGTTAAAAGTGCTTTGGCGAGAGCAATTCTAGGTTGGGTGACCTTCGGGGAAGTTCTCGCCAAACAAAGCCGTGAGGGGAGGATATTAGGCTACGGCCCAATCCCCAGAGCGGACAATATCTTGCTGGGAAACGAGGTCGTGACAAATGGTATCAGAGCCTGTACCCAACTATAAATGTGGACAACGAGGACATTGGGCCCCCGAGGGGGGGTGATTGTGATAACCCGAATGTGCACGTATGATACGATGGCTGTACGAACCGGAACCCGGATGGCGGTACGCTCGTGTGGGCGAACGGAAGGTGACAGGTCGTAAAAAGGGGGTAGTCACAATCCCACATCGCTTGGGGCAGTATGTGGAAATGAAACATATGTAAAGAGACCCTCCATCATAGTAAGACGCGTTTTGGAACACAATTGGCAACGGATCCCATAAGAACTCCGAAGTTAAAAGTGCTTTGGCGAGAGCAATTCTAGGTTGGGTGACCTTCGGGGAAGTTCTCGCCAAACAAAGCCGTGAGGGGAGGATATTAGGCTACGGCCCAATCCCCAGAGCGGACAATATCTTGCTGGGAAACGAGGTCGTGACAAATGGTATCAGAGCCTGTACCCAACTATAAATGTGGACAACGAGGACATTGGGCCCCCGAGGGGGGGTGATTGTGATAACCCGAATGTGCACGTATGATACGATGGCTGTACGAACCGGAACCCGGATGGCGGTACGTCCGTGTGGGCGAACCGGAAGGTGACAGGTTGTTAAAATGGGGTTGTCACAATCCCTCATCGCTTAGGGAAGTATGTGGAAATGAAACATATGTAAAGAGACCCTCCCATCATAGTAAGACGCGTTTTGGAACACAATTGGCAACGGATCCCATAAGAACTCTGAAGTTAAAAGTGCTTTGGCGAGAGCAATTCTAGGTTGGGTGACCTTCGAGGAAGTTCTCGCCAAACAAAGCCGTGAGGGGAGGATATTGGGCTACGGCCCAATCCCCAGAGCGGACAATATCTTGCTAGGAAACGGGGTCGTTACAATGATAAGCATAGAGTACTCAATCACATTGTACGTCTGTTTGTATTTTTCAAGTAAATCAAATATCGTTTGGTATTTTTATAAAATTAATTTATTATAATGTGTAAGGTACGTCTATTTTATGATTTAATTCACTAAAATAGTAATAAATGGTACGAGTGTTAGAAAATCACAAAATTTTCAAATTATCTTCCCACGGTCCGGTGAACATGCGGTCAAATAATAATACGTATTTATTATAGGTTTTTCAAATTACAATTACTTATTGGGTTTCAATTTATTTAAAAAAAAATTAAAATTAAAATTGAAAAAATAGCCAGAATTTCATTTGTTTTATGATTTCTCCATAGTTATCTTCACACAATTCATGCAAATTCAAATCACAAATGTATACCCAACAGTCAAATTCCACTACAAATACTATACATCAAGACATAAAATTAAAGTACATAAAATTTACATACAAAAACTAAACTAAACTACACCGGTGGGTCATCGTCATCTTCGTCGTCAGCGTTGTTCGTCATCTGACGCTTGAACCTCTAATCCATCTCTCTGTAGAACTCAGTGAGATAATTTTGTAACTTAGTCACCTCTCTCTAGGATGCGATCACCCCACTCTGTCCCACGGCGAGCTCATTGACTCTGCCTATAAGGAGCTGGATATCTCGCTGTTGACTCTACTGTATCTCAAGCACTTGCTGTAGGTGCTAGTGGTGTGTCTGCTGCATCTCGATAATCTGTTGGTGGTGCGTCTACTGCATCTGATACAGCTGCTGGAGATAGGGGTGGGCAGAACCCGCCCGAGGACCGAGAACCAGACCGGACAGACGGTTTTGGTCTGGTTTCGATCCCAACTTGCTGGACCACGGTCCGATCCTCGGTCCAAAGTTTACAATTCCACCAGTTTCACTCCGGTCCTCGGTCCATGGTCAAAAATCCCAAAAAATCGTGACCGGACCGAATGTTAAAAAAAACCAGGGCTTCACTCTTCACTCTTCTCTTCAGTCACACTTCGCGGTTCGCATAACCTGAATCAAAAGGCAGAAAAGAAACGCACTCAGCCACTCACACAGAACGCAGTCATAGTCGCAGAATCCCTCTCGAAGCCCCGATGCATTCTTTTGCTCAGCAGAACATCCGAATGGTCGATGGCCGATGTCCGACGACTCGCGACTCCTGACTATGTGCTCTGTTTTCCAATTCGCCTCGCCTCGAAATCTGCTCTGATTCACCTAGCCTCTAAAGCTCCGGTGCTCCCTGCTGATCGGCTAATCAGCTCGCGCTCGCCTCTATCCTCGGCTCGCCTGGTCCTCCTCCTCGCCTCGCCTCTTCTCTGGCTTGGGAAAAAATTTCCTGAAACCTCGGTCTGATTTCGGTCTGGGCTCAGGACCGAACCGAACCGAACAGGACCGTGCCCACCCCTAGCTGGAGATACTGCATCGTGTCTCATTCACTAGCCTCCTCTTCCTGGGGGGCCAATGATGGCGATGTGGTCTCATCCATTAGCATTGACTGAGAGGTGGATGCCCCCTGATTGCTCCTAGGAGTCAAAGTACAGGGTTTGATTTGCCAGTACTGACTTGATTCTGTTATCAGTTTTGACCTTCCATCTGCTGGTAATTATCTATTTTTAAAGCAGTTTATTATTATTAAAAAATAATAGAACTGATTTAAAGCGGTTTAGTTCAGTTCTATGTTAAAATCGAATAAAATCGAACTGCCTCGTGAACACCCTTAACACGCATGGTGGGGTTTGGGGATGAAACCCTAATAACCAGTGGCTCAATCTACGCCTATCTCTCTCTATAACGTGGACCATACCCACTTCAACTCCATCTCAGTTGTTTTCCTCTTGAATTAAGTGCAGAAGAAACCGCCTGCTACCATGGAAGTACCCATTTTTTAATCATTTCCTTTCTTCTTCAGAGGGAAAAATGTATTGATCAGTTTGAATTGTTGATAAAGCTGTCATCCCTTCTCGTTCGCTGGTCTTAAATGCAGCAGGGAATCGGGATAGACCCTTGAATGCCATGTCCAACATACGTTCTTTCTTCTGCGGAATCCATATCCACTCTTAATTGCAGGGTTGTTGTCTGTTATAATGGGTATTAACGCATCGCATTTAATCTATTTGAGCGTGTGAATTGATGAGAACTTTTAGGTGGGTTCAATGACAGTCTTCAGAGATCCAATCAGAACATTAAGAACAAAGAAAAAATCAGAAAGATGAACTCTGCGTCAGCTTCGAGTTTTGTGTGGAGCTGCTTGAATCTCGTTTTCCGATACTTGGTCAAGGATAAAAGAATAGCAGAAAGACGAACAGATGAATGATTGGATATATTCTATATTACTTAAGCAAATTCACCTCTATAAATAAAGCCAAGAGTCCTTAAATTCTTCTTACATAAATCTCCTGGAAATGTTCTTACTAGAAATCTTTAAGAATATGATAAAACTCAGTAGAAAACACTCGAGGGAATGGAGAATGATCCTTTATTATGCACTGAAATTAGGCTTTATTTATGCTAAACATATTTACTGGATGTACACAATATTTGGCGAGCAAATTCGAAGTCTTTCGACAAAATGAATGAACAATTAGTGATTCTGGGTCTTGCATGAGTTTTTCCGAGAATATTTCTTCATCATTTTCTGTACAAAATCTCTTACAATCTGACTGGTATATTAAGAAATAATTTGTACGAGGGGGCAATGAGAACCTAGTCCAACCTAGGAACACTGTTCTTGAATCCGCCTGAAAAAAGGTAGAGATTATCTGAGGATGAATTTCATGGTGGAAACGAAAATCTCATCTCTTGTTGTGCAAAGGGTTTGATCCTGTAGGAACCCTTCTCTTCTCTGAATCGAAATCCATGTCCTTGTTTGCCATTGGAGCGCAAGCTGAAGGGCGAAAAATCTCCGTCCTCGCCGCCTGAAATCTCGTTCGAAAGCAGTCAATCCTCGGGCTGACGACGAGCATAATGATGAGAAGAAGATAGACATGAAACCGATTCATCGTTGAAGATCAATACAGAGAGGGATCAAAAGAGAATGCAAAATCAAAGTGATGGCTGGCCTAGTTCTTATATATGATCAATGTGACATGTTATTTCACATCTTGTATAGTAATCTCAAGCATCAGCACCGTCGAATAAATATTGGAGGGTGATAAGGAGTGGTGATGTGAGCATATCATGAGTGAAGAGAAGCATAAGATCAGGGGCCTCCAATGGCGGTCAGCCAATGGTGGTGGGTCCTGGAAATTCAATTTAGAAAGTGATGTAAGAAAGGAACATAACTCAGACGTGAAGTCATAAAAAAGAAGGTTTATTTGCTGCCAATTCCGCTAGTTAAAAGACAACGACTGAATCTAAACCTAATTCCATGAGTTAGAGTCAGTGCAATCATATTCATATTTAATATTAGAGTTTTACTCTTTATCTGGATATTATTATTTGAATTTCAAAACTCAATTATATTTTGATTTGATATAGTAAATTTCTTCTCTGTCTATGATTTTTTTTTTGTAAGTATTTTTCACGTAAATTTCAGTGTACTCGTTTTTCGTGTGTTTTTTTTCGTATAGGATTTAATTTTTAAAAATTGATATTTAACTTCATGATTTTGTTCGGTTTTATTGATTTTTCGCATTCAAAATCGAGAACTGAATCATAAATGACAGTTCTCTTTCGTTATAAACCAATCTCAATTACACAAATATAAGAGCAAGATCGAACCCGACTGAACTACACACACTTAGGTTCACTTCTATTGCTCCGGTCAAGTCGAGCGCACCCTTATTTCTTTCTTTGTGGTACCCATTATTTCATGTTGGATAACAAATTCAAGAAAAAAAAAAAACCTTTTCATAAGTACATAGAATGAGATGTAACAACGGCCACTTCACATTCACCGTATTTACATATTAGACTTGGATTTATAAGAGAAACCTTATCATCTAATCATGGCTTTTAATATTGTGCATGGACCATCTCTCTCTCTCTCTCACTTTCAAATAATTTGGGTGGTTGTCATTTTGAAAATTCAATTAGAATCGAAAATGATTATGACTATAATAATCAAACGAAAGATTGAATTATAACACACATTCCCATAAGACTTGGTCCCTCCCCTTAGGTTTTGCCACCTACAAAATTCTTCTAAGATCTCCACACACACACAACTAGCCTATCCAACTCTTGATCCATTGTCAGATAATTCTTCATGCAATATCACTATTCAATATTGTTGATCTCAAAACCATATTTGTGGTCAAATTGTGAAGTTGATACGAACAACATGTCTTTATGTTAGAAAAAATTAAATGTTAGAGTTCTGTGTAACCCGAATTCTAATTGGGTCGGGTCGGATCCATTTATCACTATTACAGTTTTAAGTTTTCTGTATGTATTGATACTTGAGTCTCAAAATTCAATTCTACCTTGAATTATGGTTAGTGATTTCTGTCATCTACATGTGATTTTTCTCTAAAAGAATTTTCACGTAAATCTAGGTGTCTCTGGTTTTCCGTGTTTATTTTTATTTTTTTGATTATTAGCGTTCGATTTTCAACACTAAGATTGTGGGACGTCGTCTTTAAGAAAATAAAATAAAACAATAAATAAATGAATGAATAATGCGAGTTTTGTACAGTAAAAACTGGGTGGCATCAAATCCAATAAACCTGAAAAGCATGGTTTACCTAGTTTACGTATAATTGGTCTAAACATTTGATTAAGATTTGAAGTATTTAAAGACATGCCTCCATGATAGGCATTACTTAATTATTGTTATGTTAGCCTAATGAAGCATGATTATACATAATGCATGGTCAAGAAAAATATCAAACTTAATCTGTAAAAGGTCTTTCTTTTTAATTGGAATTTCGTTTGCGTAGCTGGAGCTCTTTTTCTGCAACTATTGTTAGTTTTCTAGGCAATGGATTTGCTAAGAACTAACAAAAAAGTAGTTCTGCAAGGAAGGCAATAATGGAGGTCCTAGACTTTATTTATATTATACAAAGACTGTCACCGCCCTAGAATGTTTATATTTAGCAAATGAAGTTCATGGTCTCTTGCAATAATTTTAGTTCACTATCAACCAACGGTGTCAAAAATGATAATTTTTGGTCGACATGCTAAAAATTCTAAAATTACACGGTGATTAAAAAACTACGCAAATGAAAGATATTCTAAAGTTACTTACGAGATAATGTTGTGAACAATGTTCGAATGTCATTTGAATTTTTATAAAACAGGACTTAAATGATTTGATTTTATATATTTTTTTGGGTTAAAATTATTTTAACCCTCGAAATATAGATTTGGTTTAAATAAACCCTCAAATTATGTTTATGCTAAAAAAAATCTTAAACTATACAAAACCTATAAAAAAAAACTCTAGCGGTTAACCGATAACTCCTCGTTCTGAAATTTACACATAAAACCAGAGACTGTTCTCCGAGAACGGTCCCTCATTCTATCGAGGTCTCCACATGTAACGAACGGGAGAATGGGGTGCGTTTGGGGGTGTAGACCACCCACGTGCTAGAAAAGGAGGTGCTTTTGGGGGTGGAGACCCCCAGCGTGCTAGAACGAGCGGTCTTCACCCGCCCAAGTTCTCCACGTGCAACGCAAGGGCGCGCTAGAACGGGGGGTCTCTACCCTCAAACTCACCCCCACCCGCGTACAAGTGATCCGCACGTGCCCGTATGATGAATGTTCTAAGAACGGTTTGTTGCGTTCTTAGAACTGTCCCCGGTTGTAAGAACTCGCAGGGGGTGTTTACCCTCAAACGGTCTCCCGTTTTGCGTTAGTATATAAGGAAAAAACTCATTTTTCTTCAGAAAACCCGAGTTTTCTCTCGTCCAAATCCTTAGATCCTTGCGTTTTGCTGACGAAATCATCAGATCCGATCGTGATACGGGAAACCTTTGAGGAAATTCGAAAACCGAGCCAAAACCCAAAACCATTAGCTCGAGCTGAAAATCGCAAAAAATCGAGTTTTCGCGAAAATCACAAAATTTGGGGCTTTTTCACACTAAATACCCCCAAATTTGCTCTGTTTTCTCGCCAAAAATCCCAAAAAACTTGAAAATCCAAAAAATCCTTCAAACCCTAAAATGGCCCCCCAAGAATGTTTATTGGTTGAAAGGCTCCCCAGATGTCACAAGGTGGCCCATCAAACTGGGCGCTGGATCAAGTACCGCAACCGCCTCCTGGTTATTTGTCTATAGAATTTCGTAACCAGGAGTGTCAAGAGCAATTCGAGGGTGATACGATATTTATGGGAAGACTGTCAACTTTAGCAGTTGGTAGTCTTTGGAGGTCAAGGAGATGTTTGATGACATCTCTTTGCACAGGGTGTACAACATGAAGGGCGACAGCTTAGGAAAAAGTTGTTCGCCTGTGTTTATGCGAACTTGGTTAGTACCGGGAGGTCCGGGTAGTGGAAGACGTACTTATTCGGTACAGAAATTGTCGTCTCTCTAGCTGTTATCAACGAATTGCTGAGATATACGGACGATGAGGCGGAAAGATACTATTATAGTTCCCGAGAGTGTGATTTTTCCAGAACAACAGAAGGACTAGAGTTCCTTAGGCAAATCCACCATAATTCGGGTATTGCAGGGTTCGTGAAGCCGAGATCTAAGGTTCTGAATGCTAAAGCTCAGGTGGTACACAACCTGATCAGCCACACCATCTTGTCGAGGGATGGTCATAGAGATATTGTCAGCTGGATGGATCTATACGTCATGGAGAAACTCTATAACGGCACGATGTTCGACCTAGGATACATGATTATAGGTCACATACTTGAGGTCGAGCGAACCAAGAATAAGAATATGCCATTTGGGACTTTGATTGGGAAGATCGTCCAGCGATGTCAGGTTCAGGTTGTCAGTGGAGAGCAGATAAGATCACAAAGATCTGTCGATCTATTTGACACGACCCATTTGACTCGGATGGGCCTGGTCGAAGTCAACGGGTCTTGGATGGTCTAGGGTCCTAGAGCCTCTACATCGCGGAATGTTCCGATGGAGGACGCCCCTACCACCGAGGATGCCATCGCTGCCGAGGATGCGACCGCACTGCCATTTGCTCTTCAGGTTCATAGTCGCTTGGACATGATGCAACAGATGTATGAGATGCAGCAGGAGAGGGAGCAGCAGAGGATGGAGTCCCTCATAGGCAGGGTCGAGGAGCTCACCGTGAGCCAACAAAAAGTGGTTGAGTCACAGGACTATCTCAGTGAGTCCCTTAGAGAGCTCACTGAGAGACTGACGAATTAGATGGTGGACGAAGACGACGATGTAATTTCTGCGTAGTATAGTTTAGATATTGTATTATTTCATTTGATGTATTTTAGTTGTCGGCTGTAAATTTGATGTACTATAATTTTATACCTTGATGTATAATTTTTGTACTGGAATCTGGATGTTGGTATATATTTGTGATTTAAATTTGCAGGAACTGTGTGAAGTAGCTATGGAGGAATCATAAAACAAACGGAACTCTATCCATTTTTTCAATTTTTTTTTAAATAAACTTAAACAAATAAATAATTATAATTTGAATAACCTATAATAAATAAATATTATTAGACTAACCTAAAATAATTTTTTTTATTTAAATAAACAAAAATGCATAATTACAATTTGAAATATCTTCGAAATGTAATTTGTTAGATTGACTTCTTCAACCCAAAAGGACATCGCAAAGCTTTATACTTGCAGGGCATGTTTGAGTACTCCACTCTTTCTCTTGGAATAAGTTTCATTTAATATATATTTCACTCCATCAATCTCGAAAAATCCATCAATGTTCTGAGATTGATGGAGCGAAACATATATTAAATGAGACTTGTTCTAAGAGAAAGAATGAAGTACTCAAACCTGTCTTGCAAGCATTAAGCTTTGCGATATTCTTCTGGGTCGAAGAAGCCGATCTAATAAATTACATTTCGAAGATATTTAAAATTGTGATTATTTATTTTTGTTTATTTAAATAAATTTTTTTTATTTTAGGTTAGTTTAATAAAATTAAAAAAATGACCCGAGGAGCGAAATTACAACACTCAATAATTGCAGACTCGACCGCGCGTTGCAGATTCCTTCACATAATGAAAACTATATTAAAAAGAATGATTGTGTTTACGAGTGAAATGTGTTAAACTGTACCTGCGTATCGTCAAATGTGTTGAAATCCATAAAAGTGCCTTGAAAAGCAGCGCCTGAAGTAGATCCTTGGAGCAGACAAGTGCGATTATTGTGCCCCTTCTGTTGACATATACCGTACGACATCTTTGAGTTCCGCCTACTCATTGTCGAACTTGACGGCTCATTGACATCTTGCACTCTTGTCTTCTTTGGCATACCAGGTTGAAGATATCTTCTTGGCGGGATCAGTTCCCGTCAATCTGGTATTTGCGTCCACATTTAGGGACCGCTCATGGGTTGAATAAACTGTGAGTACATCTGCAGGTAAGTTGCCCGGTGATAGTATGGATGCACATAATTTTCCAGTGCTACTCATGAAATGCATGCATAGAATGGAATGGACACACAGGATTCCAGTAAGCTCCCACCTAGTGCAGTTGCACACATCTATATTCATGTCGACCACGTATTGTTCATAGCCGTTGCTAACCTCAAATCGTGCATCTCCCCCAAGCTCAGCACTCCAATTTCAAGCTGCGACTTCTAGATTCTCAAGCTTTTTTCTTTATATGGGGACACATGAGGCCTGTTGATTGTGCTAGCTTCTCAAATTTCTTCACAAAGCGAGTCATCATGTACTTTCAGATCATCTTGAACATGGTCAGGATCGGTTTGTCCATGACCGGCAATAGAACTGCATTGAATGACTTGCACAAATTATTCAATCTCATGTCGCACTTAGGATTCGAAGAAAATGCATGACTAACCCAATATCTAGGCTCTTCTGCTTGAAGCCATGCATGGGCCTCCGGGCTAAGCTGGTGTAATTTCTGCATTTCTGTTTCGAAATGCCACCTTATGGTTGCCCTGGTCACATTCCACATTGCATCTCTGTAGGCTCTACCCCAAAATTGGTCTTTAAAATTTGCGTACATATGCCGGAGGCAGTAGCAGTGTTTGGCTTCTTTAAATTCATCTTCCACAGCTTTCAACAAACCCTAATATTTGAAAGAAAAATAAAATCAACATAAAACAATATAATGCAGAGAGTACTGATCAGGATAATTCCCAGGAAAGACTGTACTGGACAATCTCCTAGAAAAAATTATCTTTCCAAATAAGTTCCCAAGAAAGGTTGGAGGGGTCACAAACGGTTCAACTTAAATTTTAGTCTTCTAGACATAACTTACTTATACAGTACAATTAGACCACTAATATTTGAAAAACAAATAGAGTCAACATCAAACAATATAATTACCACAATGCCCATATTTTGAAATAACAATTGAAAATGTATTATACCTTTTGTCGATCGGAAATAATTGTCCATCTGGCTCTCGATTCAGTGTTCAGATCTCACTTCAAATATTGCAAGAATCACGTCCATGTGTCTATGCACTCTTTTTTGACGTTGACAACATTAACGGGATATATTCTATCATTGCCATCAATACTAACGGCTGTTAGTAATTGGCCTAGATATGAGTCATTAAGATGACCACCATCCAAACAGATAACAGGGCGACCGTACTGTAGAAAATCTGCTTTACAAGCAGCCATGTACATATACATTCTTTGGCATACTAATGAATCATGCCCCATCTCGTAAGTATGTACTTGTAATGTGCTACCCAAATTTGGTCTATATATTTCTGCTGCGTACGACCAGACTAGCTTGTATTGTTCGTCGCCTTTGTCTTCGTTAATTATTCGAGCTACACTTCTTACTCTTTTGGGAATACTGGGTGTAATATTGACAGTCAATTTTTTCTCATTGTCTCGATAATGGAAGAGATTTCTCACAAAGGTTGACTTTTGAACATATCCAGATAATGATTTGCCATCCATTTTGCTCTAGCTTGTTGATTCTCAATTTTTCTCGAACACCTGTGAGAATCGAGCAAACTCTTTATTTGAAACATCAATTCGTCTTGCTTCTGAGAAGCATGCAGTCACCACTCACACTCATCTTCACACTCAGCCGTCAGTCGCTGCCTTTCACTTTTAATGAATTTTATCTCATAACCATTTTTCAAAGAATAGTCGAATATTGTCGCTTTAATATCCTTCAAATAACTATATTCTTTCTCCAAAAAAATATTCGATGAGATTTCTTCTGTTAACGGTTTGCTTTCCAACTCATCATCCTCCAAACCGATTGGTGTTATAAGGCCCTCGTCTAGAGTTCTGGAGGTCAAATGTACCTCGATTTCTTCATTTCCATATAAGTGATCGAAAGCTCGAATATCACCATATGCAGGAGTGGCGTGCGAATATCAATCTGTATCGACATAAAAAGTTTGTATAAATCAACTGCTCTAGGTGAATCAGAATCCATCGTTGTCTCTTATACAACGAAAATTCTCCGAAGCAAAATAATAGCATAAAGGTTTTAGAGAGTTAAAGAACTTGGAGGTGGTGAGAATTGAGCGTGAGCCGCTCTTTATATAGGGTAGGAGAGAACGAGGGACCATTTTTGGAGAACGGTCCCCTGTTCTCAGGGAGGTGAGTTTGAGGGTAGAGACCCCCTATTCTCCCCGTGCATTGCATGTGGAGAACGCCCCAATAAAACAGGGGACCGTTCTAACGGTCCCCCGTTCTATGTGTAAATTTCAGAACATGGGATTATCAGTTAATCGCCAGAGGTTTTTTTGATAGATTTTTTATAACAATCCACCATTCTATGTGTAAATTTTTGAACGGGGGGTTATCAGTTAACCGCCAGGGTTTTTTTGATAGGTTTTTTATAGTTTAAGATTTTTTTTTAACATAAACATACTTTGAGGGTTTTTTTAAACCAAACTCATACTTCAATGGTTAAAATAATTTTAATCCTATAATTTAATTGGGAGAATTTTCAGTCGCCGATTCAGGCGTAAATTTGGCGTGCATCTTTCCCTATTATAACTAATTTTCTGTAGAATTTATTTTATTCGTGAGGTTAGACATTATTTAAATTTGTAAACTTTTAAATTTTTTAAATTTTTTTTCACATATTTACTTTGGACTAATACTATCACAATATTTGGATGTTACTTGTTAAACTTGTTTAGCCCATCTAATTTTGAGCTCATGTTTCTATTTAAATTTTAAGTATTATATTGTTTTATTTAATATTAAAAATTGAGGATTAGGCGACTCGGTATAGTTTTCAAGTAGAGTTGTTTCTTATTCTATCCCAAGCCCCATTTGGGGCTTGACATTAAATGTCAGAATTTCACATGACTAATCATCAAAGGAAAGTGATTCTAAAAGAACTATAACTGTAACACCCGGTATTTTTGGCCGGGAAATTATCCCTCGAATTACCGAATGGGATTAGGTTTGTATTATATAATGTATGTTTTGGTGAAAATTGTTGGAATGTTTAGTGGAAAAATAAACTATGGAGTAACCAAAGCATTCATTTAGTTAGAAAACCAATGGAAGGGTTGTTTAGGTAGGAATTAAGGTAGGTGGGAGGAAGCCAATGAATGGCTGCCATGTGTTCAACTTGTTGAACAAGATATACTCTTCCTCCTACATGAAACCCTCTTCACTTCTCTTCTCTGTTCTCTCCACTCCTCTCTTCTCTCTCTCGTCTAGACGACAAACGACCAGCGAAGCTCCTCTGATCTCCTCAGTTTCTCTGCCTAAGATCCGTGGATCGCAGAGGTAACACGAACAAAGCTTGCAACTCTGCAGCAACAAGTAAGTTCATACGTATAGGTTCGGCCCTTAAGGCCCTACAATACTGAGGTACTAGGTTTTATGTTGTCGGGATCGCTGTTGGGTAGTTAAACCGTAAGTTATGTTTTAGGTTAAGTGTGTTTTTGCTTTATGTTCTGCTTTAATATCCTGTCACCTGTTTATATGATGTTAAGCACTGTAAATGTTCATGCATACACGTTTTCTCTTAAAATCATGCAAATGTTTTTAGCACCAGATTTGAAGTTATGAAAGTTAAAAATATGAATGTAATGTATGGTTAAGTGTGGACGAGGACTGGCATCATGTTATCCCTATTATCCCTGTTAAGTACCTGTCGTGTACTCCTGTTGCGCCAGCTTTTCTTCCCACTTATACCTTCCTGTCCAATGAAATGTAATGTAATGTAATGTAATGTTCATGTATTTCAAAATGTTCATGCACAGCATATGCATAACTGCATTGTATGTTCTTACTGAGCTTTAGGCTCATAGTTGAACTCCATATTGTAGGTATGGACCCCGAGAATGAGGATTTTGGGCCTCAGGCCGACGAATAGGTGGTTGGTGGCACGAGCTTGCGGGGGTTGGTTGTTGCAGTCAGACAAGAGTTAACCCTGTGAGAATGTATTTTCTGAAGTTATGTCAAGTTCTGTATCATCTTTTGAAGTGTTAAAACATTTGAAGTGTAGGTTTAGTTCTGTATTGATGTCTAAAACCTCTGTATTTGATAGTTGTATATATGTTTTGAAATGTATTGAAAATATTCTGGAACTGCTAAGGTTCTTCCCTTTTAGGTTGTGCATGGATGGTCTCGAATTCTAGAGCTATCCATGCAGTCTGTGTTTCTTGAATCTTTGTCAAATATGTTTACAATGTAGCACCTGGTTCTATCGAACCAGCCTTTTATTATTAAAGTAATACACTTGACTAGGTAATGAATTAAATAAGGTTATTGAACAACTTGTTAAGGGTATTAGAGTAATTTACAATGTTCAAAAGTTGGGTAACGTATTTAAGGATAAGGGTTGGGTTTATTGCACTGTAGCCGCCACCCCCCTCTCATACTCTTCTCTTCGGAAACTTTCAGCTCAAGCAGCCGAGCTCTCTAGGCGATTCTCCTCGCTCGGTTCTCCTTCGACTTAGGTAAGTTTCTTTTCCTTATTTCTCTTGTGGTATAGTGGTGAAATGCCTGGAGGATTGCAATGTGAGGATTTTGAGGATGCTGAGATTGAGTGTAGATTCGGGTTTTAGCGATAAGTAGGAATGCTCGGGTAGTAGAGTTTCTAACTAGATTTCTCGAACCGCTGTTTGATATTTTGAAAGGTTTAGTGAAGCCTTGATTTATATTCTGTATGAACTTAGGTGAACAGACCTCCGAAGTAGCTAGCAACCAGACAGATTTCCAGGAGCCAGGTAAGTAAAGTATTGCTTGTGCCTTCGGGCCTACATCACAAAAAAGTAGGTTTATGTATGCTTGAATGTTTCTATTGTCCATGCATCATGTTTTGTTAAAAGTTACGAAAATGAATTTCATGTAAGGAATGGTAAGGTATGAACTGTATGCGACAGACAAGCTATTAAGGGAACTAATCCACCCCTTAACTTATGAAGGGATTTAGACATTGGGAGAATTGATCCCACTCCCAAGGGAACCATGGGATCAGATCAAGTGTTAAGGGAATTCATCTGCCCCTTAATTAAGTAGGAGGATGTAGACATTGGGAGAATTGATCCCACTCCCAAGGGAACCATGGGATCAGATCATGTTATGAACGAATGCGTATGCCACTGAGATGAGAAAAATAGAAACTGCATATTTAGGAGTATAAGTTCAGCATTTTACTTCATTCATATACTACTTTACTTACTTAGCATTAGGCTAATAGATGAGTTTTGTGATGTAGGTGAAGAAGTGTTAGCAGGTGTGTCTCCTGATCGTGTTGAGGAATAGTGGACGTTGGAGGAGAGCATTCAGGCTTCGGCATGGTAACTGATGGGGCGGTTTAGCATGTTGTCTACAGATGTGGAGGTTTAGTGGATAATGATTTAATCGAGTATATGAAGTTTTTAGTAAATGAGATTACAGCTATTTGACTTTGTTTTCGAGAATTTCTGATTTTCATGTTTTTACTGAATTTGATCAATACAATGACTTGGAGTGTTATGAATGGATTTTTGGTAAAATGTTTTAAGTCTGTTAGATAGTCGAAGCTTTCTCGGGTTATAGACAGGTTGTTTAGTCCGTTGGTAGGAATTGAATAATTTTTGTATCAGTGGATATGTGTAGAGGTTTATTGCGTTCAGTGGAAGGAAATCGTGTTGATGTCTATCGGAAGAAGGAAGTCTATCGGTAGATGTGGTGTGTCAGTCTGTCGGAAGATGAAAGTCTATCGGCAAATGCCTTAAGGAGTCATGTGAGAAGCACGTGTCGGCAAATGTAGTCTATTCGATCGGAAGGTGTAGAGTATTAAGTCGTCGAGTAGTGATCGGCAGGTGTAGTCGGAGAGAGTTAAGGGGTTTTGTCGTTTAGCGAATCGGAAGATGTAGAGTAATCTGTTTGTCGTTTAGTGAATCGGAAGATGTAGTGTATGTTTTAATTCTATCGGAAGGAGTCATATTGTTGTTATCGGAAGATGTCGTGTGTTTATCTATTGAGAGATGAAATTGCGCTGACTTCATCGGCAGATGAAGTTATGTTGACTTCATCGGCAGATGAAGTGGTGTATGAAGTTCTCACGACTTCATCGGCAGATGAAGTTATGGGTGAAGTCGTGTAGACGTCATCGGCAGAAGCCTTTGGTTTTCTACTTCTGCTTCTTCTGTTGACTTTGTCGTCGGCAGATGAATTCGACTTTTGTAATTCCTTGAGTAGTCCATCACTTAAAACCTTAATTCTTTTGACCGGACACTTGAAATATTTCCATTAATCTTTCCAACAATATTTTCACCGCTAGTTTAACCCCATTGTAGTTTTAAATAATTTTTCCGCTGCAAAGTTTTCAAATGTTTTGAACGTTTAGTAAACGTCAAATTTTGTATGTCGAATGAAGTTTTAAATTTATTTGAAATTTCTTAGTCATGGTCAAGTAATGAGTAGCGAACCGGGTTCAGATAACTCGGGGCGTTACAGTATGGTATCAGAGACATTCAGTTAAACCGTTCAAAAGATTACTCATCAGTGCCAACCGTCGCATGAAAGTACTCCAACAACTGTAAGTGTTTATGTTAGCTTCAGTTATAAGATGTTTATGAGTATAGATAACTTTGTGCAGAACCTTAGACAAATGGCTAGACGACCAGGGAGACCAAGAGTACCTAGGGAGATGCCAAACTTGAGGAATGAAGAAGATTCAAGTGTAATTAGACAGCTGACGGAGTTGATGCGTCAGCAGACAGATATTGTGCGACAGAAATCTGACCAGTTAGGTGTGTTATTGAGTCGGGAAACACAAGGAAGTGCCAATTCAGGTCACGTCAATGAGCATTCAGGGGATAGATTTCGTAGGCTGCAACCGCCCACATTTGATGGAAAGTCATCTAACCCGATTGTTGCTGAGGAATGGCTTCGAAAGATAGAGAGCATGTTCAGGTGTGCCAATGTTGGAGAAGGGGAGAAAGTCATTTTGGCAACGTTTCATCTAGCAGGGGATGCACAACTTTGGTGGGAGTCGCTGGAGATCACCACCGATATTGCAACCATGTCCTGGTCGCAATTCAAGGAAGTCTTCTATGAGAAATATTTTAGCACCACTGTCCAGAACGCAAAGAAGGCTGAGTTTTTGAGCTTGAAGCAGACTGGGTCTGTGGCAGAGTACAATAGGCAATTCGAGTCTCTGTCAAGGTTTGCTGGATACCTCGTTCATAGAAATGAGGATAAAGTGTTTCAATACCTGCAAGGTCTAAAGCCAGAGATTTACAGAGGAGTGAAGTACTCAGGCATTAAAGGCTTGTCATTCAGCGAAGTAGTGTCTACTGCATTGGAGGCAGAAGAAGCTGAAATGAAGTGTGCTGGACCAAAGGAAGCCCCGCGAAAGTTCTTCCAGCCCCACCAACAGAGGGGAATAAAGAGACCCGCTGATGGTCAGAGTGGCCAAGGTTCTGGAAAGAAGGTACCGGACACCAAGAAGTTTCCTCAGTGCATGAAATGTATGAAGAGCCACCCGGGCGAGTGTAAGTTTGGGACTGGTAAGTGTTATAACTGTGAGGAGTTTGGGCATTCGTTTAAGGATTGCCCGAAGCCCAGGGTCCTTCGATGTTTCAACTGTAATAAGACTGGCCACGTCATCAGAGACTGCCCAACGTTGAAGAGTGGCCCTGCTAAGATAAAACCGAGAATATTTTCCATGATGGAGTCGGGCGAAGAGGACCAGCCCGCTGTTGTGTCAGGTACTATATTGGTTAATTCTATGCCTGCTTTTACCTTGCTAGATTCAGGAGCAACCCATTCTTTTGTTGCGTCTGCTTTTGCTGATAAATTAGAAGTACAATCCACACCTTCTAGGCATGTATTCAATGTTGCTTTACCCTCTGGTGAACATTTACATTCCAACCAAGTGTTGCATGATTGCATGGTATTAGTAGGGGACAAAAATCTATCTGCTGATTTAATTGTTATGGATATAATGGGATTTGATGTAATCTTAGGAATGGATTGGTTGTTTAAACACCACGCCATAATTGATTGTAGGATTGGGATAGTTAGTTTCCAACCCCCTGGTGGTTTGAAACATACCTTCCAAGCTTTAGAGAAGAGTAAGGAAATGTCTGTTATGACTTCTTTAAATTTTAGACCTTCACCATGCAAGGAGTACTTGTGCTTCTTGGCATGTGTTCTAGATACACAACTTGTAGGTAAGGCAACTCCTCAAAATATCCTTGCTGTCCAAGACTTCCCAGAAGTGTTTCTGGATGACCTTCCCGGTTTGCCACCGGATAGAGAAATTGAGTTTGTTGTAGATGTCTACCCTGGAGCAGAACCTATGTCTAAAAATCCATATAGACTAGCACCAACAGAACTTAAGGAGTTAAAGAAACAGTTGGAGGACTTGTTGGAGAAGGGATTCATACGCCTTAGCTTCTCACCGTGGGGTGCACCTGTCCTCTTTGTCAAGAAGAAAGATGGATCGATGCGTATGTGCATAGACTATAGAGAATTAAACAAGCTGACCATCAAAAACAAGTATCCCCTGCCTAGGATTGATGATTTATTTGACCAGCTCAATGGTGCAAAAGTTTTCTCTAAGATTGACTTAAGGTCTGGTTATTATCAGTTGAAGGTTAAATCTGAAGATATCCCAAAGACTGCCTTTCGCACAAGGTATGGGCATTATGAGTTTTTGGTTATATCTTTTGGTTTGACAAATGCACCAGCAGCATTCATGGACCTTATGAATAGGGTGTTTCACGAGTATTTGGACAAGTTTGTTATTGTATTCATAGACGACATTCTGATCTATTCTAGAACTAAGGAGGATCATGCTAGGCACTTGAATTTGGTGTTAGGAGTACTTAGGCAGCACCAGCTTTATGCTAAGTTCTCCAAGTGTGAGTTTTGGTTGGATAGAGTTCACTTTCTGGGTCATGTGATCTCTGGAGATGGAATATCAGTCGATCCAGCCAAGGTTCAAGCAGTTAAGGAATGGCCCCAACCGAAGAATGCTACTGATATTAGAAGTTTTCTTGGACTTGCAGGGTATTATAGAAAGTTCATTGAAGGATTTTCAAAGATTGCTACACCTCTTACTAAGTTAACAAGGAAAAATGTGAAGTACTTATGGACCGATGAATGTGAGCATAGTTTCCAAGCCTTGAAACAGAAACTGACCAATGCTCCAATCCTGACCCTTCCTGCTGAGAATGGTAAATTTAGTATTTATTGTGATGCATCCAAGATTGGTCTTGGCTGTGTCTTGATGCAAGAAGGAAAAGTGATAGCCTATGCTTCCAGACAGTTGAAAACTCATGAGAAGAATTACCCTACACATGACTTAGAATTAGCTGCTGTGGTATTTGCACTTAAAATTTGGAGACATTATTTGTATGGACAATCTTGTGAAATATTTTCCGACCATAAGAGCCTGAAGTACATTTTCACACAGAAGGAACTAAACATGAGGCAACGTAGATGGTTGGAATTTGTAAAAGACTATGACCTTGAGATTAAGTACCACCCTGGTAAGGCAAATGTTGTGGCAGATGCCTTGAGTAGAGTAACAACATCAACCCCACCTATGAATTTCAGTATGCCATTAACTCTAGAGTCAGAATTCCAAAAGTTTAATCTAGAAGCAGTAACTGATGTGACAGCCATACTTTCAGCCATAACTTTAAAGCCTACCATTCTAGAGAAAATAAAGGAAGCTCAGATAACTGATGACGAGTGTAGCAAGTACAAGTCAAACATGGATTCTACGGACAAGTCAGATTTTAACCATTCTACCGATGGGGTCCTTAAGTTTAGAAATAGATGGTTTGTTCCAGCTGATACCGAACTTAGAAAGGAAATTCTTTCTGAGGCACACTCTTCCAGGTTCTCTGTCCACCTTGGAAGTACCAAGATGTACAGAGATCTCAAGCAGCATTTTTGGTGGCCAGGTATGAAAAGATGTGTGGCGAAGCATGTGGAGTCATGTTTGGTCTGCCAACAGATTAAGGCTGAACATCAAAGACCTGCAGGAACATTACAACCCCTACCGGTTCCGGAATGGAAGTGGGATCAAGTGGCAATGGATTTTGTTACAGGATTGCCTAGAACAACAAAAGGACATGATGCAATTTGGGTAATAGTTGACCGTTTGACCAAATCCACCCATTTTCTGCCGATAAAGATAACATATTCGATGGATCAACTTGCTGAGTTGTATGTGCAAGAGATCATTATATTACATGGAGTTCCAAGCACTATAGTTTCAGACCGAGACTCTAGATTTACATCTAAGTTTTGGAAAAGTTTGCATAAGGCTATGGGAACGCAACTTAACTTCAGCACAGCCTTTCACCCTCAAACAGATGGACAATCCGAGAGAACTATTCAGACCTTAGAGGATATGCTCCGAGCGTGCATATTAGATTTTCAAGGATCTTGGAGTAAGTATTTACCATTGGTAGAGTTCTCTTACAACAACAGTTTTCAGGCGACAATAGGAATGGCACCGTATGAGGCATTATATGGACGAAAATGCAGATCACCGTTGTACTGGGATGAAGTTGGTGAAGCACAACTACTAGGTCCTGATATCGTGCAGCAAACAGTGGAGAAGATTGCCCTCATCCGACAGAGAATTTTGACAGCTCAAAGCCGACAGAAAAGCTATGCAGACAAGAGGAGAAGAGAACTTGAATTTGAAGTAGAGGATGAAGTTTTTCTTAAGATATCACCATTCAAAGGAGTTGTGAGGTTTGGAAAGAGGGGCAAACTAAATCCTAGATTTATTGGACCGTTCCCAATTCTGAAGAAGATCGGGAAAACAGCTTATCAGTTACAGCTACCAGCCTCTATGGGAGGAATACATAACGTGTTTCATGTCTCTATGTTAAAGAAGTGTGTGCGGGATCCAGCTCAAGTTGTCGAACAGCAAAGCATTGAAATTCAACCTACACTTACCTATGAAGAAAAGCCAGTAAAGATTTTAGATTCTGCAGTAAAGGTATTACGCAACAAGGAGGTACCATTGGTAAAAGTCTTGTGGCACAATCAGAATACAGAGGAAGCAACATGGGAGCGCCAGCAAGACATGTTAGACCAACATCCAGAGTTATTCAGGTACTGAATTTTGAGGACAAAATTCTTTTATGGAGGGTAGATTGTAGCACCTGGTTCTATCGAACCAGCCTTTTATTATTAAAGTAATACACTTGACTAGGTAATGAATTAAATAAGGTTATTGAACAACTTGTTAAGGGTATTAGAGTAATTTACAATGTTCAAAAGTTGGGTAACGTATTTAAGGATAAGGGTTGGGTTTATTGCACTGTAGCCGCCACCCCCCTCTCATACTCTTCTCTTCGGAAACTTTCAGCTCAAGCAGCCGAGCTCTCTAGGCGATTCTCCTCGCTCGGTTCTCCTTCGACTTAGGTAAGTTTCTTTTCCTTATTTCTCTTGTGGTATAGTGGTGAAATGCCTGGAGGATTGCAATGTGAGGATTTTGAGGATGCTGAGATTGAGTGTAGATTCGGGTTTTAGCGATAAGTAGGAATGCTCGGGTAGTAGAGTTTCTAACTAGATTTCTCGAACCGCTGTTTGATATTTTGAAAGGTTTAGTGAAGCCTTGATTTATATTCTGTATGAACTTAGGTGAACAGACCTCCGAAGTAGCTAGCAACCAGACAGATTTCCAGGAGCCAGGTAAGTAAAGTATTGCTTGTGCCTTCGGGCCTACATCACAAAACAGTAGGTTTATGTATGCTTGAATGTTTCTATTGTCCATGCATCATGTTTTGTTAAAAGTTACGAAAATGAATTTCATGTAAGGAATGGTAAGGTATGAACTGTATGCGACAGACAAGCTATTAAGGGAACTAATCCACCCCTTAACTTATGAAGGGATTTAGACATTGGGAGAATTGATCCCACTCCCAAGGGAACCATGGGATCAGATCAAGTGTTAAGGGAATTCATCTGCCCCTTAATTAAGTAGGAGGATGTAGACATTGGGAGAATTGATCCCACTCCCAAGGGAACCATGGGATCAGATCATGTTATGAACGAATGCGTATGCCACTGAGATGAGAAAAATAGAAACTGCATATTTAGGAGTATAAGTTCAGCATTTTACTTCATTCATATACTGCTTTACTTACTTAGCATTAGGCTAATAGATGAGTTTTGTGATGTAGGTGAAGAAGTGTTAGCAGGTGTGTCTCCTGATCGTGTTGAGGAATAGTGGACGTTGGAGGAGAGCATTCAGGCTTCGGCATGGTAACTGATGGGGCGGTTTAGCATGTTGTCTACAGATGTGGAGGTTTAGTGGATAATGATTTAATCGAGTATATGAAGTTTTTAGTAAATGAGATTACAGCTATTTGACTTTGTTTTCGAGAATTTCTGATTTTCATGTTTTTACTGAATTTGATCAATACAATGACTTGGAGTGTTATGAATGGATTTTTGGTAAAATGTTTTAAGTCTGTTAGATAGTCGAAGCTTTCTCGGGTTATAGACAGGTTGTTTAGTCCGTTGGTAGGAATTGAATAATTTTTGTATCAGTGGATATGTGTAGAGGTTTATTGCGTTCAGTGGAAGGAAATCGTGTTGATGTCTATCGGAAGAAGGAAGTCTATCGGTAGATGTGGTGTGTCAGTCTGTCGGAAGATGAAAGTCTATCGGCAAATGCCTTAAGGAGTCATGTGAGAAGCACGTGTCGGCAAATGTAGTCTATTCGATCGGAAGGTGTAGAGTATTAAGTCGTCGAGTAGTGATCGGCAGGTGTAGTCGGAGAGAGTTAAGGGGTTTTGTCGTTTAGCGAATCGGAAGATGTAGAGTAATCTGTTTGTCGTTTAGTGAATCGGAAGATGTAGTGTATGTTTTAATTCTATCGGAAGGAGTCATATTGTTGTTATCGGAAGATGTCGTGTGTTTATCTATTGAGAGATGAAATTGCGCTGACTTCATCGGCAGATGAAGTTATGTTGACTTCATCGGCAGATGAAGTGGTGTATGAAGTTCTCACGACTTCATCGGCAGATGAAGTTGTGGGTGAAGTCGTGTAGACGTCATCGGCAGAAGCCTTTGGTTTTCTACTTCTGCTTCTTCTGTTGACTTTGTCGTCGGCAGATGAATTCGACTTTTGTAATTCCTTGAGTAGTCCATCACTTAAAACCTTAATTCTTTTGACCGGACACTTGAAATATTTCCATTAATCTTTCCAACAATATTTTCACCGCTAGTTTAACTCCATTGTAGTTTTAAATAATTTTTCCGCTTGCAAAGTTTTCAAATGTTTTGAACGTTAGTAAACGTCAAATTTTGTATGTCGAATGAAGTTTTAAATTTATTTGAAATTTCTTAGTCATGGTCAAGTAATGAGTAGCGAACCGGGTTCAGATAACTCGGGGCGTTACATACAACCTTGTTTCGAATCGGGTTTTGAAGGTCTGAAACTTTTATGCCTTCTGTTTTAATGTTCCCTGCTTATACGTCTTCCTGTAAAAAGGTTGTCAAATTCTGCCTTTAAAACTACATCTTCCGATTACATCCACCGGTGAACTCATTTCTGTCTGTAGTTCACATCCACCAGTGAACTCATTTCTGTATGTAGTTTACATCCACCGGTGAACTCATTTTTGTCTGTAGTTCACATCAACCGGTGAACTCATTTCTGTCTGTAGTTCACATCCACCGGTGAACTCATTTCTATCTGTAGTTCACATCCACCAGTGAACTCATTTCTGTCTGTAGTTCATATCCACCGGTGAAAAATGCATTCTGTTTGTAGTTCACATCCACCGGTGAACAGTGCATTTCTGTAATACCCGACTATATGGAATATTATTATTTTAATGTAAATGGCATTTTTGTAAATATGTCAAATCAAGCCTGTTTTGCGAAAAGAAAAGCGTTATCACGATTCTAATAATTAATATGGATTTTAGAAAAATTTCAGGAATTTTAGGAGTCGTAACGCTAATTTTACGAAAATTACGTTTATCGTAATATAAAGGATACTTTGATAAGATAAGTAAACAAGGTCTGAATTACGAACGAATAGTTTTAATGGAACCCTGATAATAAGCTGGAGTTATTGGTGAAATAAGGAGATTTGGAGAAATCGAATCATTAGACAATTAACGAAACGAAGGACGAAACAAATAAAAAACAAAGGAAGGGCAAAATAGTAAATTGCCAAGTTAAATTTTATTAAAATTACATTTCTCTTCTTTTCTCCTTCATTTTCTCTCTGCCTGCGTTTCTCCTCCTTGCGATCTCTCCCTCTCCTCGCGTCGATTCCTCCTTCCCAACAATCGTTCCTCTCCGATCGACCTCCGATTTCTCACGTTTTCTTCCCCAAACTTGATTCTAGGTAAGAATCTATGGTTTTGGAAAGTCTATTCGTAGTTTTTACGGAGTTTAAATGATTAGGGTTCGTTTAGGGTTTTCGTGAAATAGTTGAGTAATTCTATAAATAGCTAGAGTAGCCCTATTTATAACCTTAGTGAACATATTAAATGGCATTGGAAGTAGTTGGGCGAATTAATGGACGTTAAGGTGAATTTTGGGTTGTTGGAAAAACTTAGAAATCTCATTAATGGAATTTTATGAACAACGAGCTCAAGGTGCTCGATAAAATGTTTCAAAGAGCTAAGTTAGAGCTTTAGGAGAATTTCTTTAGTTAAGTTTTATAACTTGGACGTTTAGTAGCTTGAACTCATTTTAATAACGATGGTTGTAAATTGTCGTAGGTAAACAACGCTCGTGGACGAAGCAAGAGTTGCAACGGATACGAGGTAAGTTCTCGTGATCTTCTCTGGCTGATTGGCCTAAACCGTACGTCGAAGTCGTCTCGAGGAGTTTTGGTGACGTGTTTGTTTAATTTGCTTTGGTGGGGTAGTTAGGTTTAGTTTTGTTTTATAGTTTATGTTTCTATAGTCTTGATGGTATATATGCTGTATGTTTAAATTATGTCATTACTGTTCACGCATCACGGTTTTAAATTATGCATAGAAAATGAATTTTCGCATAATGTTTTAAAGAAAATGGCGATGCGGCCCGGAGGGGGGGCTATTGATCTATTGTATAGGCACAAAGGGGTCTGTCACAATACCGCATCTAATATGTACTCATATAGTTATAGGTCATGCGAGATGGGGCTCAGGCACGGTTGTACGTATTGTAAGCGTGTACCCCCTCCTCTAGCTGGAAAGGGTAGTCCGACCGCTGGATGTGCCCTCTCCGGTTAGGGGGTTGAGATCTCGGTAACAAACAGAGTAAAGATAATGAAAATGATGCATGATTTATGAACTCATACGCACAGCATGCATGACATTTACGTAGAGCTTGCTGAGATTTTTATCTCATAGGTGTCTGTATGGTGTAGGTGACTACGAGGAGACAGGTGAGGATGACGTTCCTCCTACTGAAGTTTAGGTCCAGATGATGAAAGATGGTCACGGGAGTGCGCTGGCGCAGTCGAGGCGCGTTTTGACCCGTGGGGACGTGTCTATGTGTTTTGGAAGGTATCGGGACGTTATGGGTTAATGATGGATTAGTTAGATAACGTTGTATAGAAACATTTTAGGGTGTTTGGTTCTGGATAAACGATAAGTTTATATTTTGAGGTTTTAAACGTTTTTAAAAACCTGTTTATAAATTGCTCTTGTAAAGTTTTATTTGAATTTTTAGTGATTTAAAACAGGAGTAGAGGTATAGTTTTCGAACGTATCCACGCGGTTCGTTTTTATGAAAATGTATTTCGTTTTAAATTATATCTCGAGTCGGTTTTGAGTGAGAATATGTAGGATGTATGAGTGTCGAGAGATTAATTGTTAATGGTGAGGTAAGTAGAATTTATGTTGAGAAATTGTTAAGATGTGTTAGAAGTATGGTATGCAGGGAAAAAGAAAGAGGAAAGGAGAAGAGAGGGAGCCGAGCTCTCTGGAAGAAATTCCAGAGAGTTTGGCGATCGATCGCCAGGGGGGGCGATCGATCGCCCCTCTTGGTTGCGCTCTGAAAGAAATTCCAGAGCGCATGTCAAGCGATCGCCAGGCAATGGGGATCATTGGGCATGAAATGATCGCCCAGGGGCGATCCACCTGGCGAGCGATCGCCAGTGTGTGATCGCCATGGGGCGATCGATCGCCGGTTTTGGGCGATCGATCGCCCCTCACATTTTTGGGACAAATGTCCCTTCTGCCCCTGTTTTTGTCTTGTTTCGCTGGCCGATCATTTTTAATGGTTTTTAATGGTTTTAAATAATTGTGTTAAGTTTTATTTAAATTGTTTTAAAGTTTTGTTAATGGTTTATAAACTTAGACTTCGATCCCGATTTAAAAAGTTTTAATTCCGCTCACACATACAAGATCTATTTAGGATATACAGATAAAAAAAATAGTACAAAAAAATCGGGTACAGTATTAGGGTCGTCACAGTTATGGTATCAGAGCCCCCGGGTTTTAAAAACGGTTCTGTAGACTACTCGACTGCACAGCCACTACGCGGACATCCTTCATCAACTGTAAGTATGTTTATATGTTTTCTTCAAGTTCGGTTTCTTAGAATTGTGTGCTTTTAACCTTTATAGGAATTATATAAATATGGTGCGTCGAGGAAACGATCGAGACGATAGAGACGATACGATAGACACCCTTAAGGATTTTATTGCCCATCAGTCCCAGCATATGGAGCGACAGACTCAGCAAATGGAGGGACAATCTCAACAGCTGGGTACCCTTATAGACCGAGAAGGTGCTAGAACTCAGGAGGCAGCAGTTTCTGGTAACCGAGGAATGGAGAGATTTCAGAGGCTCCAGCTCCCCATATTTAACGGATAGTCTACGGATCCCTCTTTAGCCGAGGAGTGGATTCATACTATGGAGGACATGCTGGCTTATGCTAGCATTGAGGATAAGGAAAAAGTTGCATTGGTGACTTACCATTTGGTACTGGATCCCCGATTCTGGTGGGATTCCATCAAGGCGACCGCCGATGTGACGATAATGGGCTGGGAGCGATTCAAGATGCTGTTCTATGACAAGTATTTCAGCCATACCGTACGGGAGGCGAAGATGGTTGAATTTATGCAGTTGCGGCAGGTTAGTTCTATTGCCGAGTATGTGAGGAAGTTTGAAGCACTGTCCCAATTCATGCCACGTCAAGTCAGCGTTAATGAGGACAAGGTACGCAGATTTTTACAAGGACTTGGTCAGGAATTTCGGATGCGTCTTACCATATTAGGGGTGCGGAATGTATCCTATGACGAGATTGTGGCCAGGGCCCTAGAGATTGAGGCAGTTGATAGGAATTCTGTCAAACCGAGGGAGCCAGCTAAAGGCTTCTTTCGAGAGATTCACCCTCAGATCAGGAATAAGGGCTGGCAACCGAGAGCACAACCTCAGCTACAACAACAGAGGGGAGTTAAAAGACCTTTGGAAGGAGGCAACGACCAAGGAAAAGACAAACAGGTACAAGGGGCTTCTCAGTTACTTCTTTGCCCTAAATGCCAGAGGGAGCACAGTGGTCAGTGCAGAGTGGGCACGAATATGTGCTATCGGTGTGGAGAAGTGGGCCATTTGTTAAATACTGCCCGAAGCAGGGTCGAGATCAGTCAGGCAGTGATCAGAGGAAGATTATGCCGATGATTTTTGCATTTATCGAGCCTGGTGATGTCGACGACGAGGCTCATCCCTCGGTGATAGCAGGTACTATATTGATTATGGGCACGGCTGTTTTTACTTTGATGGATACGGGAGCTACGCACTCTTTCGTATCGATTGCATGCATGACTAGATTGGGATTAGAGTCTGAGTTAGCTGGGGTCGAGTATAGAGTGATGCTGCCTTTAGGAGAACATATGTAGTCAGAACGTATTCTATAGAGCAATGTCATCTCGGTGGGGGATATTACCCTTTATGCTCGTTTGATAGTTATGAGCATAGAGCGGTATGATCTTATCTTAGGGATGGATTGGCTTTCGCAGCACTTCGCCACCATCGACTGTCGATCTGGGATTGTGACCTTTCGACCCCCAGGTAAAGTCGAGTTTTCTTATCAGGCGATGAACCGATTGAGTAGATCGCCTATTTTTTATTCCATGAAGGTCAACGAGCAGTTTAAAGGTGAGTGCTCTATTTATTTGGCCGCAGTATTTGATATTCAGTTACTCAGCAGAGTAAAGCCGAGTGACATTCCTATAGTCAGAGAATTCTCTGAGATATTCCTTGATGATCTTCCTGGGTTACCGCCAGATTGAGAGATTGAATTTACTATTGATGTGTATCCGAACACCGCGCCAAGGTTTAAAAATCCGTACCGGTTGGCACCAGTCGAGTTGAAAGAGCTGAAGACTCAGCTTGACGAGTTATTGGAGAAGGATTTTATTCAACCTAGTGTTTCACCCTAGGGTGCGCCCGTTCTATTCGTCAAGAAGAAAGACGGAACCCTCAGGATGTGCGTGGATTACAGAGAGCTGAATAAGCTTACAGTGAAGAATAAGTATCCACTGCTCCGGATTGATGATTTATTTGATCAGCTGCAAGGTGCCCGAGTATTTTCGAGGATTGATCTACGCTCGGGTTACAATCAGTTGAAGGTCCGGAAGGAAGATGTACTGAAAACGATATTCCGAACGAGGTACGGTCATTACGAGTTCCTTGTCATGTCTTTTGGACTCACTAATGCCCCTGCAGCGTTTATGGATTTGATGAACCGTGTCTTCAAGGAGTATCTGGACAAGTTCGTTGTGGTTTTCATCGACGACATCCTGATCTACTCTAAGACGAAGGAAGAACACGAGGAGCATTTGAGAATTGTTTTAAGGATTCTGAGTCAACACCAGTTGTATCCAAAGTTTTCTAAGTGCGAATTCTGGCTGGACAAAGTCAGTTTGCTTGGCCATATCATATCACAGGATGGAGTTTCTGTGGATCCGAGCAAAATTCAGGTGGTCAGAGATTGGCCACAGCCGAAGAACGTACGTGAGGTGCGTGGATTTCTCGGATTAGCTGGTTATTATCATAAGTTCATAGAGGGATTTTTGAAGATTGCAGTTCCTCTTTCACGTTTGACTCGGAAGAATGAGAAATTTATATGGTCGGCTGCTTGTGACAACAGTTTTATGGAGTTAAAGCAGAGATTGACTACGGCTCCGGTGTTGACATTGCCTATTGAAGGCGATAAGTTCAGCATATATTGCGATGCTTCCGGAGTTGGGCTTGGATGCGTGCTTATACAGGAAGGCAAAGTTATTGCGTATGCTTCTCGGCAGTTGAAGTCGTACGAGCAGAATTACCCTACGCACGACCTTGAGTTAGCAGCTGTGGTCTTCGCACTGAAGATATAGAGGCATTACTTATATGGGCAGCAGTGCGAGATATTTTCTGACCACAAAAGCTTGAAGTATTTATTTACGCAGAAGGAGCTTAACATGAGGCAGCGGAGATGGCTGGAATTTGTTAAAGATTACGAGTTTGAAATCAAGTACCATCCAGGAAAGGCGAACAAGGTCGCTGATGCTCTGAGCCGAGTGCCTTCTGCGAGTCAGCCTTCACTTGCAGCGTTGTCAGTTACACTGCAGTCTGAGATCGAGAGGTTTGATGTGGAGATAGTGGCAGAGTTGTCCAGTATGGTCGCCAACATTTCTCTCAGGCCGACTATTCTAGATAAGATACGTGAAGCTCAGCAGAATGATATGGAGTGTGAGGAGCTTCGATTGAGCATGACCTCAGGTGACGTGTCTGAATTTAACTTGTCAGATGATGGTATTCTGAAGTTCAGGCATAGGTGGTACGTGCCTAACGACGAGGAGTTAAAGAAAGAGATTTTGTCCGAAACACATTCTTCAGCTTATTCTGTGCACCTGGGAAGTACCAAGATGTACCGGGATTTAAAACAACATTTCTGGTGGCCGAACATGAAGAGAGAGGTCGCCAAGTACGTTGAAACCTGTTTAGTTTGTCAACAGGTTAAAGCAGAACACCAGAGGCCGGCTGGAACACTACAGCCACTACCGATTCCAGAATGGAAGTGGGAGCAGATCTCCATGGATTTTATTGTGGGGCTCCCGAGGACGACAAAGGGCCATGACGGCATCTGGGTGATCGTGGACCGATTGACAAAGTCGGCCCACTTCTTATCTGTGAAGATGACGTCTTCGATGGATCAGCTCGCAGAGCTTTATGTGCAGAAGATTGTGAGATTGCACGGAGTACCAGTTTCTATTGTCTCAGACAGAGATCCGAGATTTACATCAAAGTTCTGGAAGAGTCTGCGCAAAGCTATGGGGACTCAGCTTAATTTCAGCATGGCATTTCATCCTCAGACTGATGGTCAGACAGAGATGACGAATCAGATTTTGGAGGATATGCTCAGAGCTTGTGTGCTGGAGTTTCAAGGCTCGTGGAGCCGATATTTACCTCTGATTGAGTTCTCGTACAACAACAGCTTCCAGGCTATGATTGGCATGGCTCCGTACGAGGCGTTGTATGGACGGAAGTGTAGGTCTCCGTTATATTGGGACGAGGTTGGCAAGGCCAGCATCGTTGGTCCTGAGATTCTACAGCAAACGGTAGAGAAGATTGCCGTTATCAGACAGCGTATTGAAATAGTTCAGAGCCGACATAAGAGCTTTGCTGACATGAGATGGAGAGGACTAGAGTTTGATGAAGGAGATGAGGTTTATCTTAAAGTTTCTCCATTTAAGGGCGTAATGAGATTTGGAAGGAGGGGTAAGTTGAACCCTCGTAATGTGGGTCCCTTTCCTATTCTGAAGAGGATAGGGACTAAGGCGTATAGACTGCGGCTTTCAGTTTCTATGGACGGTATCCAGGATGTGTTTCACGTATCTATGCTTCGGAAATGCCTGCGCAATCCATTGCATATTGTGGAGACAACAGAAATCGAGGTACAGCCTACCTTGACTTATGAGGAGAGGCCGGTACGTATTTTGGAGTCTTCCATCAAAGTATTGCGCAACAAAGAGATTCCGCTAGTTAAAGTCCTATGGCGGAACCACGAGGTTGAAGAAGTAACTTGGGAGCGACAACAAGATATGATGGCTAAGTATCCTGAGTTGTTTGTATGACCAAATTTTGAGGACAAAATTTAAATAAGGTGGATGGATTGTAATACCCGACTGTACGGACTATTATTATTTTAATGTAAATGACATTTTTGTAAATATGTCAAATCAAGCCTGTTTTGCGAAAAGAAAGCGTTATCACAATCTTAATAATTAATATGGATTTTAGAAAAATTTCGAGAATTTTAGGAGTCGTAACGCTAATTTTACGAAAATTACGTTTATCGTAATATAAAGGATACTTTGGTAAAAATAGTAAACGAGGATTTGGAGAAATAAGGAGATTTGGAGAAATCGAATCGTTAGACAATTAACGAAACGAATGACGAAATAAATAGAAAACAAAGGAATGGCAAAATAGTAAATTGCCAAGTCAAATTTTATTAAAATTACATTTCTCTTCTTTTCTCCTTCATTTTCTCTCTGCCTGCGTTTCTCCTCCTTGCGATCTCTCCCTCTCCTCACGTCGATTCCTCCTTCCCAACAATCGTTCCTCTCCGATCGACCTCCAATTTCTCACGTTTTCTTCCCCAAACTTGATTCTAGGTAAGAATCTATGGTTTTGGAAAGTCTATTCGTAGTTTTTACGGAGTTTAAACGATTAGGGTTCGTTTAGGGTTTTCGTAAAATAGTTGAGTAATTCTAGAAATAGCTAGAGTAGCCCTATTTATAATCTTAGTGAACATATTAAATGACATTGGAAGTAGTTGGGCGAATTAATGGACGTTAAAGTGAATTTTGGGTTGTTGGAAAAACTTAGAAATCTCATTAATGGATTTTTTTGAACAACGAGCTCAATGTGCTCGATAAAATGTTTCAAAGAGCTAAGTTAGAGTTTTAGGAGAATTTCTTTAGTTAAGTTTTATAACTTGGACATTTAGTAGCTTGAACTCGTTTTAATATCGATGGTTTTAAATTGCCGTAGGTAAACAATGCTGGTGGACGGAGCAAGAGTTGCAACGGACGCGAGGTAAGTTCTCGTGATCTTCTCTGGCCGATTGGCCTACACCGTACGTCGAAGTCGTCTCGAGGAGTTTTGGTGACGTGTTTGTTTAATTTGCTTTGGTGGGGTAGTTAGGTTTAGTTTTGTTTTATAGTTTATGTTTCTATAGTCTTGATGGTATATATGTTGTATGTTTAAATTATGTCATTACTGTTCACGCGTCACGGTTTTAAATTATGCATAGAAAATGAATTTCTGGATAATGTTTTAAAGAAAATGGCGATGCGGCCCGGAGGGGGGGCTATTGATCTATTGTGTAGGCACAAAGGGGTCTGTCACAATACCGCATCTAATATGTACTCATATAGTTATAGGTCATGCGAGATGGGGCTCAAGCAGGGCTGTACGTGTTGTAAGCGTGTACCCCCTCCTCTAGCTAGAAAGGGTAGTCCGACCGCTGGATGTGCCTTCTCCGGTTAGGGGGTTGAGATCTCGGTGACAAACAAAGTAAAGATAATGAAAATGATGCATGATTTATGAACTCATACGCACAGCATGCATGACATTTACGTAGAGCTTGCTGAGATTTTTATCTCATAGGTGTCTGTATGGTGTAGGTGACTACGAGGAGACAGGTGAGGACGACGTTCCTCCTACTGAAGTTTAGGTCCAGATGATGAAAGATGGTCGCGGGAGTGCGCTGGCGCAGTCGAGGCGCGTTTTGACCCGTGGGGACGTCTCTATGTGTTTTGGAAGGTATCGGGACGTTATGGGTTAATGATGGATTAGTTAGATAACGTTGTATAGAAACATTTTAGGGTGCTTGGTTCTGGATAGACGATAAGTTTATATTTTGAGGTTTTAAACGTTTTTAAAAACCTGTTTATAAATTGCTCTTGTAAAGTTTTATTTGAATTTTCAGTGACTTAAAGTAGGAGGAAAGGTATAGTTTTCGAACGTATCCACGCGATTCGTTTTTATGAAAATGTATTTCGTTTTAAATTATATCTCGAGTCGGTTTTGAGTGAGAATATGTAGGATGTATGAGTGTCGAGAGATTAATTGTTAATGGTGAGGTAAGTAGAATTTATGTTGAGAAATTGTTAAGATGTGTTAGAAGTATGGTATGCAGGGAAAAAGAAAGAGGAAAGGAGAAGAGAGGGAGCCGAGCTCTCTGGAAGAAATTCCAGAGAGTTTGGCGATCGATCGCCAGGGGGGGCGATCGATCGCCCCTCTTGGTTGCGCTCTGAAAGAAATTCCAGAGCGCATGCCAAGCGATCGCCAGGCAATGGGGATCATTGGGCATGAAATGATCGCCCAGGGGCGATCCACCTGGCGAGCGATCGCCAGTGTGTGATCGCCATGGGGCAATCGATCGCCCCTCACATTTTTGGGACAAATGTCCTTTTTGCCCCTGTTTTTGTGTTGTTTCGCTGGCCGATCGTTTTTAATGGTTTTTAATGGTTTTAAATAATTTTTTTTAAGTTTTATTTAAATTGTTTTAAAGTTTTGTTAATGGTTTATAAACTTAGACTTCTATCCCGATTTAAAAAGTTTTAATTCCGCTCACACGTACAAGATCTATTTAGGATATAAAGATAAAAAAAATAGTACGGGAAAATCGGGTATAGTATTGTGTCGTCACAATTTCTGCCTGTAGTTCACCTCTACCGGTGAACAGTGCATTTCTGCCTGCATCCACCGCTGCCTTTAAAATTTCATCTTCCGCCTGACGTCATCTGCCCACATCTTCCACCCAGTTATTTACATCTTCTGCCTGACGTCATCCATATCTTCCGCCTGACGCCATCTGTTTTACTTCTACCGCTGTTTACTGTTCACTTTTGTCTTATTCACATCCACCGCTAATCTATATCGCCCACCCAGTTTACTTGCATTTTCTGCTTCATCTACTGCCTACATCTTCGCCCCGTTTTATTTACTTATTCGGCCATAGATCACCCGATTCTGGTATTCACTGTAGCCTTTCTTTCAATATGTCTTTCAATTTATATTTCTTATTTATTTTCACTGCATGTATTTTATCACGTCGTTCTCTGCATGCCCGTCGTCCATCCAGTCTTTTATTTAAATGTTCCAAGTATTCTGATTTCCTTCTGTAATTCATTCTGCAGTCTGGTTTAACTGTTTTACCGTTTAGCTCCCAGTTTTCAAATCTAGAGAAAGTTCTCTATCTCTGTAATGCTTTTAAAGGTTTGCTCTTAAAGGTTCCGTCTGCTCTGTTTATAAAATAAAAATATACGTCCCGTTCTCTGTTAAATGTCCCAGTGTGATGGCTCCTGGGCCTCGATCGGGTCTGGGGTCGTCACAATAACTGTGCAAGTAATAATTGTGCTGTTAAATAGTTTTACAAAAATCCAACAATTTAAATTAGCATTTACTTTTTGTTAAACAAGTTATTTCTACTCTAGTACGCATAATATTTACTCCTTGTGTATGACTATAATGTTTACTATATTTTAATTTTGTGTTCAAATTAAGTTTTCTAATTTCCTTCATTAATATTCAATGCAAAAACAATTTTCAATATATTATTAAGGGTAAAGTTATGCTAGACCCCAAACTAGTTATGTAACACCAGGCATTTTTGCCATATAATAGTTTTCCCGGATCATTTAAACGGGATTAATATTGTATTAATACAAAGGAATGTTTTGGTTGGATTGTTGGAATAATTAGTGGAGAACTAAACTAACGTGTAACTAAACCAAAACACTAAGTTGAAATGCATGGAAGGGCAAATTGGGGAGAGATTAAGGTTGGTGGGAGATAACCAATGGATGATTGCCAAGTGGCAATAACTTCCTGAGAAACCTACCTATTCTCCTTCCTTCTACGTGAGCATTGTTGTGCATTTTTTTCTTTCTCTGTATTCCTCTCCATATTCTCTCTTCCAGTCGACAAATCAACCATCGAAGTTACTTCGATCTTCCCAGATTCCTTTCTTTTTTTCCACTAAGGTAAACATCTGTTATTGCTAACAAGCTTGGACAAGTTTAATGTGGGTTTTTCCCGAAGTTTAGGGTTATGGTAATTTGTGAAAAACTCACTGTCTTTGGATGAAAACACATCGGTTTGTTTTCTAAGGGTTTGAATGAGTTTGGAACAGACTCTTCTGACTTATTTGTTAGCATTTGCAGCTTGTTTATTTTCTGAACGTACATGTACAGGTTCGAGCATTTCCGAGACTTTCCAGCTAACTGCATCGAGGAAAAACAGGTAAGTTCATAACCGTAGGTTGGCCCTTAAGGCCCTACATCACGGAGGTACTAGGTTTCCTGTTCCGTCGGGTTGTTGTGGGTAGAAAGGTTATAGTCTATGTTTCTGCAATGTCTGGCTTCGATTTACCTTCTGTTGTCTTATTTCTGCTGTCTGCCTGTTTAAGTTCAAGCACCGTTCATGCATACACGTTTTCTCTGAAAGACATGCAAATGTTTTCTGTACGCTGTTTGAACTAAACAAGATAAAATCTGACTGAAATGTACCAGGTTAAGTGCGAGACGGGGACTGGCCCCAGAACTGTTTACTGTACTGTTTCCCTGAATGTGCGTGATAGTGCACCCTCCCCCTCCCCCACTGTTTGCCAGTTCCCCTATCAGCTCCACTTAATTCTACTGCCACTGTAACTTAATGCTCTGTACTGTCACCGTATTTCTGAAAAAACTGCATGCATAGCATTTTGCATCACTGCATTCTGATTATGTCCTTACTGAGTTTTAGACTCATAGGTGAACTCTCTAGTGTAGGTACTGAACCTGAAACCGAGAACCTTGTTCCTCAAAATGATGATCTGATGTAAATGGTGGATCGAACTCACAGGGTAGTTGTTACAGTTAGACATAATTCTGTTCTGAGGTTCAAGTCTTTAAAATATAGTTTATATCGTAAAGTTTTATGAAATTCTGGTCTTTGTGTTAAAAGCCCTGTAGAAAACTTCTGTTTTGGGAGTTTCTGTAATTATATGTTATGTCCTGTACTGTCCCTAGGATTTTGAAACAATGTACAAGTTCTGATGTTTCAGTTTTAGGAACCACTGTATTTGACAGTTAAGTTTATATTCTAATGTATTCTGAAATTTGTTTGGAATGTTTCTATTAGTTCACGCATGGATGAATTCTGGTTTTGGAACTGTCCATGTAATTTTATTTCCTTGAATCTGTCAATTTTTAAAGTATGTCTTATTGACCTTCAAATTTCGAATGCTGTATAGATTCTGAGTCAAAGTTTTCAAAACTGCTGTATTTGACAGTTGAACTCATGTTCTAAATGTTCTGAAATGTTTTAGAATATTTTCATGTTTTAAGATTTGCATGGATGGTCTCAAATTTTAGAGTCATCCATGTAGTCTGCTTTTCTTAGATCTGTCATCTGTAAAGTGTGTTTCAAAATCTTATTTTGAATCGGGTTTTCAAGGTCTGAAACCCTTATGTCTTCTGCTTGATGCTCCCTGCCCGTATGTCTCCCTGTAAAAGTTGTAAATTTTGCGTTTAAAACTCCGTCTTCCGGCTGACGTCACCCAAGTCATCCGCCCAGTGTAAATATGTCTTCCGGCTGACGTCATCCCAGTTTTCCACCAGTATAATGCTTATATCTTCCGGTTGACGTCATCCATCTTCCGGCTGACGTCATCTCCTCATCCGATCTCAGTTACTGTCTGTGTCTTCCGCCTGACGTCACTCATCTTCCGGCTGACGTCACCACCTCATCTGCACAGTTTTACTCAGCCTCTTCCGCTGAATACTGTTCGTCTTTTGTCATATCTGAATCCACCGATAGCTCTAATCTTCCGCCTGACGTCATCTCCGCTTCTGTCAGTGTAATTACATCTTCCGGTGACGTCATCTGTCTTGTCTTATTCGACATCCTCCGCCCAACAGTATTCTGTGTGTCTTTTAAACTACGACTTCCGCCATCTTATTTATTCCTGCTTCCTGCTTTATCCTTTAATTCTGTCATTTATTTCTGAAGCCCGTCTCCTAATAGTATTTTGTTTTCCGGATTCGCTTTCGAATACAGGGGATGTTTTTCCCTTCCTCTGAAAAGTTTATGAGTTTACTTTTAAAGCTCATCCCGTTTATGTTAAAAAAAAATAGTCACCGTTTTCCGATAACTGTCCCGGAGTGACGGCTCCGATCCCGGACTCCGATCGGGGTTCGGTCTCGGGCTGTCACAGTTGTGGTATCAGAGCGATAAGGTTTTAAAATCGATTCTGTGAAATGTCTGACTGCGCAACCCGCCACGTGAGATCGCTCCACCAACTGTAACTGTTTTAAAAAAAAAAAAAATTCTGTAAAAGTTCTGTTTATTAAGTTAGGTTATTCTGTTTATACGGTTTATTAGAAATGGTTAGAGGGCATCAAGAAGAGTCAAGCGAAAGCTCTCGAGCCATTGACCGACTAACCGAACTGGTAGGTGCACAGTCACGCATGGTTGAACGCATGATGGCCAGGGAAGACGATAGAAACAATAACCATGGGAATAACAATCGTGATAATGCGCCGCGAGACAACAGTGGAGACAGATTCCGGCGACTCCAGCCGTCTTCATTTGATGGACTGTCTACAGACCCGACCCGTGCGGAAATCTGGATTCGAACAATGGAGAAAATGTTTGGATATGCAGAGGTAGAAGACAACAAGAAAGTTATTTGTGCCACGTTCTATCTCACCGAAAGTGCGGGATTTTGGTGGGACACAGTGCAGTCAACTACATTGGCATTAAGCTGGGAAGGATTCACGAAGATCTTCTACGAGAAGTACTTTGACCGGGGAGTGAGGAAGGAAAAGTTGCTTGAATTCTCTCGGCTGCGACAATATGGGTCAGTGGCTGAATATGTTCAGAAATTCGAGTCACTGTCCCGATATGCAACACATATGGTGGCCACCGATGAGAACAAGTTGCACCAATTCATTCAAGGATTAAAGATGGACCTTCTGCGAGGGATCACAACCGGAGGGTTCAATGAGGCACCGTATGTAATATCCGGCTTGTACGGATTTTTGATTTAATATATGATATTCATATTTTATTATATAATGGCATTTTCATAAATATTTCAAATCAAATCAGTTTCGCAAACGGAAAGCGTCATTACGATCCTAATGATTAATAGGAATTTTAAACAAATTATGAGAATTTTCGGAGATTAAACGCTATATTCCGAGTAATTACCTTTATTGTGATGTAAAGGACGTTTAAGTAGAAATAGCAAACGAAGTCCAAATTGCGAACGGACAGTTTTGATAGAACCTAAATAATGAATAAGGGCTATTGGCAAAATAAGGAAATTTGGAAAGTCCGAATCGTTGGACGATTAACGAAACGAAGGACGAAACAAATAGAATTAAGTGCTAAGGGCAAAATGGTAATCTGCCAAACCAATTTTATAAAATCACAAGTCTTTCTCTCTTTCCCTCATTTCTTCCTGCGTGATTTCCAGAGAGCGATTTATGTCTGTTTGCTGCGACCATTCCTTCCACGCCAATCTCCGTTCTTCCTCCGTTCTTCGTGATTTCTCCTCCAATCGCAATCCTAGGTATGAATCTATGATTCTATAGCGTTAGTTTTCAATTCTCGGATCGTTTTAAAGTTAGGGTTTCGTTAGGGTTTTATTAGAAATCGAGATTTAGGGTTCGTAATTAATAGGTTAGCCGTGATTAAGTATATATTGAACGTATTGGACGTTATTGGACGAAGTTAAATCAATTTGTGAAAAAGTTAAAAATTAGGGATTTTCGGGTTTTTGGGAAAAACTCGTAAATTGTAGTTTCGAGCTATCTATCGTAGATTGTTCATCGCTATGCTTCGAATAATTAAGTTAAGAGTTTTAAGAAATTCTTTAGTTAAGGTTTCATTAATTTGGACGTTTAAAAGCTTAAACTCGTTTTAATGTCGATGTTGTGTTTTGTCTCAGACACACGACTCCCGTGGACGAAGCTTGAGATTCAGCGCGCTCAAGGTAAGTTCTCGTGACTTACTCTGGCCGATTGGCCTACACCGTACTTCGATTTAGCGTCGAGGATCTTAATGGATTGTTTGTTTTATTGCTTTGATTGGGTAGACAGGTTTATAATTGTTTTAGGTTATGCTTTCCGGTCTTGATGGTACGCATGCTTGTTTGTTTACTTTTATATTGAACTGTTCATGCATCACGTATTTTAACTTGGCATGAAAACGAATTTATGCACTGCATGATGTTTTCTAAAAACCATGTGGCCCAGAAATTGGGGGCTCTTGATCTATCGTGCGGGCCGATTAAGGATCTGGCCGATACCACATCTCATGTACTGTAATTAATGAACGTAATCTGTTATCTGGTCACGCGAGGTGGGGCTCAGGCACGGCTGTACGTGTTGTAAGCGTGTACCCCCCTCCTCTAACCGCACGGGGTAATCAGACCGCTGGATGGGCCCCCTTCGGTTAGGGGGGTGAGATCTCGGTGATATACTGTCTGCGACGCTCTGTTATGCATGATTTCCGAACTCCATATGCACTGCACGCATCTGCATTTACGTAGAATTTACTGAGCCTGTTAGCTCATAGTGTGTCTGTATGGTGAGGTGACGTTTTAGGTGACATCGAGCCAGGTGAGGACGATGTTCCTCCTCCCGAAGTCTGATGCAGTTGACGGAGAATGGCCGTGGGAGTGTGCTGAGCAGTCGGCGCGTTTTGACCCGTGGGGATGTCTGCGTAAGTGTTTTGGGAGATTTAATGGATGTATAGATGAACAGATTAGGATGTTTGGATATGGTTAGATGTTAGGTTCATATTTGATGTTTTAAACGTTTTTTGGAAATCTGTTTATAATCCGTGTTTTATAGTTTTTACTGAAACTGCTTGGAATTTGAAACAGGAGGATTAGATAACTTTTAAACGTATCCATGCAGTTCGTTTTTACGAAAGTTTAACGTTTGTTTAGGTTGTTTAATTTGTTGATTGAGGACATGAAAAAGAGATGAGTTTTATGTGGAAAAAGTAAGGTGGAAACTCTCTGTGATTATTGATTAGCTCTCTGGAATCTCGGATTCCAGAGAGAAGTTTTGGTCGCTGCACAAGGCAGCGACTGGTCGCTGCAATGTGCAGCGACTGGGCGCTGCACAAGGCTACAATGTGCAGCGACTGGTCGCTGCACAAGGCAGCAACTGGTCGCTGCAATGTGCAGCGACTGGTCGCTTCACAATGCTGCGATCGGGCACTGCATTGTGCAGTGCCTACAGCGATCAGTTGCTGCCTTTCTTTTCCTCTGTTTTCCGGTTTTAACCTCCACCGATCGATAAATGTTTTAATTGTTTTATTAATTGTTTTTAAATAGTTTTAAGTTTATAAATGTTTTTGTTTTAAGTGATTTACAATGTAGACTTCAATTCCGATTTAATTTCCGCCCAAAGTGTAAAATGAAATGAAAAATTTATACGGCTAAAATGGGTACAATATTAGGGGTGTTACACCGTATGTGAAGGTGGTGGCCTTCCATTTCATATTAAATAAATATTGCATTCATACAAAAAATTGTATTCATCCAATATACTAAAATAAAATCCAATATCTAAAAGAAAATGTGGGTTTAAAAAAAAAATAGAATTCTTGCTGATACTTTTTAAGAAACTACCCATTCATAACAGTATAGATAACTATGTACCAACTAAACCAATGACTATTCATGATTCCATAATTGAATCAATTACATACCAGATCCAAGAAACTAGAGGTTATGGTAAAACTTCGTTTAAAACGATGTGGTAGAAAGCAACGTGCGACTTGAAGGACATGATCAACTGTGGATTCTTATCTTACATCCACCATTTTCTTTTATATATAGGAATGAAGATGCTCTTGGCTTGACATCGTTTGTTCTGTTCCACTATAACCCTCATTTCATTTTGGGGAAGTTTGAATGTAAATATTACATGATGGAGCTCGAGTAGGCTTATCAGTTGGAGGCCTTAGAGATAAAGTCCCAGAGACAAAGAGATTCGCTAAGAGGGATTATTCGAAATGTTCCTCAACAGCAACAGCAGCAATAGCAAAGAGGCCAAAATTTTCAACCTCAGCAGCAACAAAACAGGGGCATTAAGAGGCCCAATGAGACCACCACTTACCCAGACAAAGGAAAGAAACCGATGGGGGCTCCTCAGCCCACTATATGTCCACGGTGCCAGAGAAGCCACCAGGGCGAATGCAGGCTTATTACTGGCGCTTGTTTCCGATGTGGCAAAGGAGGCCACCATGTCCGTGATTGCCCGATACCCGACACGAGACAAAATCAGGCCGTGCCAAGAGTCTTTGCAATGATGGAGGACGTTGATGATGTTGATCTGCACACAGCCATTACAGGTACAATTTCAGTATGTGATGCACCTGCCTATACCTTGTGGGACACGGGGGCCACACATTCGTTTGTGGCCATGGACTTCATAGTTAAACAGAGGTTTTGTAGTACGTCGTCAGATCAGCCCTACAGCATTATGCTACCGTCCGGAGAGTTTATGCACTCCAAGCAGGTGGTGCGGGGTGATATAGTGACGGTAGGAGACCAGAAATTGTACGCCAACCTTATCGTTATCGGTATGAAAGGGTACGATGTCATTCTGGGGATGGACTAGCTATTTAGACATCATGCCACCATCGACTATAGGTCCGGGCTCGTGACTTTTAAGCGCCCGAACGAAGTAGAGTTCTCCTATCAGGCGGTACCGAAGAAACATGGTACGCCTGTTATATCCTCCTTGAGAGCTCAACAGCTAATGAGGTCAAGATGCGTCGGGTTTCTTGCCTACGTGGTAAATGTTCAGAGGCAAGGTGTGGTCGAACTTCAAAATATTCCGGTGGTTCGAAACTTCCCCGAGGTTTTCCTAGATGACCTGCCGGGATTACCACCTGATCGTGAGATCGAGTTCGAGATCGACGTGTATCCTAGTGCGGAACCAGTATCGAAGAATCCGTACCGTATGGTACCAATTGAACTGAAGGAATTGAAGGCTCAGCTGAAAGAGTTGGTGGATAAGGGTTTTGTGCGCCCTAGTTTTTCTCCGGGGGGTGCTCCCGTCTTGTTTGTTAAGAAGAAGGATGGGTCCCTACGGATGTGTATTGACTACCGTGAGCTGAACAAGTTGACGATCAAGAATAAGTACCCGCTGCCGAGAATCGATGATTTATTTGACCAACTACAAGGGGCTCGGGTATTTTCTAAGATTGACTTGCGCTCCGGTTATTACCAATTGAAGGTCAGAGCTGATGGTATTCCAAAGACCGCATTCAGGACCCGGTACGGGCATTACGAGTTCTTGGTGATGTCGTTCGGATTGACTAATGCCCCCGCGGCATTTATGGACTTGATGAATAGGGTATTCCAGGAGTTCTTGGACAAATTCGTAATCGTCTTCATCGACGATATCTTGGTTTATTCTCGGACTGAAGAGGAGCATAGAGAGCACTTGGCTATTGTGCTGTCAACTCTAAAACAGCATTGATTGTTTGCCAAACTATCAAAGTGCGAATTCTGGTTGAACAAGATTAATTTCCTAGGCCACGTGGTGTTTGCAGAGGGAGTTTCGGTAGACCCGGCCAAGATTCAAGCTGTGAGGGATTGGCCTAGGCCGAGAAATGCCAGTGAGATACGGAGCTTTATTGGGCTAGCTGGCTATTATAGGAAATTCATCAAGGGATTTTCTGTGATAGCTAAGCCTATGACTAGCTTAACGAGGAAGGAAATCAAGTTCAAGTGGTCTTAAGCTTGTGAGCTAAGCTTTCGGACACTTAAGCAGAAATTGACTACTGCTCCTCTGTTAGTATTGCCAGTTGAAGACGGTAAATTCAGCGTGTACTGTGATGCGTCCAAGGTTGGCTTGGGATGTGTATTAATGCAAGAAGGGAAAGTGGTAGCATACGCATCCAGGCAATTGAAGGGCCATGAAGAAAACTACCCTACTCATGACCTTGAGTTAGCGGCGGTTGTATTTGCGCTGAAGGTATGGAGACATCACCTGTATGGTCAATCATGTGAGGTGTTTTCTTACCACAAGTGTTTGAAGTACCATTTTACTCAGAAGGAGTTGAATATGAGACAGAGGCGGTGGTTAGAATTTGTAAAAGACTACGATGTTGAGATCAAATACCACCCTGGTAAAGCTAATGTGGTAGCTGATGCACTGAGTAGGATGCCAGCTACTGTGCAACCAGTTATGTCGGCCGTATCAATGCCTTTGAGGACGGAGATACAGAAGTTCGATATGGCGATAGTTTCTGGGCTATCGGCCATACTAGCAAACTTAACACTACGGCCCACCGTCCTGGACCGAGTTAAGGAAGCCCAGAGGACCAATTCAAAGAAGATGGCTGATATGGTGAGCAATGCCAATGGCTTCTTCCAATTTCAGTTATTCGGGAAATGGAATTCTGAAGTTCAAAAAAAGATGGTATGTTCCGAAAGACGAGGAGCTACGAAAGCACATCTTGTCGGAAGCCCACTCATCTTCTTTCTTTGTACATCCCGGTAGCATGAAGATGTATCAAGACTTGAAACTTCACTTCTGGTGGCCGAACATGAAGAATGAAGTGGCCAAGTATGTGGAGTCTTGTATGATATGTCAACAGGTCAAAGCTGAACATCAACGGCCGAGTGGAACGCTTCAGCCTCTTCCGATCCCCCAATGGAAATGGGAGAATATAACAATGGATTTTGTTGTTGGCCTACCAAGAACAGCTAAGGGCCACAATAGCATATGGGTCATAGTAGACAGATTGACGAAGTCGGCCCATTTTCTACCTGTGAAGACGACATTCTCCATGGATCAGTATGCTGAGCTATATATTAGTGAGATTGTCAAGTTGCATGGTATTCCGGTGTCAATTGTTTCGGACCGGGATCCTAGATTCACTTCCAGGTTTTGGAAAAGTTTGCAGAGCTCCTTGGGCACTAGATTAGACTTCAGCACGGCATTTCATCCACAGACTGACGGACAATCTGAAAGAACAATCCAAATACTAGAGGATATGCTAAGGTCGTGCGTACTGGAATTTCATGCTCCTTGGAGTAGATACTTGCCACTCGTGGAGTTTGCATACAACAATAGCTATCAGGCTACGATTGGTATGGCTCCATATGAAGCCCTTTACGGCAGAAAGTGTAGATCCCCATTGTGTTGGGATGAGGTCGGAGAAACCAAACTTATCGGCCCTGAGATATTACAGCAGATGTCCGAGGTGATAGCTGCTATCAAACAACGGATAAAAATTGCTCAGAATCGACAGAAGAGTTATGCGGACAATAGAAGAAGAGACTTAGAGTTTGCTGTGGGCGATGAGGTATTCCTGAAAGTGTCACCTTTCAAAGGCGTAATGAGATTCGGTAAGAAAGGAAAACTCAGCCCACGGTTCATTGGCCCTTTTCCCATCCTGAAGCGTGTGGGAAACATGGCTTATAGACTACAGTTGTCCACAATGTCTTCCATGTTTCGATGCTGAGACAGTGTGTACGAGATCCAACTCAGATCGTGAAACAGGTGGACTTTGATATCATGCCGACACTGACGTATGAAGAAAGGCCCATACAGATATTGGATATGTCACTC
Organism: Begonia masoniana; assembly: GCA_022432975.1. Taxonomy (NCBI): domain Eukaryota; kingdom Viridiplantae; phylum Streptophyta; class Magnoliopsida; order Cucurbitales; family Begoniaceae; genus Begonia; species Begonia masoniana. Next base: position 40,733,976 of record CM039509.1, on the reverse strand, counting down.
AAAGTATTGCGAAACAAGGTAGTTCCACTGGTAAAAGTGTTATGGCGCAACCACAATGTGGAGGAAGCCACATGGGAAAGACAAGCGGATGTCAGGGCCCAGTATCCGGAGCTATTCGCTTAGGCAAATTTTGGGGACAAAATTTCTGTTAAGGTGGGTGGAATGTAACACCCGGCATTTTTGCCATGTAATAGTTTTCCCGGATCATTTAAACGGGATTAATATTGTATTAATACAAAGGAATGTTTTGGTTGGATTGTTGGAATAATTAGTGGAGAATTAAACTAACGTGTAATTAAACCAAAACACTAAGTTGAAATGCATGGAAGGGAAAATTGGGAAGAGATTAAGGTTGGTGGGAGATAACCAATGGATGATTGCCAAGTGGCAATAACTTGCTGAGAAACCTACCTATTCTCCTTCCTTTTACGTGAGCATTGTTGTGCATTTTTTTCTTTCTCTGTATTCCTCTCCATATTCTCTCTTCCAGTCGACAAATCAACCATCGAAGTTACTCCGATCTTCCCATATTCCTTTCTGTTTTTCCACTAAGGTAAATATCTGTTATTGCTAACAAGCTTGGACAAGTTTAATGTGGGTTTTTCCTGAAGTTTAGGGTTATGGTAATTTGTGAAAAACTCACTGTCTTTGGATGAAAACACATCGGTTTGTTTTCTAAGGGTTTGAATGACTTTGGAACAGACTCTTCTGACTTATTTGTTAGAATTTGCAGCTTGTTTATTTTCTGAACGTACATGTACAGGTTCGAGCATTTCCGAGACTTTCCAGCTAACTGCATCGAGGAAAAACAGGTAAGTTCATAACCGTAGGTTGGCCCTTAAGACCCTACATCACGGAGGTACTAGGTTTCCTGTTCCGTCGGGTTGTTGTGGGTAGAAAGGTTATAGTCTATGTTTCTGAAATGTCTAGCTTCGATTTACCTTCTGTTGTCTTATTTCTGCTGTCTGCCTGTTTAAGTTCAAGCACCATTCATGCATACACATTTTCTTTGAAAGATATGCAAATGTTTTCTGTACACTGTTTGAACTAAACAAGATAAAATCCGACTGAAATGTACCAGGTTAAGTGCGAGACGGGGACTGGCCCCAGAACTGTTTACTGTACTGTTTCCCTGAATGTGCCTGATAGTGCACCCTCCCCCTCTCCTACTGTTTGCCAGTTCCCCTATAAGCTCCACTTAATTCTACTGCCACTGTAACTTAATGCTCTGTACTGTCACCGTATTTCTGAAAAAACTGCATGCATAGCATTTTGCATCACTGCATTCTGATTATGTCCTTACTGAGTTTTAGACTCATAGGTGAACTCTCTAGTGTAGGTAATGAACCTGAAACCGAGAACCTTGTTCCTCAAAATGATGATCTGATGTAAATGGTGGATCGAGCTCACAGGGTAGTTGTTGCAGTTAGACATAATTCTGTTCTGAGGTTCAAGTCTTTAAAATATAGTTTATATCATAAAGTTTTATGAAATTCTGGTCTTTGTGTTAAAAGCCCTGTAGAAAACTTCTGTTTTGGGAGTTTCTGTAATTATATGTTATGTCCTGTACTGTCCCTAGGATTTTGAAACAATGTACAAGTTCTGATGTTTCAGTTTTAGGAACCACTGTATTTGACAGTTAAGTTTATATTCTAATGTATTCTGAAATTTGTTTGGAATGTTTCTATTAGTTCACGCATGGATGAATTCTGGTTTTGGAACTGTCCATGTAATTTTATTTCCTTGAATCTGTCAATTTTTAAAGTATGTCTTATTGACCTTCAAATTTCGAAATGCTGTATAGATTCTGAGTCAAAGTTTTCAAAACTGCTGTATTTGACAGTTGAACTCATGTTCTGAATGTTCTGAAATGTTTTAGAATATTTTCATGTTTTAAGATTTGCATGGATGGTCTCAAATTTTAGAGTCATCCATGTAGTCTGCTTTTCTTAGATCTGTCATCTGTAAAGTGTGTTTCAAAATCTTATTTTGAATCGGGTTTTCAAGGTCTGAAACCCTTATGTCTTCTGCTTGATGCTCCCTGCCCGTATGTCTCCCTGTAAAAGTTGTAAATTTTGCGTTTAAAACTCCGTCTTCCGGCTGACGTCACCCAAGTCATCCGCCCAGTGTAAATATGTCTTCCGGCTGATGTCAGCATAAGTCTTCCGCCCAGTTTAAAACTCCGTCTTCCGGCTGACGTCACCCAAGTCATCCGCCCAGTGTAAATATGTCTTCCGGCTGACGTCATCCTAGTTTTCCGCCAGTATAATGCTTATATCTTCCGGTTGATGTCATCCATCTTCCGGCTGACGTCATCTCCTCATCCGATCTCAGTTACTGTCTGTGTCTTCCGCCTGACGTCACTCATCTTCCGGCTGACGTCACCACCTCATCTGCCCAGTTTTACTCAGCCTCTTCCGCTGAATACTGTTCGTCTTTTGTCGTATCTGAATCCACCGATAGCTCCAATCTTCCGCCTGACGTCATCTCCGCTTCTGTCAGTGTAATTACATCTTCCAGTGACGTCATCTATCTTGTCTTATTCGACATCTTCCGCCCAACAGTATTCTGTTTGTCTTTTAAACTACGACTTCTGCCAGCTTATTTATTTCTGCTTCCTGCTTTATCCTTTAATTCTGTCATTTATTTCTGAAGCCCGTCTCCTAATATTATTTTGTTTTCCCGATTCGCTTTCGAATACAGGGGATGTTTTTCCCTTCCTCTAAAAAGTTTATGAGTTTACTTTTAAAGCTCATCCCGTTTATGTTAAAAAAAAAATAGTCACCGTTTTCCGATAACTATCCCGGAGTGACGGCTCCGATCCCGGACTCTGATTGGGGTTCGGTCTGGGGCTGTCACAAGTTAGAACAATGATACTCATAAGTTTTTTGAGCAATATAATCTTTAAAATTTGTCCATGAGTAAAATAAATTCTGATGTTAAATTTTTTTCTAAAAAAAAGATGTGAGATGAAAGTGAAAGTTTTGTAAACTTCTTAGTTTTTGTACGTGTGAATTTAGGAAACATGTCAAAGGTCTATTACTCCTCAGGATATCAATGGATAGAGAAAGCGTACCCAAATGCATTTTCGACTTGAGTAAAGATTAGCATAGAGTACCTTTCATAATCTGGAGTGTGCAATTACCATACCGTCCATCATAAATTGAAATAATTACAAGTTCGTCTCTGTATTTGTTTTGAACTCCAATTGTTTAATAATTAATTAGCCACATTATAGTACAAGCTTTACACAATAATATATTCTGTTAAAATGTCAAAGATGGATGAAGTGACTATCTAAAAATCAAATTGAAACTCCAGAGAGTTTTACGTGACAATTAAAATGACGAGAACTTAAAAATAAAAGATATTAAACAAGTTATATTATTTTGAGTACGTAATAATATTATCAAGCATTATAAATCATACAATAATAGCAATTTAAATATAATCGTCATTTTGAATAACAGTTTAAATTATTGAATCTTATTTGAAATTTTTTAATTTCAAATCGAAATTATTTTTTATTTTCCTAATTTTTAAGTGTTTTCAATTATCCTTCACGGATTGTGAAGAAATTTTCATTGGATAAAATAGATTTAGGTTTTTTTTCATAGAAGATCGCGCATGTGATATAGTAAATAAATTTATATCGAATATAAATTATTGAATATAGATCATCGAACAATGCTTTCAAACTACATGGATCGAATAGAATCGTAAAAACATAAAGTTCTATGAACGAGATCTATTGATCGTTTGAAATTTTATTTAATTAAATTGCATAACATAAATAGGCAATTCATTAGTTGTAAAATGAGTACGATCGATTATAATCATTTACGAAAAGTTCAATTTATAGTTTGGGAGAAATTATTTAGTGATCGATGATGGTGGTCTAATTTTTTTTATTTCCATTTACATATTTTAATCGACTATGAGAATGTTGAAGCACAATATAATCATTTGAAAGACCGATAATATTTTAATTTTGAATAATGTTATGATAACCCTCTTATTCTACTATTTAAAGATACTTGGTAACGTGTGAAATAATAATTAGTGCAATTATTAATGTTAATTATTTCATTAATTATGTGACAGCCCCCGACTCGATCGGGGTCCGAGGAGCATCACTCCGGACATTTTTAAGAAAACGAGGCTATTAAATTTTTTTTTTTTTTTTTGAACATTATGCTTTTAAAACATTGACAGAGAGAAAGAGAGTGTTCTCTGGAGTAGAAATTATAACGGAAAAGAAAACAGTTAAAAACCAAACTGCAGGATGAATTACAGAATACTTAAAACAGAATCAGAAGACATATTAATTTTTGAATTACAGAAAATAACAGGTTGAAGAAATAGGGAGACAGAAGTAAACTAAAGTTTGGACATTTAGAATATCAGACAAGGAGAAATCTGAAGAGTGCATGAAGGAATATAAAAAGATTGTAATAGTCATAAATAACAGCAGAAAACAGGAAATGAAGTCGGAAGACATAGGCGGAAATCTGGCGGAAGACTTAGTTTTTCAAAAGCAAAATACCATTGGGCAGAAGATGTGAGCTGACGTCAGGCGGAAGATGCATTTGCAAAGACAGAAGTAAGGATGACGTCAGGCGAAAGATTAAAGCTATGGGTGGACTCAGATACGACAAAAGACGAACAGTGTTCAGCGGAAGAGGCTAAGTAAACCGGGCGGAAGAAGTAGTGACGTCAGCCGGAAGATGGGTGACGTCAGGCGGAAGATACAGGCAACAGACGGAATTCGGATGAGGTGATGATGTTAGCCGGAAGATGGATGACGTCAACCGGAAGATACAGACAGCAGACAAAATCGGATGAGGTGATGACGTCAACCGGAAGATACAGACAGCAGATGAAATCGGATGAGGTGATGACGTCAACCGGAAGATACGACTTTGAGGGTAGCGGTGGATGTAGGCAGAAATGAACAGTGAAAATCGGTGAACGTGATCGGAAGATATAGTTTTTAAGGTGAAACTTGACAACTTTTAACAAAAAGACATGCGGGCAGGGAGCATCAAACAGAAGACATAAAGGTTTCAAACCTTCAAACCCGTTTCAAACAAAGTTATAAAAACACACTTTACAAATGACAGATTTCAAGAAGACAAACTGCATGGATAGCTCTAGAATTCGAGACCACCATGCATTACCTGAAAAGGGAGAACTCCAGCAGTTCCAGAACGTTTCAGAACATTTAAAATATATGGATACAATCTGTCAAATACAGAGGTTTTAAATACATCAACAACAGAATATTTCAGGAGACAACTATTAATGGTCAAACATAGGTTTAAACTCAATCACCAGAACCTATACACTATATATATCCAACAGAATTTCCTCCAGAGTTTTTGAAACAAAAACACAGAATCCTAGTAGGGTTTACAGACATAAACTTTACTTTAAATACTTAAACCTCGGGACAGAATTTGTCTGGCTGCAACAACCACACCCCCATGAGCTCGATCCACCAGCCACCTATTCATCAGTCTGAGGTACAAAGTCCTCATCTTCGGGTTCAAGACCTACATCAGGGAGTTCACCTATGAGTCTAAAAGTCAGTAAGAACATATAAAACAATGCAGTGATGCATATGCTATGCATGAACTTTCAGAAATACAGTGACAGTACAGAACATTACGTTTAAGTGACAGAAGGGTATAAGTGGGGCTTATAGGGAAACTGGCGAACAGTGAGTGCACTATCAAGCACAAATAGTTATACGGTACAGTACAGAAACAGATCTGGGGGCCAGTCCCCGTCCCACACTTAACCGATACATCTCAGTCAGATTTTATCTTGCTTAGCTTCAAACCGTGTACAGAAAACAGTTTTGCATGAACTTTCGGTGAAAACATGTATGCATGAGCATTTACTGTGCCTGAACTTATAATAGTAGACGACAGAAATAACAGAACAGAATATTTTATGAAGCAGAACATAAAAAACTCAGAACATGAACTATAACCTTTCTACCCAGACAACCCGACAGAACTGAAAACTTAGTACCTCCGCGATGTAGGGCCTTAAGGGCCAACCTACGGATATGAACTTACCTGTTTGCTGTAGAGTTGATGTTCTTGATCGTCTCGATTTCAGTAGTTTGTGAACCTAAAACGTGATTATACGGTCATTAACCCTAAACCTCTCAAAAATCAGTAAATAGTGTAGTTAAACTTGTTAACTACCGACGGAAATTACCTTCACTGAAGAAAATAGAAGAATGCAAGAGAAACAAAGTGTGGAACTTTGTTTCAGTCGCCTGGAAGAGAAGAATAGAAAGAAGGAATGGAGGAAGCAAAGAAGTGAAATGAAGATTTCACGTAGGAGGAAGAACATGGCTTCTTCAACAAGTTGCCAAGTGTCAATCATCCATTGGCTTTCTCCCACCAACCTTAATTCCTTCACAATTTACCCTTCTATACATTTTAAACTTAGTGTTTTGTTTAGTTATACATTAGTTTGTTTTCCAACAAAACACATATTGTATTAATATTAAATCAATCCCGCAAAATGATTCAGGAAATAATTACAGCCAAAAGGCCGGGTGCTACAAATTACATTTATTATTGTTTGACACACAAATACGTTTCAGAAAGTAGAATAAGAGAGTAAATGTGATGTTACTCTTTTATTTTATGGTAGTTAACAAAAAAACCTTAAATTATAAAGTTATTGACAAACTCTCTCATAAATTATATTCTGTTAACAAAATAACATTCAGTAGGCTCTCACTTCCCTAGTTTTTTGTTAAAAATTTTAAGATCGGAAGTCTACTCTGGAACAGTGGGCTTCTGCTCTAGAGAACAAAAAATTGTGAGGGCCGAGTGAACTTCTACTCTTTAAGAGCGGACTCCCGCTTCCCTAGTTTTTTGTTAAAAATTTTAAGACCGAGAATCTTCTCTGGAATAGTGGGCTTCTGCTCTAGAGAACAAAAAATGGTGAGGGTCGAGTGAGCTTATGCTCTTTAAGAGTAGACTTCCGCTTTAGAGAACAAATTGTCAGTTCCAATGTTTGTTGTCTCAGAAAGCATATTAAATTATATCGAATTTGTCAGAAATGTTTACCACATATCCAACATTTTATGAAAACTAATCTACAAAGTTTTTTTTAATTTTTCAATACTTTTACAATTTATTATAATTTATGACGTTTTTTTAACGAAATAATTCATTTAAACTACATGTCATTCAAAAATTATGACAATTTCACAATAGACTATTATCATGCTCCCAATGAGTTGCAAATTGGTTTGCAAAAATAAAATACATGTCATCCAAGAATTAAAGAAACAAGCTTAAACTATAGTTTGTTAATGCACTCGAATTGTTTTGTTTTATGAAGAGGGAGCCTACTATTTGAGAATGGGATCCCACCGCGAGAACCTACCATTTGAGAGCAAGCTCCCAATCTTAAAAAAAAAAAAAATAACGAAAAACTGGGGGGAGTGGCCAGTGGGAGCCCACTCAAGATTATTTTGTTAACAGAATATAAGTTACGTGTGAGTTTGTTAACTAACATAATTTAAGAGCAAATTTATTAATAATCTTATAGTTTTTTTTTATTAATTACTCTTTATTTTATAAGAAAATATATTTCTTGTGACCCAAGAACAATCTTTCCTTGGGCACAAAGCTACCCATGAATAAATATGTCTTTGGTCAACTACCGTGTGCGCTGTTGACTTTTTCTTCCATGACTTTATTTTCAACTGCTTTAAGAAATCGTGATTTTTCATCTCAATTACCATTTTTTAAATTAATATAATCAAATATTCTAAAATAAGGAAACTCATAATATTCTAAAATATTTATAATATTATTTCCTCCATTATTGATGGTGATTAATTTATTTTTTATTTTTGGTCAACTATAGATCAAATAAAAAAATCTTTAATCATACCTTTTGAGATTATCAACTCATTATCTAGACTAATCGTTCTGCTCCATGCTTTGACACTTTTCGTTTCTGTGAAAATAAATTTCAATCGGTTTTCGAGGATTTAATCATGACCTGCGATGGAGAACCAGGTAGAAGAGGACGCCATTGATGCCATGAAGGAGCTTCGCCTGGAAGATGAAGAAGAAACCCTAGATTACACACCGTCTTTTGAGAAAGTGGAGGGAATTTTAGGGTATGTCTTCAAAGACAAGACTTTATTAGTCGAAGCTTTTACACATCATTCTTTTTCTTCTGATAAATGTTCTTCCTACGGGCGCTTAGAATACGTCGGCGATTCTGTTTTGAACTTGTTGCTCACCAAAGAACATTACTTTTTATATCCGAAATTGCTTCCCGGACCGCTCACTCGCCTTCGTGCTGCTAACGTCGACACCGAAAAGCTTGCACGGGTGGCAATTAAGCATGGTTTTCACAAATATTTACGTCACAACATGCCAAATCTAGATGATAAAGTAAGTCAAAATAAGTTTTTTTTTCTCTGTATATGCATAGCATGTTCTCCTTTTGCAATTTTTCTTATTTTTGAGTTAATTTTTTTATAGAGTACGTATTAATTCTCAAACCTAATGGTGAAAACCAAGTAAGTTCTTGACCTTTTTTGTTTTTTTTTTTTTTTTTGGGAAAACACTCATTCAACTTAGGGATATTAACGGGTAAGTCTTTGTCGTTGGGAGAATCGTCAAAGAAATTCCGCTTTTGTCACGTGAATTTCTGTTGCAACTCGCCCTCTGAAGAAAATGACAACCTAATATTATATTAATTGTGAGGGCCCAGTCCATACTAGTGTCGTGCACGATCTTACATCGCTTAAGAGAGTGAAAATTGAGTAGTTTATAAGTAGAGTTTCTATCTCTATCTAGTACAATGTGTTTTGAACTAACTCCAAAAACAAATCTATGCGAACTCCGGCACAAAAGAGATAATATTGTACTTAAAGTACTGGAGGACTCTACAAATTATATCAAAGTCAACTCCCAACTGGAAGTGTGACTGACAGGAACGTCGGGTCCCCAAGGGGGGATATTGTTGTAGTCTGCCATGTGAAGACAAAGATGACCTGAGTTTCTGTTAATTGTGAGGGCTCAGCACATATCAGTGGGGGTGCACAATCTCATCCCTTAGGAGAATGAAAATTGAGTGGTTTATAAGTAGAGTTCTCCTCATTGCCTAGTACAACGTGTTTTGGGCTAACCTCAAGAATAAAGCAGTGCAGGCTTTGGCTTAAAGCGGACAATATTGCAGTGAGAGCACAAGATGACTCAACAAATTCCCTGCTAAGTGATTTTTAGAGAAAAACAAGTTATAATGGTTTCACCAATTTTGCAATTTTCAAAAAAAAAAAAAAATTAAAAAACTCAATAATCACCAAGATTGTTCTAACAAAAGTTTTTTCTCTTTGAAAATCATCTATCAGAGAGGATTATGTTAAAAAATTGTTAGTTCGTTGACGATCCTCGTATCAACGGTGACTTAATTGCTAATGCTCCTAAGTTTAGGTGGTTGTTTGCCTTAAAAAATAAAGTTTAAAGACTTATTTACTATTCACTCTCAAGTTTGAGAACTAATATGCATTTGACCCTTTTTATATGAAATTGAATTGTGATATACTTAGATTGACCTTATTCTTAAATCCATTCTTGATAGATTCAAGAATTTGAACGAGGAGTATTGAAGTATGATCTACATTCAAATGGACTAATTGCTGCTCCCAAAGTTCTCGCAGATATCATCGAATCAACTATCGGGGCTCTTTTCGTCGACGCCAACTCCAGCCTCGACGCTGTTTGGAAGGTAAACACGAGTCAAAAACTTAAATTGTTATCTAAATTACAAAACTGAATTCTGCAATACAAATCATGGCAGGTTTTGAAAGTATTGTTGGAGCCGGCCATCGAGCCAAACACGATGAAGGTACATCCAGTAACGCAATTGTATGAAGCTTGCCAGAAGAAGCGTTTGAAAATAAGATTTGTGGACCAGTGGCAGGAAAGCATGAATGTGTATGTGTACATCGATGATAAGCTGGTAGGGCGAGGGATGTCTGAGCAGAGGAAAGAAATTGCACATAATAGAGCAGCTAAAGACGCATTAGATAACATTGCCAAACTACTTGACAAAAAAGATGGCCAAAAATCATGATCAAGCCTCTAATAATTTTTATTTTTTTTTATCGTTGTACATCAAAGTATTATTTGTACATTTTTTTTTATCGAACGATCTGCGACGTTACAATTTGTCACGATTTAAATAACTTAATTTTGAGCATATATTAATGTGAATTATATTATATTATAATTTATGGTTCTTTTATTAAACTTAAAAAATTTAGGGTAATTATTGATTTGAACCTTATACTATGTACTGTATTTCAATTAGCCCATGTACTAAAAAAATCAGCAAATCGAACCTTGTACTTTGATTTGTTATCAGTTTTGACTTTTTATCAACAATTTCGTTAAACCCTCATTTAAAAAATTACCAAAAAATATTGGATTCACTTGAAATTTTTACCACATATTCACTGCTTAATGAGAAGATAATCTGGAAATTTTCGTTATTTTCTAACACATGTACAATTTATTGTATTTTTATTTTAGTATTTTATAAAAATATTATAATAAATCATACGAGTTTTAGAAAATTACGAAAATTATTTTATTATTTACCCATGATGTGATGAACATGTGAAAAAAGTTTCAAATATATCCAATATCTTTTGTTATTTGTTAAAATTAATTTCAGTTTTTTTTTTTACTTTATAAATTAATTTTTAAAAAAATATCAAACTATATTTGATTTATTTGAAATGTTTTCCACATATTCAACCTATTGTGGATAGATAATAGAAAAATTGTCGTGAGTTTCTAAAATTTGTATGATTTATTATAATATTTTTATAAAATACTAAAATAAAATTACAATAAATCGTATATGTGTTGAAAAATCACAAAAGTTTCTAGATTATCTTCGCATTAAGTAGTGAACATGTAGTAAAAATTTCAACTAAATCCAATATCGTTTGGTAATTTTTTAAATGAGGATTTAATAAAATTATTTATAGAAAGTCAAAACTGATAACAGAATTAAATTATAGGATTCGGTTTGCCCATTTATTTAGTACACAGGAGGCTAATTAAAATACAGTGTATAGTACAAGATTCAAATCGAAAATTATCCAAAAATTTAAAAGAAAATTTGTGGACAATTATGGGCCTACTGAAGCCCAGGCTCAATCGAAACAGAGAGTCGAAGATGCTTCCAGAAGAATATTCAGAATGGGAATGAATCCTCATTCCTTCCGTCACCTGGACAACGCTATAAATCTTCAGATTAATCTTTCCTTTGGTATAATTTGACGGAGCGGGGTTCGGAGACCGGTGATCGGAGTGAGACATGGATTTTGAGCTGAGACGAGCTAGGGAGAAACTGGAGAAAGAGCAGAAAGAGAGGAAGGCGATGGCCAAGCTGAAATTGGGGAGGGAGAGGAACGCTAAAGAGGAGGCTAGGAAGCTAAGAGAAGCTATTGAGGAGGCTCAGAGATCGAGACGCCTCGACGCTGCCGATGCCCAAACCAAGGTTTTTCGACCGACTAACTTTGTTCTGATGAGTTTGCGAGTTTGGTTATTAGCTCTTCCAATTATAATCTGGATTCTTTCCAGTGTTTGTTTTCCTCCTAAGTAATTGTGATGATTTCAAATTCAGTTTTCCTGAACTTCGGTTTTCCTTTCTTATTTGTTTTCCAAAATTTTGGTTAAGGTTTCTTGCACTTTGGTTTATAACTTGCTTCTGTGTTCTTTGATATTATGGAGCTAAGGAAGGATTTGAAATGCACAATCAATTCAATTTTGCAACTTTAGATGATTACGGTGTTTTAGGCGATTTTCCTCAAAGACGAGTTGAAGCCTTTAGTTCAAATATGATCAGAGCTCTCTTGGGAATTCCTATTTTACGGTTGTTTTTTTGTTCTCTATCATTGCAGCTCTAACTTTATGGCTTTTGTCTCTTCTTTCACACTTTTCTACAGGCGTATTTTGAATTTACAACGCATGTGTCTAGTAAATGATTGTGTACGGAGTTCATTACCTTTGCATTTTGCAATTGTACAATGCCTGTGCAAATATATTAGCTGCGTCGCCTTATTTCTTGTTTTTAGCATCAAGAATTTCTTGTACATTAAACAAGGTTAACTTCTATTAAAAGGTCAATCCTATACCCGTGGCACACCTTCTGTGAACATATCGTCTCTTTGTTAACTTTCCTTTATGTAGTAATGATTGCAGCATTCTTTGCTTGTTCATTGATTATCTAGAGCTGTTCATGCCTAAAATATTCGATATTACACTTTTCTCCATCAATATACATAATATCTCATGTATCTTCAGGTTGATCAGTTAATGGATGAAAGTCTTCTTGCTGGAAGAGGAATCATCTTTTCCCGTATATTAGAAGCAGTACCTTTTCAGGGTCTTGGAGACAAGATCAAACTGCCACCTTCTTGTTTCACTGAATTGTCTGATCAAGGTGCATTTGATAAGGGACCTGTGTACTTTCAACTTTCAATAGTTCATCAACCTTGTCCTTCAGACACAAAGGTCGCTGGTGAAGAGAATTATAAAACCACCCATTCAGGTGTTTTAGAGTTCACTGCCGATGAAGGCTCTGTGGAGCTACCTCCTCATGTATGGCAAAATTTATTTTCAGAAGAGTTCTCAAAGACTTCATTAATTGAAGTTCGTTATGTTTGGATGCCAAAGGGCTCTTATGCAAAGCTTCAACCAGATGGATTAGGCTTTTCAGACTTACCCAATCACAAAGCTATACTTGAAACTAGCCTTCGACAGCATGCTACCCTTTCACAAGGTGATGTGCTGGTGGTTAGTTATGGGGACGTATCATATAAGTTACATGTTCTAGACTTGAAGCCTTCTTCTAGTGTATCTGTTTTAGAAACAGATATCGAGGTTGATATTGTTGGTCCTAGTTCTTCTTCAGAATCAATGGATCGACATGTTCTCAAACAGCTGACTTTTGAAAAACCAGAATCTGGAATGGTTGAAGAAGGACATTATTCATATTACAAGCTGTCAATAGACGATGAGACATGGAGTAAAGTTGCTTCTGAAGATTCTAGAGTTGAAGTAAAGCTGGATTTGGAAATGAATGGTGGAGACAATGATATCTATATCGGGAAGCATCCTCTTCTATTTCCCACACGGCACCAACATGAATGGTCTTCCCATGATGTTGGCTCAAAGGTTTTGATTCTTAGCTCTAAAGACAAAAACTTTGGACCTGGTACTTACAGCATTGGTGTCTATGGTTTCCATAACACAACCAAATATCAGATCTCGGTATGTGTCAACAATGACATGAACCTTAAAGCAGTTGAACATGCAGGTCACTCATCATCGACCATGGAGATGGATACTGTAGAATGCCGGAATTGCAAGCATTACATACCTAGTCGAACTATAGCCCTGCATGAAGCCTACTGCAGTAGACATAATCTTGTCTGCCATCATCCTGGTTGTGGTGTCGTTCTTAGGGTCAACGAAGCCAAGAACCATGTACACTGTGATAAATGTGGACAAGCTTTTCAGCAGAGTGAAATAGAGAAGCACAAGAAAGTGTTCCATGAGCCCCTCCAATGTTCCTGCGGAACACTTCTTGAGAAAGAAGAGATGGTAATCATTACATTCCTTCATTTAGTTTATGGCAGATTTCCATATTAGTTTACTATGAAATATTGCAATTCAAAAAGAGACATAAATCTTGAAAGATTATCAATAATTTTAATTTAGTTGTTTCAATAACACCAAAGTTGAAAAACTGTTCCATTTTCGGATACAAATTTCTTGATGATGTCATTGGTCTGTCGCCTATTCTGTTTCTCTGAACTGTTACTAAACTTAATGCCTAGTATCCTTTCCTGAATAGTTCAGTTCTTCTAATTACACTACCTGTTACATCTGATAAGGCTTGATTTTTACTCGTATTACTTTTTGGCTGTAAAATTTATTCGAAAGTTGATCTCCAAGGTGTATTTCAAAAGTAAGAGTTTTTTGTTTCTCTTAGTCTATTGACAAACGTTAGAACAATATTTTAGCAATCTCAAGCATTATGAATTATGTTTATGTGAAAAAGCTTAAGATATTAGACTATAATTCTTAATTGTGATTCTTACCTTCACCCATTTTTGAAGGTACAACACCAAGCCTTGTCTTGTCCATTGCGCCTCGTTGCGTGCCGCTTCTGTGGGGACATGGTTCAAGCAGGGGGCTCAGCCTTAGACATCCGTGACCGATTAAGAGGACTTTCGGAACATGAAAGCGTCTGTGGTTCGAGGACAGCCCCCTGTGATTCGTGTGGACGGTCTGTGATGTTGAAAGATATGGATATTCATCAAGTAGCTGTTCACCAAAAGAGTTAGAGCGCCCCTTCTCTTCTAACGGTGAGCCATAATAGACTGGCATGATATTTATTCTTCCACCATTTGTTTTACGTGAGTCTGATGATTATTAGCTCATGTAAGTAGAAGCAATCAAGCAATGTTGTGTTTATGAGTGTCTTGCACTGCTTCAATGATTGGTTCGAGGATTGGTCTTGGGTCTTCACTGGAATAGCCTGTTATCTCTTGATGCATTGTGAAAAACAAAGATTATTATTTGGAGCGGAAGCTCCTTTTTCTAGAATAATGATTATTGGTCTGGTTAAATATTTAACAAATCTGAATATTAATGTTATGGGTGAAGTTTAATTTATACTTCTGTCTTAAGAAATCGTCACAGCTGATATCCTGACTTGTTTTTCAGCAATTGACTCTCTGTACTTACGACCTACCCTGAACGATCAAAACTTGCGTCACAAAATTTGTCAAAAATGCTGCGACAACAATGTTCAAAACATCGTGCGCAGACATAGGTACTGGTAACAATGTTTTTAATAGATTTTGTGACAACATGTTTGATTTGATCGCCTTCAAAAATTTGAGAGATTTAAGTGCTGTAAAAAATTATGATATTAGTTGATTTAACCTTTTAAGTAATTCTTTCAAGTTCAGCCTTTGGATTTTAATCTAACCGTATGTATCTTGACCCCCACATTAAAATCATAGTTTTAAATTAAGATTGCCTATTTTCTTTTTGCGTCCGACAAGTTACATACCTTAATCAGAATTATTCGTTTTCTTTATTTTTCAATCCGATTTTATTATTGTCCCTCTCATTAAATGAAAATTTAATGAAATTATTATCTCTCTAGTTTAAATTCTCATCTTTCTATCAAAAATCAAACATGTATCTATTTGATCACAACGTGAGAGAGACAACAATAAACCATGAGATTGAAAAATAAAGAAAACATATAGTGGTGATTATTTTTAATATGATGTCATATGTTGGTAGTTTGATTTGAAGATAAAATGGATGATCTTGATTAAAAGTAGTTTAATGTGTAGTCATAACGTGAGTCCTTGGAAGTAAAAATAAAATGTACGATCCAAATTAAAATTGTAATTTAACGTGTTGTCATAATATACACCAAATAAGCATCAAGTTGATGAATTTTTGTATGAATAATGATACGTTTACTCTCTTATTCTATGCTATTAAAATACCGTGTCAAACAATGATGGGTGAAATCAATGTAATAAATGAACTATTTATAATTTATTATATTAATTGCACCAATCTTTATTTGACACGTCATCATATTTTCGAAGAGAATAAAATAAAAAGATAAATATAGCATTACTCTTTTTTTTTATTAATTAATTTAATCTTTCACTACTATGTATTTAATGTTTCTTTCAATGCCGTGACAAAAATGATTTTTACATGGACTTAATTGCTAACACCATTCAAGAACTCGCCTAAAAAAAAAAATAACTAGTGATTTACTTGTTATTCACTTCTATGAAGTCTAACATATATTTTATGCAAGATTATTTTAGTGCATCCGGATCTCTAGATTTTGGTTTTTTTTTCATTGAGTTCACCGAGTCTCTATCTCTTATGTCATAATTATTACTAACAATTTCAAAAATTTGAATTACCCATTTTGGCAATTGAGAAATTGTACGCTCCAATAAGTTAGTCGGTGGCTATATGTGGCCTTGTTCTTTTTTTCTTAGGTGTGACTTCTATTGGCACGGAAAAAATGCATGGTTTAGCTAGAAGTGCTCAAGGTTTTGAACTGCTGCTGATTGAGAGTTCCCAGGTATACCCTTGTTTATGCCAATATCTAATTAATGCGGTGTGGAATAAAGAATCTTAGGTTAAAAAGAAGACATATTCAATATGAATTTCTTTTCAACATTTACTTGTATTCTTATTTTTTAGGCTTACTTCATCTTTATCTATCGTTTATTAGTATAAATGATTTTTTATTTGAAGTATTTGTAATTTACTAATGTTACAACTTTGTGGTTTATATTTAAAGGGTAGTGTTACGTTTAGACTCTAATTTTTCACTACAATCTCACCCTCTAAAATGTCGCTTACTAAATGATAAAATTATTATAATATAATATAAATAATTAAAGTAATAGATTATGTGAATTAATGAACGAATAACACGTACTGGTTGTAAGATTAAAGTGTGAAATTAGTGTAAATTGTCACGATTCAGAAGGGACCGAGACTGAAGGGGGAGCGATCAGACTCAAAGATGAACCAAACAACATAACCCTTAAAATTTTAACCTTGAATACGTGTCATTTACTCCATGATAGATTATTATGATATAATATTAATAATTAAAGTAATAGATTATGTGAATTAATGGATGAGAGTTTGAGATTAAAGTGTAAACGGAGCATTAGTGATATTAAAAGTGCATCTTAATGATCGAGGGGAGAAAGTCCTCGCTTGATCGAACTTACAAGGGAAAAATAGGAAAAGCAAGAAGAGAAAAAGATGATGTACGTTGAAGTACGTTCAGAAGGAGAGCAATGAACGTCGAAGAGGATGATGAACAGTAACAAGCTTATGGAGAAAGGAAGAAGCAAAGAGAGAGAGAGAGATGGTAAGTTTATTTGATTTGATATATTCTTCTGATAAACTTATGCCCTCTTTCTCGAGGTTCAACAACTATATCACATTTACCCCCAACCATGGTTATGCTAAACCATGGTTTTGCTAACATCCCCCCTCAAGGGCAAGGTCTTCGGCCGAAAATCTTGAATGTGAAGTCAGAGAAATGTGTAGGCAGAAGAAGCTTGGTAAAAGCATCGGCAAGTTGATTCGCTAAGGGAGTGAACTTGACCATCAATAACTTAGTTAGAACTTTTTTCGAACAAAATGAAAATCAATTTTCACATGTTTGGATTTTGATTGTAGAACTGGATTAAATGCAAGATACATTGCGCTCAAGTTGTCACATAGAATGAGAGGAGCTAGGATTGAGACAATACCAAGTTCCTTAAGAAGTGATTGTAACCATAGAATTTCAGCTGGGCCGTTTTGCCACGCTTCGATATTCAGATTCGGTACTAGAATGAGAAACCACCCACTCATACTCTTCCTATCGTCCGGACAGGAAGGCCAATCCGCGTCAATGAAGCAAGTTAAGTGAAAAGATGAAGACGACGAGAAGAAAATGCCAAGAGATGAAGTACCCTGCAGATATCGCAAAATTCACTTGAAAGTCTGCTAGTGAACATTCGAGAGTGCATGCATGAATTGAGAAATCTTGTTTACAGCAAAAGCGATATCCGATCTAGTAAGACAGCAGTATTGTAAACCACCAATCATACTACGGTAGAGAGTACCGTCACGAAGCAGAATACTTGAGTGTTTGGAGAGGATGGGTCCCGAAACCACGGGGTGGGAACCGATTTGCAAAAACTCATGTTAGCTCTATGAAGCAATTCAGATATGTACCGGGATTGAGAGAAGCACATACCTGTAGGTGTATGAGTGACCGAAATTCCGAGAAAGTAAGAAAGGGATCCAAAGTCTTTTACCATAAATTTTGGCTGAAGGTAGAGGAGAAACTGATCGAGGAGAGAAGCTAAGTTGCCAGTAAGGATAATGTCATATACGTAGACCAGCATAATCATATTGGAGAAGTGCTTGCGACATATAAAAAGTGATGTATCAGACTTTGATGCTGAAAAACCCCATCCCAGCAGAGCATTGTATAGTTTGTGGTACCATGCCCGAGGAGATTGTTTGAGATCATAAAGAGCTTTTTGTAATAAACACACAGTAGATGGATGCGAATGAATAACAAAACCTGGAGATTGCTGCATAAAAACTGTATCAGTAAGATCACCAAGTAGAAAAGCATTGTTAATGTCTAGTTGTCTAATGGTTCAACCAAATGAGACGGCTAAGGACAGCGTAGTACGTATGGTAGTGGGCTTTACAACTGAGCTAAAAGTCTCATCATAATCAATGCCCTCCGTCTGGTCATAACCTTTAGCAACTAACCGGGCTTTATAGCTGTCAACTTTGCCATCTGCTGTGAGTTTAATTTTGAAGACCCACTTGCATCTAATAATTTCAACCTCAGGTGGAAGATGAACTAATTTCCAAGTATTGTTTTTGTTGGACGCAGTGATCTCATCCTTCATAGCAGCTAACCATTGTGAAAACTTAGAGGCTTGTTAGAATGATTTTGGTTCAAACAAGAATTCAGAAGAAAAGGCCTTTGGTTTAAAGATGTCATCCTTGGATCTAGTTATCTAATGATCATTAACAGTAAGCGGCCGATTACTTAGAGTGAAACTGCTGAAAGGTAAAATAGGAGAGGGAGAAGGCTGAGAAGAAGGTATAGAAGGGGTGGAGGAGGAGGATTCAGATTGATGGATATTGTGAATAGAAATTTGTAAAAAAAAAAGAGGGATAATTGGAATGGAGAAGGAAGATTGTTGTGAATCAAACGGAGTAAAGGAAGTAAAAGGAAAGGAATATTCATCAAATGTGACATGACGAGAAATATATATTTTATTTGAGTGAGGATCTAAACATATATAACTCTTATGATGAGCACTGTAGCCTAAAAAGGCACAAAGTAAAGAACGATGTTGAAGTTTGTGATGATTGAAAGGATCAAGAAGTAGAAAGCATAGACAACCAAAAACACGCAACGAGGAATAAGCTGGATGAAGACTTATGGCTCAGGATAGGGGCAAGTAACAAATTGATTAATGTGGTAGCCGTAGCAAAAGCATAGGGCCAAAAATATTGAGGAATTAAAGAATGAAAAATAAGACGAGACCAGTTTCAACAACATGGCGATTTTTACGTTCTACACGTCTATTTTGATTTGGAGTATAAGGATAGGAAACACAATAGTGTATACCAAGAAACTTAAGGACATTTGAGAGGGATTAAAATTTCCCACCCCAGTCAGATTGAACGACGTTAATGTTAAGACCAAAGTGGGTGTAAACAAATTTATGAAAATGTATGAAAATATTGTGGACTTCACTCTTTAAGTTCAAACAGAAAAACCATGTAAATTGAGTGCAATCATCAACAAACAAGAATAAATATTGTGCACCAGTTATAGAATTTACTAGAGATGAGCCCCAAACATCAGTATGAATAATGTCAAAGGGAAACTAACATGAGAAGTAGAAAGTTAAAAAGGTAAACGATGAGTTTTACTCATTTGACAAGGAGTACATAACTTTAGAACAATGTTCTTAGTACAAGGAAAGTGACATGAATTTAAAATATACTACAAGATAGCATGGGGAGGATGACCTAGTTGTAAATGCCACAAGTGGGATGGAGGACTAGTTTGAGCCAACAGAGACAGAATTTGAGATGTCGAGGGGGTCCGGTACAATTCGTTAGTGAGGGAACCCCAAAGGAGTACTTTGTGGGAGATCCGGTCCTTGATAAAAAAATAATTTGAGTGAAATTCAACATAGACAGAATTCTCACAACATAGTTGATTAACGCTAAGCAAGTTATGAGCAATTTGTGGTGTATGAAAGACAATGTTTAATTTAAGAGGACGACATGTCGTCGATATACTAGCAGAACCAAATTGAGTAATTTGGGAGGACTTACCATCGACTGTCACAACATGATGAGAACCAGTATAAAGGGTTGGCTGTTGGAGCATAGAAGAGTGGGGTTGTGAAGTGGTGGGTTGCACCAGAGTCTAATAGCCATGGTGCAGAAGAGGTTGGAGTATTCGGGTTTGGGAGAGGCAAGAGGCCAACAGAGTCTACTTGGGGGGGGGGGGGGGTTGATGTTATAGTTTGCTGGAGTTGAGGGTCGGTAGGAGGCATTGTGCCTGTCATAGTAGCGGTGGCCGAATAACCTACATTTTTTTTAAATTTGACACCTCGGTTTGAAGTGGCTCGGGGACGTGGGCGCCAAGAGTTTTAAGAAGGAGCTGGCACAAAACCAAATTGAGGACGAGTAGTGTGAGTATTAGGTATGTTCTGGACATTGTAGAACAACCAAGGAGTCCATCCTGTGCGAGAAGGACGTTGGATAACTGTATTGATTTGAAGAGGACTTGATGCTAGAGGGACTGAATTCTGCTTCTCCAGATGGAAGTCATAACTTTGAAGAATACTATAGAGTTCCTCAAGTGGAGGTTGATCTACCCTATTGGTGATGGAGGTGACAAAGGCATTGTAGTTACTACCTAGTTCCCCAAGAAAGTATAATACTTGGTCACGGTAGGAGACTGGTTCTCCAATTGCTAATAGGGTGTTGCACAAAGACAAGATTTTCTATATATAGATGCTTGCAGAAACTCCATCCTTAGTCAGAGAGTTAGAGTTGGCTACGAAGATCGGTGATTCTTGCTAAAGAGGAGGAGACAAACATTCTGGCCAACGCAAGCCAGATCTCACTGGCAGAGTTGAAACATACAATCTGAGGAAGAAGGTTTTCAGAGAGGGAGGAGAAAATTCAGCTCATGATGAGCTGGTTATAGCGTTGCCATATTGTGAAATCAGGGTTGGGTTGAAGAGAGAGAGAGTCCAAGTATTGAGGAGGCGATGGGCAGGAACCGTCAAGAATGTGGTCGTTTCCATTTGCTATAACAATGTTCAAAAGTTGGGTTTTCCAGACTAAATAGTTTGAGTTATCAAGTTTGATATTGTGGGTCTAGTTCATGGAAGAGAATGGAGGAAGAGAAACAAAAAGGGGAGTCGAAGAGGAGGAGGGAATAGTTGAGCTGGAAGACCCCATAACCCATAGGTCTCGGGCTCTGATACCAAGAAGAGAAAATGATAATGTAAGTTGAAAAGGAGAACAATGAACGTTGGAGAAGATGATGAACAGTAACATGCTTATGGAGAAAGAAAGAAGCAGAGAGAGAGAGAGAGAGAGAGTATATTTCTTTGATTTGATATATTCTTTTGATAAACTTACACCTTCTTTCTCTAGGTTCAACGACTATATCATATTTACTATCAACCATAGTTATTCTAAACCATGGTTATGCTAACAAAGCATCTACTAAGGTTTCAAACACTTTGAGAAAATGTTAAACAAAAACAACCAACAGGTTTTCCTCATCATGAATCATAACTTAAATATAGTCTATAAAAGGTTGACTATTTGGTCACGAACTCAACCCACCATCAGGTCATCTCTTAGGTGACCAAACAACTATGCTCATGAAAATGGGTTTGGGACCATCATCACTCCCAGTTTCTTCATCCTCCATAGCCCCGCCACCGGTGAGCTTGCTGCTTCGGGAGATTCCGAGCAGCTACAGATGGCCGCTTCTCAGACCCTGGTCGAACTGACTAGGCTACTTCCGGTTTCAAGGCTCGGAGTTGTTTTTTCGTAAGAGAATGGAGAAAAATAAAAGCACTGTGTTTCGTACAAATATTCCTCTCACCTTCCCTCTCTTCATCAACGTAAACCCTAATGTCATCATAGTTTTGGATGGCAAGTCGTTCGATATGCAAGTCGTCGATGTCGGAGATTTCATGTCGAGTGTTAAATTTACCGGGGATATTAGGGTTTGTGTTTATCTTGAAACTTCTGAGCCTCAACATTCTAAGGTATCTTTACATCTTCTCTGCACTGCATAATTTAGATCCCCACCTGATTGTTTGTTAAATAATATTTTTTTAGAATTCACCAGAGTGGGATATTACGAACACATCCTGGTATTACTATGTTTATTTTCCCAATGTATGGATACTAATGGAGATTTCGAAGAACATGGCTTATGCATATGAAAATATGAGAAATTATTGATGTATTAATAAAATTAAGTAAATGAAATTTTTGGGTCTTTATTAACAATGTTCTGTCATCATCTTCCTCATGAAGGTAAAAAGCTTCGCCATGGACGTCCTTAGACGGAGCTCTAAGACAATGGTTTCAGAGCTCACATCAAGCCTCTCCACCATGTGGGATACAATAGAAACCAATGTTTCAAAGAATGGTTCAGCCGAGTACTTAATCTCAATGTAGCAGTTGATTTTCAGGTTCCTCTCCAAAATCCTCATCGGAGCCGCCCTTTCGACCTCGCCAGAGATTGAAAAGTTCGGCTTCTCCATTCTAGACAGATGGCTTGCACTCGTGCTCCTTCCTAAAGGATTAGTGATCGTAAAGATAGTTTACTATTGATGAAAGGAAATATAAATACTCTTGTGAGTAATTACAATAATACCCAAAGTAATTACAGGGATAATAATAGCTCCAATATACCCCCTCAAGATGGTGATCCATCAGAGACACCAATCTTGGAGCATAAGCTGAGAAGATGGAGCATAAGCTGAGAAGATGAGGGCGCAGAAGCGATTTCGTGAGTACATCAGCAAGTTGGTCATTCCCTGAGATATAGGCAACACAAAGGTGCTGGTGCTGAACCAAGTCACAAACAAAGTGATAATCCATAGCAAGATGCTTCATCCTGGAGTTAAACACCCGATTCGTACAAAGATAAGTTGCACCAAGATTATCAGAGTATAGAACTAGCAGAGCGAAAAGATAGACACCAAGATCCTTAAGCAAGGATTTGACCCACTCTAGTTCTGCAGTGCCAGAGGCAATGGCACGATACTTAGCCTCTGTGGAGGAGCGAGCAACAATGCGTTGTTTCATGGAGCTCTAAGCAATTGGATTGGCGCCAAGGAAAACAACATAGGCCCCAGTTGATGCCAGGTCATCTGGATTACCGCCCCAGTCGGCGTCAGAATATGCATGAAGTGATGGAAGGGTGCGGCTGTAACACCCGACAACTTCGAGCAGGTGAACTTTCTTTTAACGCAACTGAATTAACTGTCATCCATGCATACATTTCCTTGGTCGAAAATTTAGGCGCCAAAGTTTACTCAGCTCTTTTTATAAAATTAGGTTTGGTGGCAAACTTGTAAATAGGCCTAGCTCAATAGTGTATAAATAGAAAATGAAAATCCTAAAACCTCACAAAAACCTCCCTCAGCCAACTTTACCCTTTCAGCCGACTCTCTTTCCCCTCAGCTCTTTTCTCTGTTCTTCCTCCAGCAATCGACTCCCTTCGGATTTCTTCTGATTCTCCAAGCTCGAGGTAAGACTTGGACAATGTGTTTACTGATTAGTCATTTGAGAGTTGATTAGAGTTTTAGATTCGGGTTTTCTGAGAAAATTGAAGTATCATGGTAGAAATAGCTATTAACATAGCATTTATGATTGTCGTAGATAATAAGTAGAAATAATGAGTGTTGGCTGAGCCTGGGTAGTTGGTGAACCCGAACACCAGTATCATTTAGCTGAGGTTTTATGCACACTAAGTGACTGATCTAATGCTCGAATGGAAATGAGTTAGATTTCTAGGATATATACTTAGCTAGAGAGCTACCATTATGGAATATTAGACTACTTAGGATTTGTTTTCTTACATTAATACGTGAAATGACTTAGGTGGGAAAAAGTTCCAAGTGAAGAAAGACATTGCTAAGGAATCCAGGTAAGTGAGTGTGTTAAGATTTCCGGCCACTATGGCCCTGCATCACAAGGGTAGTAGGTTGAGTTTGTTTCTGATATTCGATTATGTTTGAGAAGTTGTCTATTTTAGTATAATATATGGAATAGTGTATGCTCTGTTTTCTAATGAACGACTCCTTCCATGGTCTCATGTTTTGATAATGATTATATTCATGCATCATGATTTATTTACAGACTATACAAAGTATCTTACACGCATACTCCTTTATAAATGAAACAAGAAAACGAAACGTATGAAACCTTGATTAAGTGAGGGTTGGGGGCGGTATTGGCCATGTCACTGTCCAGGGATGGACCATGATTCTTGCCCGTATGGGCCATGTACACGCACTCTGCCTACCCCCCTTCGGCACAAACTTCTCCTTAATCCATGATATGAAAATGATGAACAAGTATATGATTCCCACGATTTGAAAATGAATGAGAACATAAGCATGATTTCTGATTTAAGTAAGAGATGTGAACATGATTTTATTGAGTATGCATGTATTTGTTGTACTCCTTACTAAGTATTAGGCTTATAGTTTGAACCTTATAATGTAGGTGACGAAACAGCAGGTGAGGACTTCACTCTAGAAGAAAATGCTTAGGTCTAGTTGCTGGTTGATGCTCGTGGCGATGATTTGTGGCTGAGGAACAATTTTAACCTATGGTGTGTTGCTCGTAATATGTTTTTAGTAAGGTCTAAGATATTGAAACATGAGTATGATGAAGTTTTCTTATGATGAAGAATACTGGGATTGTTTGATACAGTTTCGTGTTTGAATGAGATTTTAAGACTAAAGGTTCATTTGATTTCTCTAAGTCTTCCGCTACGTATTTAAGTTAAGAATTTTTGATGTTTATGTGTATGGGGATTTTCATTAAAAGGGTGAGTTTATAGAAGAACAGAGTTTTGAAATTTCAACTTCAACCGGTAATCGATGGATGTATGCAGTAAGTGTTATTGGTCGGTAGATGTGGATTATCACTGTTGAGCGGTGGATGTCGCTCGACAAAAGTGGTCGGTGGATGTCACTCGACAAAAGTGATCGGTGGATGTCGAGTATTATTGTGAGTGGTGGATGTCGTCTGCCGAGTTAATGATATCACGTGAGTAACACGTGGTCTGAGCGGTAGATGTATTCAGTGAGTGTTATCGATCAGTAAATGTAAGTAGAAAGTTTTGTCGTTTTGTGATCGATAGATGCGGCTTGTGAACTTGTCGTTTTGTGATCGGTAGATGCGGCTTGTGAGTTTTGTCGTTTTGTGATCGGTAGATGTGGCTAGTGAGTTTTATCGTTTTGTGATCGGTGGATGTAGGGTGTTAATATTCACCGGTGGATATTGAGTGTTATTGCGAGCGGTGGATGGCGTCTGCCGAGTTAATGAAAGCACGTGGTCTGATCGGTGGACGCTAGGTGATTGAGTCATCCGGCTGACATCATCGGCAGATGTGAGATTTTTACTGTTAAGCGGTGGATGACGTTCGATAGAAATGAGCGGTGGATGTAAACAACAGAGGTTAATTTGATTGTCTATTGATTCTTTCTTTAAATAGACATTTCCCCAAATGATTTTTAAACATCTTCGAATTTGATTAGAATTTCTTTAAAAACGTATTTATTTATAAACACAAAAAAAAAAAGAATTTGGGTTGGCATTTTGATTATAAATATGTTTATACGAAATTCTCGACCCGTCGAGTTTTGGGTTATGACAGCGGCTACAAAAATTGATGCCAAGATCTCATGTACCATTTAAATACCGGAGCAAGCATTTCACTGCTCCCCAGTGTGTAGTAGTTAGGGAATGCATAAACTGTGACAACTTATTCACAGCAAAGGCAATGTCAGGCCGCGTCATGCAATGGTGTTGTAGCCCACCAACAACCTAATGATAGAGAGTGGCATCAGCCGGAGGAGACCAATCATGTAGCGATAGGGGGTGCCAACTGCTAACGGGGTAGACACTGATTTTGACGAAAGCATGTTGTGTTTACCAAGCAAGTCAACAACATACTGTCGCTGAGATAGGAGCAATCCCGTTGACGTGGGTAGAACCTCAACACCGCAAAAGAATGACAAATCACCAAGGTCCTTTGTAGAGAAGGTGGAATCAAGTTGTTGAATAATCTGTGAGACAATAGCAGGATCGCTATCAGTAATGATCAGATCATCAACATACACAAGGAAGTAAATAGTGACCTATGGGCGAGGGAGGATAAAAAGTGATGTATCTGTGCGCGATGCAGTGATGCCAATGGTCATTAAGAATGATTGCAAAGCATCATACAAAACACGTGGAGGCTGTTTGAGGCCATAGATGGTGTAACACCCGAATTTTTGGGCTTTCAAATTTTCCGTTATACAAGGGTATTTTCATAAATATAGTAAACTAAGCCCGTTTTACGAATGGGAAGTTTTATTAGAACCCTAAGAATAAATTAAAATACTTGGAGGAATAAGAAAATTGGCGATGTAACACCCAGTTTTACGGATTTTTGAATTTTCATGTTATAAAGAATATTTTCGTTAATATAGCGAATTAAGCCCATTTTGCAAACAGAGAGTTTTATTAGAATCCTAATGATGAATTAGAATATTTGGTGAAATAAGAAAATTTAGAGAAACCAAATCGATAGTTAAATAACAAAATAGGCGGAAAATTGATGAAAGGGCAAAATGGTAATTTGCTAGGTTAAAAACTTATTAAAAATCCCAACTCCTCCCCCTCCCACGTTATTTTTGTTTAGCAGAAAGGAGAGGAGTCCTTCTTTGGCGATTCTCAAGCTCTCCTTTGACGTTTCCTCAAGCCGACGCTGATTCTCCCCTCCATCGTTCAATTTTCTTCACGTTTTCTTCCTAAATCACAGCCCTAGGTAAGATTCTACAGTTTTTGACGTTAGTTTCTGAGTTTTAGGGTTGTTAACGATTAGGGATTCATTTAGGGTTTTGTCAAAATTGTCGGGTTATGCTAGAAACGGTTAGGTTTACCATATTTACGACTCTAATGGACGTAATTGTGATTATTTGATGTAGTTAGTCGATTTAATGGTGGTTGTAAGAATTTTTGTGGTTGGAAAAATTGAGAAACTCCATTAATGGAGGTTTAGAACATGTTGAGCGTGAATTGCTCGATAAAATGCCCGAATAAGTTGAATTAGAATTTTATGAAATTTCCTTTAGCTAGGAGTTTCGTTAGTTTTAGAATTTGGTTGTTTTGGATCGATTCTAATAATGAGAATTGTGAAATTGTCTTAGGTGAACCACGTATTGCAGAGGCACTCGACATGCTAAGGACGCGAGGTAAGTCTTCGTGACTCGTTTGACCGATTTGGCATACACCATAAGAATGTATGGCGATTGAGGAATTGATGATTTAGGATGTTTTGGTTGTAAATAGGCTGGGTAGTTAGGTTTAGTTTAAGTTATTGAATGTTTAATGTTCATTATTTGTTCTATGCTTTAATTACATTTATAGCATTGTACATGTCCATACATCATGTTTTTCTAAAATAGCATGAAAAATGAACTTCCGCATACGTTTTCACAAAAAAGATATGAATGCACATAATCCCGGTCATGTCGGGATGGGATTCAGACATGGCTGTCCTACAGGTGAAGCATGTTTTTCCCCCGATAGATGGAAAAGACTATCTCATCGTGAGACGTGCCCTCTCCGTCTGGTGAATGAACCCCCGGTGACACCTCCCTTTATGTAACTAAAGAATGAAAATGAATGTACGTAATCCCAGTCACGTCGGAGTGGGGTTCAGACATGGCTGTCCTACAGGTAAAACATGTTTTCCCCCGGTAGATTGAAATGGCTGTCTCACAGCGAGACGTGCCCTCTCCATCTGGTGAATGAACCCTCGATGACACCTCCTGTTATGTAACTAGATGAATAAAATGCCTGCATGATTTTCTGAACAGCATATGCATAGCATGCATTTTCATTTACGTCGATTTACTGAGCCTTTAGCTCATAGAATGTCTCTATAGTGTAGGTGACATAGCAGAACGTGAGGATGACGTTCCTCTACCCGATGAATGCACATGTAGAAGAAGGGTGCCCGTGGGAGTGTGCTGAGCAGTCGAGGCGATTTTGACCCGTGGGAACCGTCATATAGGTATTTTGGTAATTTATGTGAAAATGATATGGAAAATGTATAGATAGGTTATTTTGGATGATTAGCTGCTAGTTTGAGAACGTTGACGTTGTTAGTGATTTTCTGGATAATTTAATGGATGGGTTTACCTTTTTTTGGATGATTTTTACGAGCTTTCGTTGCGTAGGTTTAATGTTGATGAAATGGATTAGGTTTTGGATTCGATTGTTGATGTTAGAGTAATTTTGTTGGTTGAGTGTTTTAAACTTGTAGGGATATGCTCGGTTTTTAGAGCGACCTATGCAGTTAGTTTTCATGAATTTTCAATACATTTTTAGACGCATTTTCGGTTACGATTTTGAGTCAGGATTTTGGAGTTCGAGGCGTTTTGTGTTTGGTAAAGTTTAAAGTAAGAGTGGGTGTGAAATGTAAGTGAAAAGAATGAAGAAAAGTGAAGAAAATGTGAACAAAATGAGAGGGGCGCGAAGGAGGTACGGAGGGCGCGCAGCAGGCGCACAGGGCGCGCGCTGCTGGGCGCCCAGCCGATCGATCGGACGCCCACCCGATCGATTGCCGCTGGCGCTAGGGCGGGCAGAGAGCCTGCCGATCGATCGGCGCTCTGCTGCGCGCAGCGACAGCGCGAAGCGCGCGCACTGTCTGAGCGACACGCGCGCCACACCATAAGTGACCCAAAATAGGTTTTTTCAAATTTTGACTTTTCAAAACACGTTTCGACCTGACCTTTTACGATACTTTTTAAACGTATTTTACGAGCATACCCCACATATTTTAAAGAATTTTAAAGACCCAAAAACTGAGTCGACGTTTTATAAAAAAATGGTTTTAGCTTCGATTTAAATGTTTCAAAAGTCAAAAAATTTTACGCTCGAAATGTCTAAGTCAAAGTCAACGTCAAGTCAAGTCCTGTGACGGCTCAGAAACGGTTGGGATCGTTACAATTAGTGGTATCAGAGCTCCCAGGTTTTAAAATCAGTTCTGTAGACTGCTCGACTGTGCAAGCCACAACACAGACATGCTTCCTCAACTGTAAGTACGTTTATAAGTTCTCTTTTATTTCTATTTCTTAGGATTATTTGTCTTTAACCTTTATAGGATTAACAAAATGGTACGGAGAGGAAATGATAGGGATGAGAGAGACGACACCATAGATCTATTGAGGGATGTCATTGCCCAACAAGCTCAACATCTTGACCGACAAGCACAACATATAGATAGGAAATCTCGTCAGCTCGAGACGTTGATAAACCGAGAGGGCCCTAGAGCCCAAAGGGTAGTTTCTCCCAATAAATACAGTACGGAGAGGTTCCTCTGAGGGTTTCAACCACACCCAGTAGAAGAAAGACAACAACCAATGAGGGGAATAAAGAGGATGGGCAAGAAAGAAATTGAACGAAGTCGACAGAAGCGCGTACAAGAACCTCAGCATAAGCCTCGATGCCCAAGGTGTAAGAAGAATCATTGCAGTGTGTGTCGATTGGGAACAGAATGATGCTATAGATGCGGGGAGGTGGGCCAGGTATAGTTTTATCTCAGCAGTTAATAGAGTGAAAAACATTAAAGTAGAGATGTAGGGTAGAGTGAGGATTTGAAAGTAATAATTGTGCGATAGATCAAAGTAGGTTTGAAAATAGAGAAGTAAAGAATACTAGAAGTTGGGTAAGAAGGGGTTCCTAGGCGAACCTCGACGAGAAGACAGTAAGTTAAATATAGGACGATGTAAACCTTATAGAAAGAGAGTTATGCATTAATAGGATTAGCCTGAGTTAACCATAAGAAGTTTTGCACTTAGAATTTAGTTACCATTGGAAAGATACAACTTATGAGATATAAATTTAGATAGATAGAAACTTGACCCTAATTGACAAACTCTTGGAGTTTTAGGGTATGATGAATCAAAGAAAAATTTAGAGCATAGATATGAAACGTATCGAGGGATGCTCTAGACTGTCAAGGAATAATTAGTTATTTTAAGCAAATAAAAAAATAAAGGGATTTACTCGGAGTTTGGAAGTTAACAATTTCAAGACGATAATGGACCAAGGTTATACGAAAGGTAATACTCGAGTTACAAAATTGGCCGTTTTCTAGGAAATAAATGCCGTCTTAGAAGACTGACCAATAAAGGACGATTACCAGTTTGCGAAAAGATTTTGACCGACATACTATAAGGGGAAGATTTAGTAAAGTTAAGAATGGTCATTTGAGTAGTAGACACGTCAGGCATTTTGTGTTGCTTGATTAGATGTTAAGAATAAAAAACATAAGAGTTAGAAAGAGCTTAAAACCTAAACGCATTAACCAATGAGAGAAAAGTTTAGCACTTTGAATTGGGAGTCGTGTTTAGAGGCTAAAGCAACTAGTATGACCATAGAAGGGATGGCGATTCAACTAGAGTGAGTCTATAGTTGGTATAGTTTAAATTAAGAACCACGAACGTGAGACTTACCACCAGGATGGAAGTAAGAACATCAATATTCGAGGAACTAAGAAGGTTAGATTTAATGAAGAGGTGATCTAAATTTTTTAGAGTTTGAGCAGATTTGGATTAAGGATGTAAACTGTCACGACCCTAACATTGTACCCTTATTTACCGTACAAATTTTTCATTTTATCCTTTATTCTTAGCGTCTATGCGGAAACGATTTGAAAACAATTTAATAAAACGTTCAAAACAATTATTTAAATCAATACGTACCCGAACACCTATAAAATACAACTATACAACAAACACCCGATACTCGTATGTCTTCCGAATTACCACCCCAAAACCGACTCGAAACACAACCATAACAAAGTACGTTTTCAAGAAAATAAACTGCGTGGATACGTTTAAAAGTATAACATATCCTCCTGTTTCAAAATCACAAAACAGTTTATAAAACAGGTTTCCAAACAGACATTTAAAATATCAAATGTAAACCTATCCACTAACCAGATTTCAAACATCCTATAATTTCTATACAACCACCATTTAAATGTAAACCTATCCACTAACCGAATTCCAAACATCCTATAATGTCTATACAGTTTACCATTAGCCCAAAACATTCCAAACTCTCAAAACATCTATACATACTTCCCCACGGGTCAGATAAGCATCAACTGCGCCAGCACACCACCGCAGCCATCCTCCGTCAACTGAACTCATGCCTCCGGAGGAGGGACATCGTCCTCACCTGGTATCTCGATATCTAGATCACCTACACCGTACATAACACACTATGAGATAAAAATCTCAGCAAGCTCTACGTAAATGAAAATGCGTGCTATGCATGTGCTGTTCATAAACCATACTATCGTTTTATTTTTTCGTTAACCTTTCGTTCACCTTTTCGTTTACCTTTTTGTTAACCTTTTCATTTACCTTTTCGTTATCCTTTTCGTTATCCTTTTCGTTAACCTTTTCATTTACCTTTTCGTTTACCTTTTCGTTTACCTTTTCGTTTACCTTTTCGTTAACCTTTTCGTTTACCTTTTCGTTATCCTTTTCGTTATCCTTTTCGTTAACCTTTTCGTTAAACTTTTCAATTACCTTTTCTTTAACCTTTTCGTTTATCTTTTCGTTTACCTTTTCGTTATCCTTTTCGTTAGCCTTTTCGTTAACCTTTTCGTTCACCTTTTCGTTTACCTTTTCGTTTACCTTTTCGTTTACCTTTTCGTTATCCTTTTCGTTAGCCTTTTCGTTAGCCTTTTCGTTCACCTTTTCGTTTACCTTTTCGTTTACCTTTTCGTTCACCTTTTCGTTAACCTTTTCGTTAATCTTTTCGTTTACCTTTTCGTTATCCTTTTCGTTATCCTTTTCGTTAGCCTTTTCGTTCACCTTTTCGTTCACCTTTTCGTTTACCTTTTCGTTTACCTTTTCGTTATCCTTTTCGTTATCCTTTTCGTTCACCTTTTCGTTCACCTTTTCGTTTACCTTTTCGTTTACCTTTTCGTTTACCTTTTCGTTATCCTTTTCGTTAGCCTTTTCGTTAACCTTTTCGTTCACCTTTTCGTTTACCTTTTCGTTTACCTTTTCGTTCACCTTTTCGTTAACCTTTTCGTTAATCTTTTCGTTTACCTTTTCGTTATCCTTTTCGTTAACCATGATGCATGAACAATTCATATCTTAAAGTAAACAGGCAATACTGTATACCATCAAAGACTGTAAAACATAATCTATAAAACAAATAAACCTAGCTACCCAACCAAAGCAATATAAAACAAGTGCGTCTCCAAAATTCCTCGACACGACATTCGACGTACGGTGTAGGCCAATCGGCCAGAGAAGATCACGAGAACTTACCTGACGTCAGTTGCAAGGCTAGCTCCGTCCACGAGCGTGGTTCGCCTACGCAATTGTTATCAATTTGTCGTTAATACGAGCTTAAACAATAATATGTCCAAATTTAACAAAAACCTTAACTAATGAACTTCCTAAAATCTTCACCTAACTAATCGAAGTATTTAAACAATGATTAACGCTCGATAGTTTAAAATCACAATTAACGAGTTTTCCTAAAAACCCGAAAATTCTCCAATTTTAACATTTCTCACAATTCACTCTAATTCCGTCCAATAACGTTCAATACGTCCTTTATATCGTCAATTACTATAAACCTATTAATTTTGGACCCTAATTTGGGTTCGGTAAAAACCGACCCGAAACTTCAAACGCGCGTAACTTTCGCGTCGGTTATCGGAATCGAACGATTCCAGCGGCCACGCGCTCCCCTAATAACCTATTTTAACCTGCCAAAAGGAATTTTAAAACAATTGACCAGAACTAGGTCAAAAATCCAAAAACCCGAAACTGCCCTTTACCGAAAATTTCCCCCTTTTCGATTTTTCATCAAATTTCACCTATTTCCTCACCAATCGACCACCTACACCTTCAATTTGAATAATCTAACAAAATTCCCGAGCTACACTCACCAAAACCGGAGTGCCCTAAATCGGAGCCCTCTGATTTTTGCTCAAATTGAGCTCCTCACTGTCAATCAACCATAACCGGTGCAAGGGTCGGCAAACCCACGCCGGAAGGGACCAAAATTGGCCGGCGATCGGAGCCAAAACCGGCTCGTCACACACAGCCCCTAACCGAGCCGAAAAAGAGGGAGAAACCGAGCTTACCTTCGGTTCGTGCGCGGAGGCGGGCCGGAAACCGCCTGTCGCCGCCTTCTGGCCGGAAACCGCCGGTGGTTCACGTCGATCGTCGCTCGCGTCGCCTCCGCTGTCTTCGGCTCACTCGGCGTCGGGTTTTCGAAGAACAACAGAATGCAAAGCATTCTGTTGTTTTGTTTTCTTTTTTTTTTATTTAATAATAATAATTATTATAATAATAATAATAATCCTCTATTTTATTAAACATTACTACATCTCGTGTTTTCAACCCCTTTCAAATTTCTTATTTCGCCAATAAATCCAACTTATTATTTGGGTTCGATTAAAACTGTCCGTTTGTAAATCGGACCCCGTTTACTATTTTTACTAAAACGTCCTTTACGAGAAACGTAATTACTCGGAATATAGCGTTACTATTCCGAAAATTCCCAAAATTTCCTTAAAATTCTTATTATTCGCTAGGATCATGATGACGCTTTCTTTTCGTAAAACGGACTTGATTTGACATATTTACCAAAAATGTCACATATAATATAATATATTAATCCGAAATCCGTACAAGCCGGATATTACATAAACTTATCTAAAACAAGTTTGCAAACAAGGAGATCGTTGGATGAATCGTTGTATGAGAGCCAAGTAGAATGTTTAGAACCTGATTAGGAGGAACAAAAGAAGACAGACTAATTAGTAAACTTCGAAGTAATCCTTGCGTGATAATGGGGATACGTGAAGGAGATTGTTGGATTAATGAGGGGTTAAGATTGGAAGTCTAGATCAGTGTTTAATGTCATGCGATTTGTGAAGTTCGCGGTTTATCAAATATGGAGAACGGGGATTCGCACAGTAACCATTTAAATAAACTTAGAAGTGAGGCTAAGTTAGGAAAGTTCTAAAGGTTCAACTCGTACTTAACAAGTCAAGACCAATGAATGCATAAATGACTTAAGGTTAGAATGAACAGTTTAGAGCATATCAATGGTGAAATTTAGGGATTCGACCGTACTCGGAGTTTATAAAGATTTGAGTTAGACAAATGGAGTGTAATATAGATAATGTGAGAATTTCAGTTAAGGACATAACGAGGGAGCTCGTTAATATAGCTTAGAGTGAAATGTGATGTTTATTAGGGGTGTGCAAAACCGGTTTCATTTCGGTTTTGGGAAGGAACCGAACCGCTCACTTTCGGTTTTGGATTTACCGAACCGAAACCGGTGTTTCAGCTTACTGAAACCGAACTGGAACCGAACTGAAAGTTCTGGTTCCGGTTCGGTTTCGGTTCTACAACCTTTATTTCCAAAAAATTAAATAATGTCATTAATATGATATAATACCTAATCTAGCTATAAGAATTTGAGATTCTATAAAATCATTAAAAATTTCAGTTCCTCCAGAAATAAGCATTCTGGTATCATCATGTTGCAACATAATCAAAAACAAGTATTTTATGATGCGGAATATCTGACCAAACATCATTTGCATTCATTGAATATGAAAATATTAAGCATAAAATAGTACAAGTCAAATATAAATTAAAAAAAATGACAAACCAAAGTAAGGAAATAAAAGTAATATCATAACAAAAGTAATAATACCAAGTTATTAACGGCCACGACAGAGAAACAAACAGAGTATCAAACAGAATATTAGTTCCAAGCCTTCAACTATTCCACCAATATTAGAAGAATATCTTCATCTACATTAGGTGAGGTGAAATCTACAAAATATAGTTGATAAACCAATTAGATAAAATGAATTAGAACTATGAAACGAAAAGATAATAAAGATATAAAATAGTATATACCTTGTTCAATTTCATCAATATTTGCCACTAAAGAATTAAAGTTGGTAGATTGATGTTTTGCCGTTCGAATCAACTTTGAGTGCAAATAAGCGCCTCGACAGTCTTTGGGGACAAAGAACTACGAAATGAATTGAGCATACGTCCTCCGTTACTAAATGCTGATTTCGAAGTAACTGTTGAAATGGGGATAACCAATACATCTCTTGCTATTTTACTCAATAGTGGAAATTTCAAGGAATTCACTTTCCACTATGCTAGAATATCAATTTTATCTGAAAACTTTGCTAATCTTTCAGATAAATATTGATGAACTTCAGTCTGATTAATTGAATCGTCATCCTCATCTTGATCATTAAAAAACATCTCATGCACCTTATTGTGGGTCAAAGTACTAATTTGTCTTATTACGGTAGAAGTCGTTCCAACCATCATACTAGAATTGTCTTCTAAAGTATCAAAATTCAAATCAGATTTATAATGGAAATATAATCTTTCCATCACATTTTATACTTGTCTCACTAAATCATTTGTCTTGTCACTATTAAACAACATGGTGACACAATGTTTCAAAAACTTCATTTTATATCTAGGGTCTAGTACAATTGCCACACACATCAACATATTGAATTTATCACAACTCCCCCAATATTTGTCAAACTTTCTTTGCATGTCAATAGCCATTCTTCTCAACAATGGATTATCACACTGAGAGTGTTCATGGATAATCATTTTCAAATTACACACTTCACTAATATAAATATTGGAGGTGACATGTGAGAAGACTGAAACGGAAACAGTTGTATCGTAAAAGATCTTCCAAAACATGACAAGATCTCTAATATTAGCCCAATCTTCTATTGTGGGTGGTCTTTCACTTTCCCCGCCCAAATCAAGAAAATAATGACAATCACTTTCAATTAACTTTACAAAAGCTCTTTCATACTTTTCGGCGCTTTCTAACATTAAATATGTAGAATTCCATCTATAGGTACGTCAAGACAAACATTACTTTTGCAAGTGATCTTTACATTTTCAACACAATTTCTAAATTGTTGTAGCCTTGCAAGAGAAGATCGAACATATTTCACTATTCTATGAACTATTGCAATAGACTCTTGATGATCTTTTAAACCATCACACAATCAAATTCAAAATGTGTGCAAAACATCTCAAATGCATGTGTTCCTCATTCAAAACTAACCCATTCCAATTTTTAATACTTTTGACCAAATACGAAATTGCAACATCATTCGAAGAAGCATTGTCAACTGTAATCGTCAAAACATTTTTAATTCTCCATTCAAACAAGCATCTTTCTATTTCTTTACCAATCGTTTCGCATTTATGATTTGAAATCAAGCAAAAATTGATAGTTCTCTTACACAATATCCAATTATTATTAATGTAATGAGAAGTTAATACCATGTAATTCAAATTTTGAACAGAAGTCCATGTATCTGTAGTCAAGCATACTCGTTGAGATGTATTTCTAAAATAATCTTTCAATTTCAATTTTTCTTTCTCATAAATACTCATAATATCTCGTCCAATGGTAGTTCTAGAAGGTATGAAAAATTTAGGTTGAACATATTGCGAATATGTTCTAAAACCCTCTCCTTCAACAAATTTCAAAGGCAATTCATCAACAATAATCATCTTTGCAAGCAATTCTCGACAAGTTGCAAGACTAAAATAAGTTACACTCGATCCCCCTCCCATATTCTGATAGCTTAATGTCTTTTGCTTCCTATCGAAACTTGCCAATAATTTGTTGCAATTAAGGATGTTTTTTTTCAAGTTTGATGTCCCATTTTTCGATGCATGACATGCATATGACTGTGAGCAATGATTACATTTTGCTCTAGGATTGCTACTATCAGAACTGTCAATCTTCGTAAAATGATTCCAAACTTCTGATTTTTTCCTTTTCGTTTGACTAAGTGCAGGACCCTTGACATGCCTCAGAGGCCCGTTACAAAATCACAAACTCAGGCACAAAATTTAATCGTTCAATGTTCTAATGACTTGTCTGTTTTTACAGGTTTTGATCCCATCATGGACTTCACTTGGAAGCCGACTAAGGAGGATGAGGAGAAGCCTTGCCATGTCATTCATTGGAGCATTCGTACGGAGCTTACGGGCAGCCATATGGGAATTTGTTTTCCCGGGCCTTAATTTGTAATTTTTAATTTTTAAACTCATTGGCATACATTCGCCTTTATTGTAAGGATTTTATAATTGCATTTCATGCATTAGATTGTGTGGTTAGGACTAGATGTATGGTGGTGGATTTTGGTTGAAGAAAATTCAACAATTCAAAGGAAAAGAGACTTCCACAAATCGAGCCCAAAGAAAGACTTGGCCCAAAGAAGAACCCACTATTAAAGGTATAATTTTGCAGGTATATTAGTGGGTGATCACATGGATTCATGACTTGGAAGATTTTGGGCCCTTGATGCAATTTTGGCTCGGCCATCATCCAATCTGCTCAGCTGGCACGCGCGGGCAAGGAGCTGGAGGCCCGGGCAGGCAGGCAATTGGCGCGGGCAGGCGGGCGCAGATCAGTGCACTGGAACGTTGGTTGGCGCCTCCCTGGTGCCAGCTGGTGCGCGCGCGGCAGCGCTCCATTGGTGATCAGCGCGCGCCACAGCTTCTCATCCTAGCCTTTGGATCAAATTTAATCAATGGCCACCATTTTTTCCTCCAAACCCCATCCACCTTAGGTTGCCTATTTAAGCATGGAATTGGTGATTGTAAACAACTTTTTTGTCATATCTATACACTACTATTTCCCCTAAATTCCAAGTGGAGAAGCCCTCCATTGCTAACCTAGCTTAGGTTGCTAGGATAGCTCTTAGCTATTCCCTCACCTTCTCCATTGGGAGTTGAATCGAGGATGAAAATCCCCGGCCTACGGTGGTCGTTTTCCTCCCGAAAAATGCTTATCCGAGAGCTTAACCCGTAAGATCGCTCTACGAATCCGCCAAGGGTATTTTCTTATTTTCCTCGCTATCACTCTCACATACAACACTCTTAAATTCGGTTCCATCTTCACACACCTTCACTTTTATTGTCATTTTCTTTCCTTTTAGCATTACATCTTCATCTCGGCCATATCCTCTCTTCTTCATCTCTTTCCTTTATTTTATTCATTTTTCATTCCATTCCTTAATTATAGATCAATCGGCCCTAGCTCTATTTTAATTTCTCTTTTAGCAGTTTATTTTAGCTTCATCTCTCTTTATTTTGGTCTTACAAACACTTGCATGCTAGCACTTCTTGCATACGTTTTTGTGGGTTTTCACACGGACCCTTTTCTAAGGGATCCCATGTCAACCCTCTACAATATTATTAATGCTTTCCATCCCAAAACAAATTTAATCAATGGCACCCAATTTTTCCTCCAAACCCCATCCACTTAGGTTGGCCTATTTAAGCATGGAATTGGCTGTGATGTAAACACTTGGTTGTCATATCTTACACTACTAGTTCCCATAAATTCCAAGTGGAGAAGCCTCCATGTAACCTAGCTTAGGTTGCTAGGATAGCTCTTAGTATTCCCTTCACCTTCGCCATTGGGAGTTGAATCGAGGATGAAAAGTCCGGGCTACGGGGTCGTTTTCCTCCCGAAAAATGCTTATCGAGAGCTTAACCCGTAAGATCGCTCTACGAATCGCCAAGGGTATTTTCTTATTTTCCTCGCTATCACTCTCACATACAACACTCTTAAATTCGGTTCCATCTTCACACACCTTCACTTTTATTGTCATTTTCTTTCCTTTTAGCATTACATCTTCATCTCGGCCATATCCTCTCTTCTTCATCTCTTTCCTTTATTTTATTTCATGTTTCATTCCATTACTTAATATATATATAAATCGGCCCTAGCTCTATTTTAATTTCTAGCATTTTATTTTATCTTCATCTCTCTTTATTTTGGTCTTACACAACACTTGCATGCTAGCACTTCTTGCATACGTTTTTGTGGGTTTCACACGGACCCTTTTCTAAGGGATCCCATGTCAACCCTCTACAATATTATTAATGCTTTCCATCCCAAAACAAATTTAATCAATCAAAATCAACGACAAAATCAAAGATACTACACATGTTGCTTGCTCTAATGCTTTCGGTTATAATAAAATAGCACATAACAAACAAAGAAAACACATAAATTGCTCTCGGTCACGCCCGAAGAGTCTCCCAAAACAGAAACATTAGGTAATTATACAGTGCAAAACACATAAAACATGCTAAACATGCTAAACAATAAACATTGCTCTCGGTCAAAAACAGAGCAAAATCATTGACTTTGCTCTGTCAAAACCAGGAAGAGAGCAAACACATTTTGCTCTCTGTCTTTGAACAAACGACAGAGAGCAAAATCATTTTGCTCTCTGTATTTTGCTCTCTGTCGTAAGTTCACTTAGAATCCTAGTTTCTGCTGAGAAAAGAGAGGCGCTCTGTAAAGCAAAATCATTTTGCTCTCTCGTTCATTTTGATCATTTTGCTCTAAGTTAGAGCAAAATCAATGATGATTTTGCTCTCTGTCAAACACAAAAATGAGCTAACTGTAAAGAATAGGACATACCCGTTTATCGTTATTCGGTTGCCTGATTGTGTGTCGTCATCGGTGTTGTTGTCATCGTCGATACTCGATAGCCCGTAGCAGAGACTGAGAGTCATCGCCTCGCCTGATCGTCGCAGTCATCGTAGTCGATTTTGGTGGAAGAGTCGTTGCAGTTGCCTGATCGTCGCCTCGCCTGATCGTCTCTGGAGTCTGGTGGAAGAGTGGTCCAGTGAAGAAAAGAAGCGATTTACGGATTTAGGTCTAAAATCTTCCAGGAATGGTTCGGTTTGGTTTGGAACGGTTTTGACCAATCCAAACCGATAACCGAACCTAAAAAGTCTGTTCCAGGGGCTCAAAACTGAAGTTCGGTTTCTAGGGGCTCAAAACCGATCCGACCCGAGCCGAATCCACCGATTCCAGTTCGGTTCATCGGTTTCGGTTCGGTTTTGCACACCCCTAATGTTTATAGGATCTTATTTACAAAGGAACTAGGATCTTAAGGGAGTAGCGACTTTAGCTCCCAGTTGGACTCATTGAGACCTGGAGGTATTTTGATGATATAGTTAGTGAAGTATAGCTATGAGAACTTAGTTGAGAAACCCACACTGGAATAGTTGCCGATAATCGGCGAAACTAAGGATACTATCGATAAAATAGTTTATGAGGGATCATTGTTAAAGAACATGTAGAAATTGAGTTGGCATACGTTCTGAATACAGATAAAGCTGATGAACTTATGCGGAGGTTTGAGTTACATCCCAAGAGTCGGTAGAAATCCTTAGACGATATGCAATCCAGTTGATGTTGGGAAGCTTAGATATAGCTATGATTGAAACGAATAGCTAAGGAAAAACCTCGATGGCAGAAAACTTCAAAGTTCGCTTTATTTGGAGATTTAGGGGTTGAAAATGAGTTTTGATCGAGGAAGCCTGAACATAAGGCCAAGTTAGAAGGGTAAGGAAAATTTAACTTATGGATGATTAATTGGAAGCCAATGTATGGGTGAATTAGTTATGTGCATGAACATGCAGTTGGATTATTCAAATTGGAGACTTAGGAATTTGTTAGCAGGTGATGCATAACCTGGAGCGTGGTTAGCCAAATCGAAGATAGCAAATGCGGTTAGGGGCTAATGTTGCATCATTAGGTTTTAGGGATTTTGGTTTAGAACCATAGAGATGACCCCAAGTATGGATAGGATCAAAGTTCTTAAAGAGAAATTCAAATTTTGGAGAGATGGAGGGAAGAGACTCGAAAAAGAATAAAGGGATTATAAGTTGAAGTATAAGTCAACAAGACATGAGACAATAATATCAAGAACTATAAGTTAAGTCAAATTTTGATGACAAAATTTTAATTAAGGTGGGTGGAATGTAACATCCAAATTTTTGGGCTTTCGAATTTTTCGTCATACAAGGGTATTTTCGTAAATATAGTAACTAAGCCCGTTTTACGAACGAGAAGTTTTATTAGAACCTTAAGAATAAATTAGAATATTTGGAAGAATAAGAGAATTTTGATGATGTAACACCCGGTTTTACGGGTTTTTGGATTTTCTCGTTATAAAGGATATTTTCATAAATATAGCGAATTAAACCCGTTTTGCAAACAGAGAATTTTATTAGAACCCTAATGATGAATTGAAATATTAGTGAAATAAGAAAATTTGGAAAAACCAAATCAATAGTTAAATAACAAAATGGGCGGAAAATTGATGAAGGGGCAAAACGGTAATTTGCTAGGTTAAAAACTTATTAAAAATCACAACTCCTCCCCCTCCCACGTTATTTTCGTTCAGCAGAAAGGAGACGAGTTCTTCTCTGGCGAATCTCAAGCTCTCCTTCGACGTTTCCTCAAGCCGACGCTGATTCTCCCCTCCGTCGTACGATTTTCTTCATGTTTTCTTCCTAAATCACAGCTCTAGGTAAGATTCTATGGTTTTGGACGTTAGTTTCTCAGTTTTAGGGTTGTTAACAATTAGGGATTCGTTTAGGGTTTTGTCAAAATTTTTGGGTTATGCTAGAAACGGTTAGGTTTACCGTATTTACGACTCTAATGGACGTAATTGTGATTATTGGATGTAGTTAGTCGATTTAATGGTGGTTGTAAGAGTTTTGGTGGTTGGAAAAATTGAGAAACTCCATTAATGGAGGTTTAGAAAATGTTGAGCGTGAATTACTCGATAAAATGCCCGAATGAGTTGAATTAGAATTTTAGGAAATTTTCTTTAACTAGAAGTTTTGTTAGTTTTGGAATTCAGTTGTTTTGGATCGATTCTAATAACGAGAATTGTGAAATTGTCTTAGGTGAACCACGTATTGTAGAGGCGGTCGACTTGCTAAGAACGCGAGGTAAGTCTTCGCAGCTTGTTTGGCCGATTTGACCTACGCCATAATAATGTATAGCGATTGAGGAATTGATGATTTAGGATGTTTTGGGTGTAAATAGGCTGGTAGGTTTAGTTTAGGTTATTGAATGTTTAATGTTCATTGTTTGTTCTATGCTTTAATTACATTTATAGCATTGTACATGTTCATGCATCACGTTTTTCTAAAATAGCATGAAAAATAAACTTCCGCATACGTTTTCACAAAAAATATGAATGCACGTAATCCGGGTCACGTCGGGGTAGGGTTCAGACATGGCTGTCCTACAGGTGAAACATGTTTTCTCCCTGGTAGATGGACAGCGCTGTCTCACCGCAAGACGTGCCCTCTCCATCTAGTGAATGAACCCCCGGTGACACCTCCCGTTATGTAATTAAATAATGAAAATGAATGTACATAATCCCGGTCACGTCGGGGTGGGATTCAGACATGGCTGTCCTACAGGTGAAGCATGTTTTCCCCCTGGTAGATGGAAAGGGCTGTCTCACCGTGTAACACCCGGAAAATTCTTACAACGCGCGTAACCTTAGATAGGTTATGTTAAGTAGTAAAATTAGAGTGAAATTTTAGAAGAGGAATTTGAGAGAAAAATAAAGTGAATAAATTTGGTTAAATTAAGTGGTTAATTAATTTGTGTTCGGATATTCAAATTGGAGAACTTAAGCCGTGTATAGTTTGAGAGTCAATTTACGCAAATTATAATTTAAGAACGGAATTTTGAAGGGCAAAATGGTATTATTGTTATTAAGTTAGTTTTTAATGTATTATTATTATTATTATTATTATAAAAAAAAAAAACAACAAACAGAATAGCCGAAGCTATTCTGTTCGAGCTCGAACCCGAGCGCCAAGAGGAGAACGGAGAAGGGAGGAAGACGCGAGCGACGATCGACGGCCGTTCACCGCCGTGGTTTCTGACGCTCTCCGGCCAGACAACGGTGACGAGCAGACTCCGGCCCGTCTCCGCGCACAAATCCGTCGAGTAAGCTAATTTCGCCCCTGTTTTTGTTCTGTTTCTAGCCGAGGGTGATAAGCTCGATTGAGCTCCGATCACCGGCCGTTTTTGGCCGTTCTTGGCGTCAATTGACCGAGCTTAACGCCGGCGAGGGTGCCGAGCAATTGTGAGCTCGGATTCGGCAAAAATCTAACAAGCCCGAATTGGGCATTTCGGGTTTCTGGATTTGGAAGCCCTAATTTGTGTTAGATTATGTGAATTAGGTATGTGGGTGATTGATTGGTGAGGAATCGGAGGAGAATTGATGAAAAATCAAAATAGGGAAAATTCCGGGGAAAGGCCAGATTCGGGTTTTCTGAGTTTTGACCTAGCTAGGGTCGTTTGTTTTAAAATTCCTTTTGGCAGGTTAAAATAGGGTATTAGAGGAGTATGTGGCCGCTGGAATCGTTCGATTTCGATAACCGACGAAAAAGTTACGCGCGTTTGAAGTTTCGGGTCGGTTTTTACCGAACCCAAATTAGTGGCCCGTTTAGTTAAGTTTTAGTTGGATTAGGCTAGAAATAGTAGTTTGAGAATAATTGAAGAATGTAGGCTTGATTTTAATGAGCTTTGAATATTTGTAGTTAGAGTTAGTTTAAATATTTTAGAAGTGAATTTTGATGCTTAAGTGAATTTTGTGAATGTGATAGGTTACCTAGTGGGGAAATTTACATAGCCAAAGCGAGTAAGTGCGGTGCAAGAGTTCAGGTAAGTAGAGGATGTTTGTTTTGCCTTCGGGCCTACACCACGGAATGGTAGGAAATTCTTTGGCATTTCAAATAGGTGCCTTGTCGGGCTGAGGTTGCTGGTAGTAGCACCCCGAGGGGTACTCTATGAGAGATGACAGCTAAAACACTTATTGCATTTCAAATAGGTGCCTTGTCGGGCTGAGGTTGCTGGTAGTAGCACCCCGAGGGGTACTCTATGAGAGATGACAGCTAAAACACTTATTGCATTTCAAATAGGTGCCTTGTCGGGCTGAGGTTGCTGGTAGTAGCACCCCGAGGGGTACTCTATGAGAGATGACAGCTAAAACACTTATTGCATTTCAAATAGGGCCTTGTCGGGCTGAGGTTGCTGGTAGTAGCACCCCGAGGGGTACTCTATGAGAGATGACAGCTAAAACACTTATTGCATTTCAAATAGGGCCTTGTCGGGCTGAGGTTGCTGGTAGTAGCACCCCGAGGGGTACTCTATGAGAGATGACAGCTAAAACACTTATTGCATTTCAAATAGGGCCTTGTCGGGCTGAGGTTGCTGGTAGTAGCACCCCGAGGGGTACTCTATGAGAGATGACAGCTAAAACACTTATTGCATTTCAAATAGGGCCTTGTCGGGCTGAGGTTGCTGGTAGTAGCACCCCGAGGGGTACTCTATGAGAGATGACAGCTAAAACACTTATTGCATTTCAAATAGGTGCCTTGTCGGGCTGAGGTTGCTGGTAGTAGCACCCCGAGGGGTACTCTATGAGAGATGACAGCTAAAACACTTATTGCATTTCAAATAGGTGCCTTGTCGGGCTGAGGTTGCTGGTAGTAGCACCCCGAGGGGTACTCTATGAGAGATGACAGCTAAAACACTTATTGCATTTCAAATAGGTGCCTTGTCGGGCTGAGGTTGCTGGTAGTAGCACCCCGAGGGGTACTCTATGAGAGATGACAGCTAAAACACTTATTGCATTTCAAATAGGTGCCTTGTCGGGCTGAGGTTGCTGGTAGTAGCACCCCGAGGGGTACTCTATGAGAGATGACAGCTAAAACACTTATTGCATTTCAAATAGGTGCCTTGTCGGGCTGAGGTTGCTGGTAGTAGCACCCCGAGGGGTACTCTATGAGAGATGACAGCTAAAACACTTATTGCATTTCAAATAGGTGCCTTGTCGGGCTGAGGTTGCTGGTAGTAGCACCCCGAGGGGTACTCTATGAGAGATGACAGCTAAAACACTTATTGCATTTCAAATAGGTGCCTTGTCGGGCTGAGGTTGCTGGTAGTAGCACCCCGAGGGGTA
Organism: Begonia masoniana; assembly: GCA_022432975.1. Taxonomy (NCBI): domain Eukaryota; kingdom Viridiplantae; phylum Streptophyta; class Magnoliopsida; order Cucurbitales; family Begoniaceae; genus Begonia; species Begonia masoniana. The sequence continues at coordinate 40,689,084 of CM039509.1, read as the reverse complement.
CTCTATGAGAGATGACAGCTAAAACACTTATTGCATTTCAAATAGGTGCCTTGTCGGGCTGAGGTTGCTGGTAGTAGCACCCCGAGGGGTACTCTATGAGAGATGACAGCTAAAACACTTATTGCATTTCAAATAGGTGCCTTGTCGGGCTGAGGTTGCTGGTAGTAGCACCCCGAGGGGTACTCTATGAGAGATGACAGCTAAAACACTTATTGCATTTCAAATAGGTGCCTTGTCGGGCTGAGGTTGCTGGTAGTAGCACCCCGAGGGGTACTCTATGAGAGATGACAGCTAAAACACTTATTGCATTTCAAATAGGTGCCTTGTCGGGCTGAGGTTGCTGGTAGTAGCACCCCGAGGGGTACTCTATGAGAGATGACAGCTAAAACACTTATTGCATTTCAAATAGGTGCCTTGTCGGGCTGAGGTTGCTGGTAGTAGCACCCCGAGGGGTACTCTATGAGAGATGACAGCTAAAACACTTATTGCATTTCAAATAGGTGCCTTGTCGGGCTGAGGTTGCTGGTAGTAGCACCCCGAGGGGTACTCTATGAGAGATGACAGCTAAAACACTTATTGCATTTCAAATAGGTGCCTTGTCGGGCTGAGGTTGCTGGTAGTAGCACCCCGAGGGGTACTCTATGAGAGATGACAGCTAAAACACTTATTGCATTTCAAATAGGTGCCTTGTCGGGCTGAGGTTGCTGGTAGTAGCACCCCGAGGGGTACTCTATGAGAGATGACAGCTAAAACACTTATTGCATTTCAAATAGGTGCCTTGTCGGGCTGAGGTTGCTGGTAGTAGCACCCCGAGGGGTACTCTATGAGAGATGACAGCTAAAACACTTATTGCATTTCAAATAGGTGCCTTGTCGGGCTGAGGTTGCTGGTAGTAGCACCCCGAGGGGTACTCTATGAGAGATGACAGCTAAAACACTTATTGCATTTCAAATAGGTGCCTTGTCGGGCTGAGGTTGCTGGTAGTAGCACCCCGAGGGGTACTCTATGAGAGATGACAGCTAAAACACTTATTGCATTTCAAATAGGTGCCTTGTCGGGCTGAGGTTGCTGGTAGTAGCACCCCGAGGGGTACTCTATGAGAGATGACAGCTAAAACACTTATTGCATTTCAAATAGGTGCCTTGTCGGGCTGTTGTTGCTGGTAGTAGCACCCCGAGGGGTAATCTATGAGAGATGACAGCTAAAACACTTATTGCATTTCAAATAGGTGCCTTGTCGGGCTGAGGTTGCTGGTAGTAGCACCCCGAGGGGTACTCTATGAGAGATGACAGCTAAAACACTTATTGCATTTCAAATAGGGCCTTGTCGGGCTGAGGTTGCTGGTAGTAGCACCCCGAGGGGTACTCTATGAGAGATGACAGCTAAAACACTTATTGCATTTCAAATAGGTGCCTTGTCGGGCTGAGGTTGCTGGTAGTAGCACCCCGAGGGGTACTCTATGAGAGATGACAGCTAAAACACTTATGCATTTCAAATAGGTGCCTTGTCGGGCTGAGGTTGCTGGTAGTAGCACCCCGAGGGGTACTCTATGAGAGATGACAGCTAAAACACTTATTGCATTCAAATAGGTGCCTTGTCGGGCTGAGGTTGCTGGTAGTAGCACCCCGAGGGGTACTCTATGAGAGATGACAGCTAAAACACTATTGCATTTCAAATAGGGCCTTGTCGGGCTGAGGTTGCTGGTAGTAGCACCCCGAAGGGTACTCTATGAGAGATGACAGCTAAAACACTTATTGCATTTCAAATAGGTGCCTTGTCGGGCTGAGGTACTGGTAGTAGCACCCCGAGGGGTACTCTATGAGAGATGGTTGACTAAAACATATAATCCTGAATAGTGTGCCTTGTCGGGCTGAGGTGTTGGTATGTAGCACCCCGAGGGGTCCACTATGAAGGATGGTGGTTCGAGTGTGGCCATCCTAGACGGTTATAGGATGTGTGCCAACTCGTTCCACACGGCTTATGAGAGATTAAAGCAAGAGTAAAGCAACAAACAGCAAAGAAGCACAACTGAGTGATAGAAACTGCATGTATTAGGTTGATTGCATTGTGTGTTGTCGTGTTATGTTGAGTCAGTTTGTTGAGTTGCATTGGGTGGTGTTGTGTTGTTGTGTTAGGGTAGGATGGTGTGTGCATTGTTATTGTTATTATTTGTTACTCCCTACTTGCTAAGCGTAAGCTTACGTGTGTGTGTGTTCTGTGGTGTAGGTGACGACTGGAGTACAGGTTAGAGCTACGAAGAAAGCTAGGATTGGGACGCAGCCGTTGATGTACGCTGTATGCCGGTGCGGGCAATTGTCGGGGCGACTCCACCATGGTCTTCGGAGATGTGGACTTTGTATTTTGATAGCGTGTTGTATATGTCTGTTGTTGTATATAGTTAAGTTAAGGGTGATATATCGCCCTATATTGTGGTCTTTCTTCAATTAGGGTTGTTAATATTTTAGTTTAACTCTTTACTGCTATTTGGAGATTTCCCATGCCGTATGCTGGATAGTTGGTTGGTTAGGAGTATTCTGGAACTGTTTGGGGATTGAATTATTGCAGGTACCCAGCATTTTGGGAGGCGCCATTTTCAGGCGTTACTTTGCCAAAATTTTCGGGAAGGATGCCGTGGTGCTTAAAGGTTAGGATTAAGGGGAAGAGTCTAGGCAGCTAGGTATGACGTAAAGAGGTTCAGGAGATTTAGTTTTAAATCCTAGGGTGTTAGGTTTATTTTGATATGAGGTTTTAACGTGGGATTGGTTAGCAAAGTAGCGCTTCGAGCCAGGGCGGATTCGGGGGCGTTACAAGATGGTATCAGAGCAAAAATGGTCAAGTCGTTCAAATGATTACCCGACAATGCCGGCCGCCATGCAACGTGCTTCACCGACTGTAAGTAATTTTTTTCTTTTAGTTGTTTAGAGCTGAGTTTCGATTGTTTAATCTTGTTCAGGCTTAGAACGAATGTACCATGACAACTTCGGTGGATTCCATTAACCAACTTATAGATGTAGTGAACCTATGGTTCGAATAGCTAGGAATTTATGAATTTAATTGAAAAGCGAAACAGACAAGGTAACATCTGTAGGATAGATAGAAGTAGAATGGAGCATAGAGAGATTAGAGAATCTCAGGATGAGAATGTAAGATTGATAACCTAGGATTTTGTATCCTTAGATAGAAATGAAATCCTAGGTAGCAAACATAAGTGAAAAGATTATGCTTGGCATATTGGAGGAACATTAAGGGTTGACTGGTTATTGGTGTTATTCGACCTAGGAGCCAAAACTCAAAGGTGGGAATAGAGACCTAGATACGCCTAGCCTTTTTAATTATGGTGTTATGGCATTGTAGAGAGACTTTTTAGGAAACATTTGTACTCAGGATAGATATTAAAACCTAGTTGAAGAGTAAAAGAGAATCAAGTAGTTAATAAAATTTGGAGAGAATCCTGAGTGAGAATTTGGAAAGGAGGTTAGGCAATTAGGTTTAGACTTTGAGTGTTCGGTAGAGTGTGACTAAAAGTTTCAAATCGTTGAGAGGGAAACTAGCTTAGTTTTGTGTCGCTAAGTTATTAGAAAATGGAGGATAGGAGATGAAAGTTACGTTCTAGGTTTTGGATGGACTTAGGAAGAGGTAAGTAATGAGATTAGTTATTAAGGACGTAGTATTTTGTGTAAAGCTGAAGAACGTAGAGAAGAACGGATAAGAAGAAAAGAAAGGTCCACACATAGATTTTATGAGTAAACTCAGCGGAAGGTTAGAATCTGAGTCCTATGAGTTCGAATGAAAGGGACGAAAATTAACTTCGAAAAGTGTTTGAGTGTGTAGAGAGACTATGAAGTTAAAAAGTTGGAGGTTTTGGTATTTGGTGACCTAGCTAGTTAAGCATAGGATGTAAGTTGGAATTCAAAATGCTATTAGGCAAGAAAATTTAAATTGTTGCAATGCAAGATAGATGAGTTATTAGCTGGCATTATGAATTTTGGAAGGAACTTAGAAAAGAGGCAAATGAAGAGATGAGTTAATCTCAAAGAAGAGAGAGAAAAGCATGTTAGTCAGTAAAGGATTTAGTATCCAGTGTGAAAATGAGGAGTTAGAGAATATTGATAGAAAAGAGCGAAAGTTCACACGGAAGTTATACGAGTAAATTTAGGAGTAAGGTGCATTCTAGAGGATTATAGAAGTTCCGCTTGAATCTTGGGGTTAAAGAGGATAGAGTTGGAATGATAAAGTGGAAGAATCACTAAGGTATGCAAATTTTGAAGACAATAATTGTTGAGATTCTTGAGCGTTGGAATGTATAGTTTAGAATGACCCAACTTAGAGTCATAGAGAATTGACAAATTGGAGTGAATGAAAACTTAGTTAAGACTTCGAGTGCATATTTAGGTAGTGAGCGATAGTAAGATAGAAGGGAAGTGGAGACTTAAGGATTTAGAATAAGAAGTTTATTAATTGAATTTTTATGTTACGTGATTGGGAATACATTGAGAGTTCAAATAAGTTAGGTGACGTATTGTGAAGAGAATTAGGAAAATATTTGTAGTAGTGTTAAGAAACTTGGGAAGAAATTATAAGTCGTATACTATTAGAAGCCGTATACTATAGAAAGGGGAAGGTTAGACTTTGAGGTCTGAACATTAAGTAATTAGTAGTGTAAGATGAGGAGGAATTAGATAAACTTAGCCTGAGGAAAAGCTAGAGTTGAGAACTAAGTTGATAAGATGTAATGGTCTAAGTGATGTCTAAGTGATAAGTGTTTATGAGTATTCAAGTTAGAGGGTAGGTTGGGGAATACCTAGAGTACGCAAATTTTGAGGACAAAATTTTTGTAAGGAGGGTGGATTGTAACACCCAGAAAATTCTTACAACGCGCGTAACCTTAGATAGGTTATGTTAAGTAGTAAAATTAGAGTGAAATTTTAGAAGAGGAATTTGAGAGAAAAATAAAGTGAATAAATTTGGTTAAATTAAGTGGTTAATTAATTTGTGTTCGGATATTCAAATTGGAGAACTTAAGCCGTGTATAGTTTGAGAGTCAATTTACGCAAATTATAATTTAAGAACGGAATTTTGAAGGGCAAAATGGTATTATTGTTATTAAGTTAGTTTTTAATGTATTATTATTATTATTATTATAAAAAAAAAAAAAACAACAAACAGAATAGCCGAAGCTATTCTGTTCGAGCTCGAACCCGAGCGCCGAGAGGAGAACGGAGAAGGGAGGAAGACGCGAGCGACGATTGACGACCGTTCACCGCCGTGGTTTCCGACGCTCTCCGGCCAGACAACGGTGACGAGCAGACTCCGGCCCGTCTCCGCGCACAAATCCGTCGGGTAAGCTAATTTCGCCTCTGTTTTTGTTCTGTTTCTGGCCGAGGGTGATAAGCTCGATTGAGCTCCGATCACCGGCCGTTTTTGGCCGTTCTTGGCGTCAATTGACCGAGCTTAACGCCGGTGAGGGTGCCAAGCAATTGTGAGCTCGGATTTGGCAAAAATCCAACAAGCCCGAATTGGGCATTTCGGGTTTCTGGATTTGGAAGCCCTAATTTGTGTTAGATTATGTGAATTAGGTATGTGGGTGATTGATTGGTGAGGAATCGGAGGAGAATTGATGAAAAATCAAAATAGGGAAAATTCCGGGTAAAGGGCAGATTCGGGTTTTCTGAGTTTTGACCTAGCTAGGGTCGTTTGTTTTAAAATTCCTTTTGGCAGGTTAAAATAGGGTATTAGAGGAGTATGTGGCCGCTGGAATCGTTCGATTCCGATAACCGATGCAAAAGTTACGCGCGTTTGAAGTTTCGGGTCGGTTTTTACTGAACCCAAATTAGTGGCCCGTTTAGTTAAGTTTTAGTTGGATTAGGCTAGAAATAGTAGTTTGAGAATAATTGAAGAATGTAGGCTTGATTTTAATGAGGTTTGAATATTTGTAGTTAGAGTTAGTTTAAATATTTTAGAAGTGAATTTTCATGCTTAAGTGAATTTTGTGAATGTGATAGGTTACCTAGTGGGGAAATTTACATAGCCAAAGCGAGTAAGTGCGGTGCAAGAGTTCAGGTAAGTAGAGGACGTTTGTTTTGCCTTCGGGCCTACACCACGGAACAGTAGGAAATTCTTTGCTGGTTTGGTTGCCTTGTATGGTTTTGGTGATTGTTTGGTTGTTAATGGTTGATAGCTATGCTTTGTTTGTCTTGGGTTAAGTATTAATGGGATATGCATGGTTCGAATTGTGATTTGGTTACTTATGAGAGATTGTTTGCTTGCTTGGGTTTATTAGTTATTACTTTGCTTTGTGTGGCGTTAAGTTGTTGCGTGGCGTCGTTGTGATGGTTACATGGATAGTTGTGTTGTTTATATTAAGTAATGTGAAAATGAATTCCTTATTGTGGTTGTTTGGTGTTGTTAGTTCAGTGTTGTTTGGTAATTGTTTGGTTGTTTTGTTCGGTATTGCATTTTTAAGCATGCATCGTGGTATAGCACGTTAGGTACGATTAGTGGCACTGATTGGCATTGTGAGTATGAACGTAATCAGATAAAGTGACTTGTAAAAAAAAAATGCATCTCGAATAGGTGCCTTGTCGGGCTGAGGTTGCTGGTAGTAGCACCCCGAGGGGTACTCTATGAGAGATGACAGCTAAAACACTTATTGCATTTCAAATAGGTGCCTTGTCGGGCTGAGGTTGCTGGTAGTAGCACCCCGAGGGATACTCTATGAGAGATGACAGCTAAAACACTTATTGCATTTCAAATAGGTGCCTTGTCGGGCTGAGGTTGCTGGTAGTAGCACCCCGAGGGGTACTCTATGAGAGATGACAGCTAAAACACTTATTGCATTTCAAATAGGTGCCTTGTCGGGCTGAGGTTGCTGGTAGTAGCACCCCGAGGGGTACTCTATGAGAGATGACAGCTAAAACACTTATTGCATTTCAAATAGGTGCCTTGTCGGGCTGAGGTTGCTAGTAGTGGCACCCCGAGGGGTACTCTATGAGAGATGACAGCTAAAACACTTATTGCATTTCAAATAGGTGCCTTGTCGGGCTGAGGTGCTGGTAGTAGCACCCCGAGGGGTACTCTATGAGAGATGGTTGGCTAAAACATATAATCCTGAATAGTGTGCCTTATCGGGCTGAGGTGTTGGTATGTAGCACCCCGAAGGGTCCACTATGAAGGATGGTGGTTCGAGTGTGGCCATCCTAGACGGTTATGGGATGTGTGCCAACTCGTTCCACACGGCTTATGAGAGATTAAAGCAAGAGTAAAGCAACGAACAGCAAAGAAGCACAACTGAGTGATAGAAACTGCATGTATTAGGTTGATTGCATTGTGTGTTGTCGTGTTATGTTGAGTCAGTTTGTTGAGTTGCATTGGGTGGTGTTGTGTTGTTGTGTTAGGGTAGGATGGTGTGTGCATTGTTATTGTTATTATTTGTTACTCCCTACTTGCTAAGCGTAAGCTTACGTGTGTGTGTGTTCTGTGGTGTAGGTGACGACTGGAGTACAGGTTAGAGCTACGAAGAAAGCTAGGATTGGGACGCAGCCGTTGATGTACGCTGTATGCCGGTGCGGGCAATTGTCGGGGCGACTCCACCATGGTCTTCGGAGATGTGGACTTTGTATTTTGATAGCGTGTTGTATATGTCTGTTGTTGTATATAGTTAAGTTAAGGGTGATATGTCGCCCTATATTGTGGTCTTTCTTCAATTAGGGTTGTTAATATTTTAGTTTAACTCTTTACTGCTATTTGGAGATTTCCCATGCCGTATGCTGGATAGTTGGTTGGTTAGGAGTATTCTGGAACTGTTTGGGGATTGAATTATTGCAGGTACCTAGCATTTTGGGAGGCGCCATTTTCAGGCGTTACTTTGCCGAAATTTTCGGGAAGGATGCCGTGGTGCTTAAAGGTTATGATTAAGGGGAAGAGTCTAGGCAGCTAGGTATGACGTAAAGAGGTTCAGGAGATTTAGTTTTAAATCCTATGGTGTTAGGTTTATTTTGATATGAGGTTTTAACGTGGGATTGGTTAGCAAAGTAGCGCTCCAAGCCAGGGCGGGTTCGGGGGCATTACACACCGCGAGACGTGCCCTCTCCATCTGGTGAATGAACCCCCGGTGACACCTCCTGTTATATAACTGTTGTGCAAAATAGTTTCGCAAGTGTACGAGTCGCAACAAGTAATATAGTGATAAAGAGAGTGTCGAACCCACGAGGACTTGTAATTAATCATCGAAATAATTAATCTTAATTCTAAATTGAACACACGTTTTATGGTTTGTAAGGATTGAAATTAAAATAAACAACTAAAATAATTGAAATAAACTAAGATAAAATATCACAACAAATAAAATGGGATTAAATCAAATTGATAAAAGCCTAGGTACTACGATTTCACCAAGACAACAGTTATTTCAGTACTTCGCAATTATATTCATAAATATTCTCCCTATGTTGATGATCGATTTCACTAAATTCTATTACAATCTCTCTCGAGCATTGCATAGGTTATCTGATTAATGGGTTATCACTTCTCAGTCTCAAATCCTGCATTAATCAAATACAATTCACTCAAGAAATCACAGTGATCACACCAATATCGTAACTATCTCTAGCTTACGTATATTCATGACATTAATTTCAGTGCTCGGGTATTTATCACCTCTCAGTCTCAAAACACCCCAAAAATCAAGTAAAGATTGGCCAGAAATTTATAGGTTTTAAGAACAGAAATTAAATGCGTCAACAATATTGGAAGAGATATTCATAAAATATAATTAAACGAAGAACATAAAACAAACATCGTCTGGCTACATCGTAGCCCTAGTATAAAAGTTTAGTTCATGCTAAAATAAATAAAAACAATAATAATAAAGTATTGCATAATCAAATAATAGAGATAAAATAAAAGAAAAACTATTGTGTGAAAGTTGCTTCTCTGCCGTTGGAAATCGCCTCTAGCTGCTTGCCCTCAATCGCCAAGTTCAGAAATTGCCGAATGCCAGAATTCCCTCAATATGTTTTCTTTAGGTTTTTATTTTCTTCTTTTCAACTGATCAATGGTTCAGATTTGAAGACTTTTTGCTTTGACGGTTCAGATCAGAGTCAGCAACCTTTCTAAAATTGATTTCATATGTGGCGATCGATCGCTTGAATGTGGCGATCGATCGCCTCTTCAGTTTTTTTTCTCGATCGCCATCACCGATCGCTTCTTCTTATTCTCTTATGGCGATCGATCGCTTGAATTTGGCGATCGATCGCCACCTTCTCTGTTTTCTTGCGCTCCGCTTCTACTTATTCTGTGTTTGTGGCGATTGGTCGCTGGTATGTGGCGACTGATCGCCACCTCTTCTGTTTCTTCCTCTTGTTTTAACTAAAATTTTTGCCTTCTTTTTTATTTCTTCTTTTCCTTTGATTTTCTTCTTCTTCTTGTAACTCTTTTCATTCAATCCCCTGTTTTAAATAAACTTTCTGCGTACTTACACAAAATACATTAAATTCTTTTAAACACTTGAGATAAACTTACCAAATCACGTCTAAAGAGTACAAATAAGTGTGTAAAATACACACTTATCAGTAACTAAATGAATAAAATGACTACATGATTTTTTGAACAGCATATGCACTGAGCCTTTAGCTCATAGAATGTCTCTATGGTGTAGGTGACATAGAAAAAGGTGAGGATGACGTTCTTCTACCCGATGAACGCACAAGTTGAAGAAGGGTGCCCGTGGGATTGCGCTGAACAGTCGAGGCGATTTTGACCTGTGGGAACCGTCGTATATGTATTTTGGGAATTTAGGTGAAAATGATTGGAAAATGTATAGATAGGTTATTTTGGATTATTAGCCGTTAGTTTGAGAACGTTGACATTGTTAGTGATTTTCTGGATAATTTAATGGATGGGTTTACCTTTTTTTTGGATGATTTTTACGAGCTTCCGTTTTGGATTCGATTGTTTATGTTAGAGTAATTTTGTTGGTTGAGTGTTTTAAACTTGTAGAGATATGCTTGGTTTTTAGAGCGACCCATGTAGTTGGTTTTCGTGAATTTTCAATACATTTTTTAACGCGTTTTTGGGTACGATTTTGAGTCGGGATTTTGGTGTTCGAGGCGTTTTGTGTTTGGTAAAGTTTAAAGTAAGAGTGGGTGTAAAATGTAGGTGAAAAGAATGAAGAAAAGTAAAGAAAAGGTGAAAAAAATGAGAGGGCCGCGAAGGAGGCGCGGAGGGCGCGCGTAGTAGGAGCGCAAGGCGCTCGCTGCTGGGCACCCAGCCGATCGATCGGGCGCTCGCGTAGTAGGCGCGCAAGGAGCTCGCTGCTGGGCACCAGCGCCGATCGATCGGGCGCTCGCCCGATCGATCGGCGTTGGCACTGGGGCGGGCAGAGAGCCTACAATCGATCGGCACTCTGTTGCGCACGCTGTTTGGGCGACGCGCACGCCAAGCGCGCGCGCGCCGCACCATAAGTGACCCAAAATAAGTTTTTCCAAATTTTGACTTTTCAAAACACGTTTCGACCCGACCTTTTACGATACTTTTTAAACGTATTTTATGAGCGTACCCCACGTGTTTTAAAGGATTTTAAAAACCCAAAAATCGAGTCGACATTTTATAAAAAAATGGTTTTAGCTTTGGTTTAAATGTTTCAAAAGTCAAAAAAATTTACGCTCGAAATGTCTAAGTCAAAGTTAACGTCAAGTCAAGTCCTGTGACGGCCCGGAAATGGTTGGGGTCGTTACAGATGGCTTTACGAAGGCGACACATGATCAGGATATTTCGTATCACACATTCCCTGTAGTTGCTTCATGTAAACCTCCTCTTGAAGAGTGTCATTTAGAAAGGCATTGTTCACATCGAGTTGCCGTAAAGCCCAATGGCGCTACAAGGCAAGACTTAGGATGGTGCAGACAGTGGTGGGCTTGACAACGGGACTAAAGGTTTCCAATAAGTCAATTCCCAGTCGCTGGTGAAACCCTTTCGCAACAAGTCGTGCTTTGTGTGATCAGTGGGTGAGGGAATAGAGGCAAGGAGGGTGTACTTGTGGTTGGGTTTAGCAATGTTATTTTGGAAGCGGGTTGTCATTGAGTGAGTTCAGGTAGGGAGAGGTTGGATGAATTCTGTAGAATCAATTTTCCCCACTGGTGGTGGAGAACTTGCAGGAGCGGTAAAACTAGCGGGAGGGAGGGATCCCACGGTAGGGGAAGATCCCGCAAGTCGTGGGTCAGAAAGGGTGATGGGCACTGGTGGAGGACCATCGAGGGGGACCAATGGCAGAAGATGGGGTCGCATGGACGGCGAGACTCGAGTGTGCTCGGAGAATGGAAAAATGGATTCGACAAAACGAACATGACGCGATACAAAGACACGGTTAGTGGACCGGTCTAAACGCAGGAAAACACTTTGAGTGAAAGAGTACCCAAGGAAAACACATGCAATGAACTTCAGATCTAATTTGTGATTCATGTATGGACGCAACCAAGGATAACAGAGACAGCCAAAGACGCGAAACTTCTTGAGATTGAGGGGGCTCTAAAAAAGTTTCTCAAAGGACAACATGAGCTGAAGATTTTGTTTAGGCATACATTTGATAAGGTACACGGCAACAGCATAGGCGAATTGCCAGAAGGTAGCTGGAAGTGACGCTTGGTGAAGAAGTGTGTTACCAGTTTCGACAATGTGCCTATGTCTACGTTCGGAATAACCATTGTGCTCGGGTGTATGAGGAGGTGTGGATAGGAAGTCACAAAAGGCAATAAATTCACCACCGTTGTCTATGAAAAAAGTTTTAATCTTGCGAAAAAAGTAATTTTCAACAAGACTTTTGAATTTTTGGAAGGTTTGGTGAACATCGAATTTATGGGCTAACGGATAGAACCAAACATATTTAGTGAAATGATCAACAAAAATAACATAATATTTCAGGCCATCAAATGAGGTAATTGGACAAGTCCAAAGATCAGAGAAAATTACATCTAAATGAGCAATAGAAGAGATAATAGACTGATGAAAATGCAGTTTATGGCTCTTATGAATATGACAAGAATTGCATGAAAAAGTTGCTGGTGTTCGTAAAGAAAGAGACAACCCAAGGTTTGATAACATGCGACGAAAAATAGAAATGGTCGGGTGCCAAGGCAACAATGCCAAGTGGAGACCGAGTCATTTGACATAACAGAAGATGTTAAAACATAAAAACTAGACCTAGACGGAGCACACTGCGGTCATTTGACATAGTCCATCTTTACGCTACCCTTGAATTAGAATGGTCCCCGTGTGACGATCCTGCACTTGAAACGTGGAGTTAAAGAAGAGAACAGTGATATTGTTAGTCGCACGTAAAGCAGAAACAAAATTAGGTTACGGGTAATAGTAGGTACAAAAAGGACATTGGTTAGAGATAGAGGGAACGACGATGTGGGTAAAGAAAGGGAAACAGTATGAGTGATTGCTAGACTAGAGACATCACCAATGACCATGTTGTCAGCAGCTGTATATAGAGAATGGAACGACAGGTTGGCGAGGTCGGTGGTAATATGGTGGGAGGCGCTGGAGTTCAGGATCCACTCATCAGATGGAGTATAAGGGGACGTATACGAGGCAGTGTGAGCCCGCGGAGTGAACCGACTTGGGGCGGCCGGTGCAATATAGAGCGAACACTGTGTAGCCGAATGACCTTGTTGACGACAGATTTGACATTTACCAAGATAGCCACCGCGACCAGTGGTCGGTGTGAACGGCGGCGTACAGTTTTGCCCCAGGTGGGGATTGGGCACCCACAAAGAACCAATAGACTGTGAACTTCGCAGAGGGTCGCGGAGGATTGGTCGGCCACAACAGTGGGGCAGCTTGTTGGGAGCGGTTGCCACCACGAGACCTGTCTCGGTTATTGGATCAGACCGGGGCCACCACTGCAGTGGCAGGAGCAGACACATCAGCTGTAAGCGGATGCACAGAGAGCAAGAAAGCCTCATGGTTTAGCAGCTTTTCGAGTAATTCGTTGAACCCAACGAGTTTTCACGAGCTTGAATTACATTGGAAAGACCCTCGTAGCTATTGTCAAGCCCATCAAGGATGCGAATAGATAACTCATCAAAATCAACCGAAACATTCATCATGGCGAACGCATCAATATTGGCTTTAACCTCTTGCATATACTCGGTGATTGTTCGATTGCCGAGTTTTGGATTGTTTAGTTGGCGACGGTACTGCTGTATGCGACCACGAGACGGTGACGCATAGGCCTTGAAAAGAGTAGCCCAAGCCTCTGAAGCTGTTTTCGAAGCTGATACAAACGGGATAAGAGAGGCATGATGCGAGCCAACAATTGCATTGAGAATCAATTGATCCTGACGGAACCAATAAAGGTAGGCAGGATTTGGCATGGTTGTTGTGGAGTTGGGCGCTGTGATCGTCAGAGACGGGAAGGGAACCGAGCCATCGAGATAGCCAAACAAGTTATAGTCGTGTAGAAGCGAATCAAACTAGATTCTCCACGCAGCATAATTCTTAGAGGTCACTTTGAGAGGAAGCTGCGAATGAACATTGATGGCCACAAGGGCTGGTGGCGAGTTTCCAGAGTCGTCAGCGCCTTCGACAGGGTGCGACTGCGATGAAACCGCAGAAACAGTCGAGGTGGACATGGAGATGGCGAGGATCTAGAGAACTGCGTGAGCAGGAAGGCGAGACAGCTAGAAGCGCGAGCAGCCGGCGGCCGAAGAAGAAAACATAAGAAATGTTGAAATTGATTTTTATCCAGAAACAGAATTCCACCCACGAAATTCTTCCACAAATCCAAAAATCAATTACCCAAAAATGCAAATCGGAGCAAACTAGAAAGAAAGTTCTTTTAATGTTCTTCTGGTGGCTGAAGTGGGGGCTGGCTGCGGTGGAGAAAAAGAAAAGAAGCCCAAATTAGGCTCTGATACCATAAAGGATCAGTCATCGTAAAGATAGTTTACGATTGATGAAAAAAAGTATAAATACTCTTGTGAGTAATTACCATAAAAAATTAGTGATCGTAAAGATAGTTTACGATTTGATGAAAAGAAGTATAAATACTCCTGTGAGAAATAGTAATTACAAGGATAATAATAGCTCCAATACTTCCAACCATCAAAATCGGAGTTCTTCAGCCACTTGAAGAAATCTTCATCCATTTTTTCGCTTACCCATTTGCGTTAATCAGTGGATGTTACAAAAAATAATAAGACTTCGTCGAACAGGAAGGTAAACTTTGAAGAAACCCCAGAGTTATCCAGACAGCGAAGCTAGTTTCAGAGAAAAGTGGAGGATCTTTTTCATCTTCTTTCTTATTATTTTCATGGCTACAGGTGAAGAAACAATAAACAGAGGGGAAGCTGAGTCGAGTAGAAACGATTCAAAACCTTCTTTTTCTACTGGGATTCAATGCTTTTGCTGGCTTTTCTGTGTTTTTATCTACCTTAATTAAGAAAATCATAACTGACAAAGAATTGCAGAAAGAACTAGTCCGGGAAGTGAGGGAGAAGGAGAAGGGCGAGTTGGCACTGAGTTTGAACTCAGTAAAGGAAATGAAACTGCTCCAGTCAGTCGTCTACGTAACACTCCAGCTCAACCCACCGGTTCCTCTCCAATTCGCCCGAGCCAGGAAGGATTTTCAGCTGAGTTCACACGACTCGGCCTATAACATCAAAAAGGGTGCACTACTTTGCGGGTACCAGCCCCTGGTTACGAGAGACCCCAGACTATTTGATGAACCGGAGACTTTCAAACAAGACCGGTTCATGGGTGGGAATGGGCCGGACCTACTGGGCTACGTGTTTTGGTCAAATGGGCCGGAGACCGGTTCACGAGGCGTTTCCAACAGACAGTGCCCGGCTAAAGACTTCGTACCTCTCACTGCTAGTGATTGTCTTTTCTTGGCCTACATCTTTCAAAGGTACGACTCAATTGCAGGCAGCTCAGGATCAATCACAACCGTTGAAAAGGCAAAACGACACAGATTTGGATCAACAAAGAGCACGTGAATAAAATGTACCCATTTCAATTCAATAAAAAAAAAGATCTAGCTGTAACAATTATTGTTTCAAGAGTCGTACAAGTGTGCAGTGGAGAAACTTAAATAACTCAACTTGCTAAGAGACATATACACTTACTCTGCTCCTTTTGTGCCATGAGACATTTGCAATGTCCTTTGTCCATCCTTTAACCAGCTTCAAAAACTTGAAAAATGAGTGAATCATGATACCCTTTGGTTCAATTATGCAGTTTGAACATTCCTCTGCATCTGATTTGCAGGCTTGGTGGCTCCTTCTTTCCATCCTTTGCTTCGAGCTCTCATTTCCCACACTGCAGTCAGCCTTTTCTGAGCTGCTAATGTTTCCTCTGCTTTTTCCCTTGCTTCTTCGCATGTTTCCATCCCAGAATTGCACTTGTCGGCTTCTTTTTGGTACTGAGATGTTATCTTCTTGGCCTCTAGAAGAGCCATGTCTGCTCGTCGTTGGCTTTCTAGAGATTCAGCTTCTCTTAACTTCAACTCCTCCATCATCAGCTCTACGACGTTCTTTTCGGAGTCTTCGTTGACCTCCGAGTCATGCTTTGCACAGTCTGCAAAATGTGTATCCAATGATTAGGAAAGGGAATAATATGTGATGGAGCTTATTGTGCATATCTAATAATTCAATAGTTAATTACGTTAACTAACATCAACGTTAGTTTCAGCATATTAAGGACTTGACAGGGGACAATAGCTAAGTTGGTATCTCTGCTGAAGTCCTTGAGTGCCCAAAACAACTTTCAGACTAGTAATTTCTTTCCCCATTTCTTTCCCCCAGTAAAGAAGGACAATCACACAGCCCATCAAATCAGCTGTTTCAAATTATAAATTTTTGGTCCCCGCAAGTAGAAAAAAAAAAGGATATTGATTTAATTGCATCAAACAAAAAACGAATTGGACATTTCTTTCCAAGTGGTTCTTTCTGAGAAGCTGACAAATACTAAGAAAACATTAAAGGCAAAGTATCATTAACCTATAGAGATAAGGGAAGTCGTGATAAACATGAACTTATAGACTCAATAATATAACTTCTATTTCATTTTCAGGAGGATCGATCATGCCGAATAAATATTAAAAAAATTGTAATAAGAAACTAACCTCCAAATGAAGTATTGCCAAGACCTGCAAGAGAAGTAATCACAATGAGTAGATGGTTTAGCACTTAATATAGTCAAAATAAACAAGCAGAATGACTAAGTTGTATCACAACAAATGTCTAAGCAGAATTTGTATGAGTGACCATTAACCAACCAAAATGTTATTGTAGAGGCACCAAAACCCATACAATATACTTTACTGCAACCAAGCTCTGGCTTGTTGGTGCACATTGACATTAACTCAAGAACAACCTCGCTTTTGGCATCCACTGGCATCTTCAAGAGAGGGTAAAGATAATTCACTCAAGAGAGGTAAAGATAATTCCACTGGCATTTTCAAAATGATGAAACACAAAGTGTGCATATTTTCAGCAATATTATGTCAAGATATCACCGTCTGACATATCTGTGTTTAACAGGCTTTTAAATCAGAGGATATTGATAACTTTCGGACTCATCCAAGCATCTCACAAAAAGAAATCACACTAACCCAAACCATGAATATTGCACATCACAAAAAGAAACTGTCAATTTCTTCGATCAAAGACTTCAAAAATGCTAGAAATTGAGAAATTTAACAAAAATAAGATAATGAATACCATGAAATTACAGAAACTTTTGTGAAGATGTGATACTAATCATCCACCCTTTTTATCAGTAAAGATACTAACCATCTAGTTACCATTCACAATATTGTAGATGTCAACAACTCTACCACGTCTAGGATTTTAACTGACTGAAAATTGTAAGAGGCAAAAGAGAAAAGCCAAGAAAGAAACATAGCATGTATGTCTACAAGGCGGTGAAAACTAAGTCCTACAAATTCAATTTACCAGACAACAAAAAGCCTAATTAAACGAACACATTGCTCGACATGGAGGAATCCATCGCTGTATTTTAATTGCACTTCAGTTCCATGGATCTAGTACTTCCAACTACTGAATCGATGGGATTTTAAAACTTGCACGGAAAAAATAAATGTTATGCAGAAGTCCATCACAGATCTAATCAGATCTTAAATTAACAAAATTCAGATCAAATGCGACGCCAAACCAAAAAGTTCCAAAAGGATGAAGAAAAGAACGACCCCAAAAAAGAAGAATTTAAGCATTATTTTGTTCCAAATCACAATTACCTTCGGGAATAGAGATGGGCTGAGAGGAACAATCACAAGGACAAGGAGGGCAAGACAAGGAGGAAGACGAATCGCTAACTGCGGCGAGACCTCCAACGAAATGCCAGTAGAGAGGCGGGCCAAGTAGGTATCCCACAATACTCAGCGCGATCAAGCCCAACGCTACCTTTACCAGATTGGGATAACAAGAACCGGAGAGGTTCATTGCCATCTTTCCTCCTCGACGCGTTTCTGCGTTGGAAACAAACTCAATTCGAGAAATCGGGTGTGAATCAGTGAACCTGGAAGTGAGATTAGATTCGAAATTGACGCTAAACTGGAGAAGAGTTGCAGTCGGCAATGGCCAATGATGATCAATCTCCTCGATTTTCCTCCATCTAACGTTTCACATTTATTTAAATCAAGGTTTAGAAATGCCCATGGTCCACATATTTTCGGGCCAGGCTACATACGACCGGGCACTGAAGATATTAATTTTTAACTATCAATTAAGTAAATATTTTTGGACATATCGAACCTTAATTTTTCAACTAACATCTGTTTAGAAATCAATTTATCCGTTAAATTAAACATATTTTTCATTTAATAATATATTTTAATATAATTTTTAATCACTAAGACAATTTCAAACTTTATCCAGCGATTGACAGAGTTCGAAATTGTAAGATATGAAATTAATAGAGTTCAAAATCATAGTAGAAATTTGAGTTAAAACAATGATTAAATGGTATATGTGATTTATATGTACTAGATTTAACGGATAAATTGATGACTTGCTGATAATTTAAAAGTGTAGTCTCGTTTTGTTCAAAAAATAGTTTGAAATCTAATCTGTAAATGACCTAAAAAATTGGGAGAATTTAATCTATGTATAACTTGTTAAATTACACTTTATCCAATATAACGTAAAATGTAATATAATCTCAATATCTTAAATAATGTTTTGAGCAAAACCAATGATTTTTGGGACTATTAGCAAAACAACTCCTAACATGATAAAATTATTTAAATTTTTCATGTTTTCAACCTGATGACAATTTTAACGTATCCTAATTATCTTGATATACTTGATTTTGTGCGCAAACATTCAATTTAATACTTGATTTTAAAAGCATATCTTAGTTGGACGGTTTTTTAATCATTGAAATTAAGTTAATCCGAGAAATTAAGTGAGTCAATATAACAATGACAAGTTAAAATAACCATTACAAACAAAAAATACAAGACATTTGACAAATTTTACAGTGATTTTAACTATTTTGCTAACGACCTAAAGTATATGGTCAACACCGTTTTAAAATTTGCATAGGATATAAGTTCTCTTCAAGAATTAGTTCATTGACTACCACTTTGCCCAAAAAATAAACATTGAAAATGTTTTATTTACTTGTTCATTGGTTTTATATTTTAATTAATATAAACATTTATCCTATCCCTTAAAATTCATTTCTAAAAAAAAAAAAAACATTTTTCTACTTAACAAGCAAAATCGAATGATTGGATGTCCTTTTATCCTCTCTATGTATGAAAAAGAAAGGTTAATACGATTACCTTTTAATTTTACATATCAATTTTTACTTTCTGATGTATCACTTATTAATTAGTGCACTTATTACGAGAGATAAATATTAAGAGATAGAGTTAAAAGGTAACAGTAGTATTATTCTACAAGGAAATAGTGACTTCTAAATTTAACTGACGTAGCAATATCGTGAGTTTATTGTTGTGTACACTTATTACAAAATAATTAATTATATGATCATATCGGGGAGTTTTTTAACAACAATGCCCACTCCTTTCTCAAGTCTCACCCTTAGGTGCCTAAAATGGCAAATGAAGGAACTTGAATTTAAAGAAAAAAAAAGTTTCGTAAGGTACTAACAGCTCTAGGCTTCAAAAAAATTGGTGCAATTAAAGTGTTTGGACATGTATACAATTGCAGCTGTAGACAGGTAAACAAGGACAGAGTAATCTCAACTGTGTGGATTTTACATGTATATGTAGTTGTGTGTGTTGAATGTAGCTACTATGTGTTGGTTTAGAAGTCCACCTTTTTCTTGGCCTGCAACTCACCGATCTACTTGTGGTCTCGACCGGAATCCGACAGCAATGTTGTGAAATAAGTGTTGAAGCCAAAGCTTGGCTGTTGGCTCGTTCTTATGAAACCAAAAATCATCCATGTTAGCATTGACAATTACCCTCTTTTTATCTACCATCTCAACAAGTATCAGCAGAGGCAGCACTTTAACTAAAGACTTTGTAGATTTTGTTTTAAAAATAGATTGGATAAATTGTATGATCTCTAAATACTTGGATTGTTGGATTTCTCAACTCTGTTGTTTTCCTATATTTGAGTTTTCACGTTGTATTATTTCTCTTACTTTTTGTCTATTATGAAATAAGAAAATATTCCTCAAAACTCTGTTGATCTACAATCGCTACGAGGCTCTTTCCTTCAACTAGTCCCTGTGTTCTTCGAATAGATCTCTTAGTTGTTGGGAGGGTTGCCCAAAAACAGTATATAAAGCATACCTGGTAATTTTTTTTTTACTTTTGTCCATTTTACCCAACATAGATGTGAATATCATGATCAATCACAGAGTAAGATAAACTGGGGAACAAAACCCTATTTGAGCTACAAGTGATTAAGAACCGACCATATACTCGTACCAATAGGTTCGATTGCCTTATCCTCAATATTAACTACTCTAGAGAAAATATTTATTAGGAAATCGGGAAGAAGAAATACCATATTGAACAACTTATCAATTAGATGTATCTTTAGGCTCGTTCCTTCCAAGTGATATGTTTGGATTCTGAGAACTTAGTAGGACATTTAAAGCTGGATAGAAAATGAACAAGATGCAAAAATAACTTACATGAAGAATGGTGATGACAGCAGGGTCTCGCAGCTTCTGGGGAAGAATGTTTTTCAGAGACTCACACGCCCTGCATTGCCAATTCAAGCACAATTAAATTGATACTATAATGATAATTGTGAGAAAAGATTGATAATTAATCAAGTTTTAAGTCGTGTGCAATATAATAACCTTGGATTTTCCGAAAGCCTGAGATAACAGCAAATGACATGTTTCAATAAATCGGCAGATGGGGAGTCTTCAGTTTCTACCATCGTGTTTAATGCGTTGCATATTGCATAAAATCTTTCCGCATAGCCACAGCAGTACCTCAGCCCCACTTCGTGCATTAGGATTTTATGGACAATGAGTGCAGCAACCTGTGCGATATCACATACATCAGATAGCATTAATGAGAAAATAATAATAGAGACTTGATAGGCAATAGAAAATACCAGTATATTATCAATAAGAAGAAAACACGATAGAGCAGACTATTCGAGAGGTTTTCAAGTTCTTAAGAAACCCTGCTACAAAGTTGAATAATCCTACCATCTCCTTCACACCTCTTATACGCTTCTCAAATTCCCTAATAGAATACAATTACTATTTTATCACTTTCCCCAATCTACCCCTCTTGCTAATTATATTAGAATGATTTAGATCTATCTCTTCTCATGGGCCATGCATTATTTGAGCCTTGTTATTAAGTTCTTAATGCCAACAACAGATAAACATAGATTTAGGCCTATCAAGGCGTTCCACAATTTTAATAGATACACAACTTAACATAATTACAAGACAAAGAAACGAAGAATATTATAGATAAATTTCATTAAAGAGCATTTTCTAACGATTCCCTCTTATTATGGGATTCGTAGAAAGTTTCATGTTCACCTATAAAGATAAATAAAGATATTTATATGTTCTCATGGCCAAGAGAAAAAAATAAAAGTACATGTGGCTTTTTGCCGAGAACTTTTCATGGGCTGCCTCTAAGTTTTTTGGATGGCGCTTTTCTTTCTCTTTTTGGTAAGACGGGATGGTTCTTTAGTATGTAAGCAACTGTGCATTTAGACCAGCAACTATATTTCCTCATCATATATTGCTTAAATACTTATAAGCTAAATACCACATTCATTTGAAGATATAAAAGTATGCAAGGAGAAACGCGAGATACAAGTAATTACGTAAATTATAAATATTGTCAAGTATTCACAGTTTTGGACAATTTTCAAGTACTCACCGTTTTAGACAATTGGCTGCCCACATACATGCAACGTGTGCAAAAAGCAAATACTTCAGTATCAATAAGGAAACATGCAACTTCTTTATCATGAGCCTGCAAGGAGGAAAATATTTTTTTTTATACGCAATAGTTGATGTGATAGATTTAATAGATAAACACAGTCGAAGTATTCTAGTTAATTTCTATGATTGAAGTTATCTTTTTTTCACCATAGGAAATTTATTTCATTTTCCCAAGACGTGAAAAAAGGAGAAAGGTCCTCAAATATAGTCTGAAAGGAGAAGCAGAAAGTACAAGAAAATCCATTAGAAGGAAAAACTACCTTCACTAGGGAACCGATCACACCTAAGCTTGTAAGTCTTAGATATTCATGAGGCTTATCATGCTTTGTGGTGTTGAGTAAAGGGTACAGATACGAAGGAATTCTGGCTGACATGTCAATCAATGAGAAGCATTAGTATATCACTTTGAAGATGATAACATAAATCTTGTTGTAGAGCATCATAATTTTGTACAACCAAGGAAATGTAAATGAAATGAGAAAAATAAGTATCACAATCATCACGCTTACTATTAGGCCTTTCATCAGCTAGATTGCACGTCTCTTATTTCCTTCAACTTACCAAGGTTTTAAACAAAAATAAAGAGTTCATAAAAGACATTTTTGTGAAATTAATATCTTATGTTGCAAGTACAAAAACATGCAATTTGATTCTTGTAATTCAGAAAATTCAAATGGGATATGAATGCGATGTGGATAGATTTAGATTGTTGAAAGACCATTTTCATGAGCTTTCTGTTTAAGCAAATACACTTATTACTAATGGTCTTTTGTTAGAGGATGTAGAAGCCTATTTATGATTTTATGTACAACTTCTACCAGGTTTGAGTTTTAAAGAACAATTTTAATTACCTCTGACAAATAGCATCCTTGTATCTGGATGAGAAGCAACACACTGCAAGAGAAACCAATAAAGCATTTACTTTCAGAATGAAACTTATTTTTAGCTATAAAAAATAAACCCAAAAAAGGTTTAATGGATAAGAGAAAATGTAATACATTGTACTTTTAACTGCTGAAAGAAAAAATTTAGCTCGATGAATAATTTCTTCCATCCATGCAACAAATAAAGAGTTGTAGCGTTTCTTAAACTCTTTTCTGACTCACAAGCTAGAAGAGGTGTCTTTACGAACACAATCTTACAAAAATATAGGGACCGGTGCAAGTTTTCAATTTTTTCAAGAAGACCTTTGACTCCAAGAAACTTCAAATCTCAGGCTATTTACAGAAAGCGAACAAAGGGAAGATTTACAATGAATAGAATAATAATAAAGCATTGTTCATGACCTGAAGTAGTGCAAGAGCATTGCACACTCTACTTGAATGACTTTCTGTTAGGTCTGGAGTAGACAGTAATTTGTATACATCCACAATTTCCTAGAACAGCAACAAGTAGGAAAAATAATATGAGGCAATAATTAATTGAAAGCAAACTGTGAAGAAACTAAATGAAGTATTTGTAATTCTGTAGTGACAGTAGATCTTTTCTATCAATGACGGTAGCCGTAAGATATTTACAAGTCAAATTAAGTTTTAATAGAAAATAACCAAAGATGATCAGAAGGTTAAGAACTATCGATACCTTTAAAAGTGTAGAAATAGTGCCAAAAGAATGCCACAACAAAATAGCTATATCCTCACATGTTTCCCTTTTCTGGCAGGTGAAAGACGAGTGCATGATCAGGCTATTGTGACAAGTCTCAAGAAAATATTTGTCTTACCACCAAACAAAAAAGTAAAAGAAACCATATTATAAACAGCATCCATGGTTCTTCCTTTATTTATATTTTAATAAAATAGTTTATAAGATTTGGTCATGAAAAGGAAATATTAAGTTCTTTTCCCTCAAACATTTACTTATGTACAGTTATCAGAAATTATTGCCAAATTCCCAGCAGTTATGACCCCAGGGGACTTTAGTGCTTCAATGCACTTATCTCCTTCACTAATACAGAGGAAGAAGCAATATAGATGGTAGTTTTTCCTCAAATATGAAGGTCCAGTTGGGATTCCGCTAGAACTTTATCTCTAAAGTGGTGATAGTTTACTGGGAGAAATAATGACATGTCTATTCATTTTATATCTTCAGTATAACTTGAGTATTTTTGGAGTGTTTCCATAGCTCCCCTTTATAATTAGTCAGATCATGAGCTTGATTCTACTACTAACAGGCATGTTGGATTCTAGTGGTGAAATGGCATCAAAACCACTTGACTATTTGCCTGGAATGCAATTCTATGCTTTTTAAGGATGCATACAATATTGTATTATTTCATGGAATAACATACAATTTTTACTAGGAAATGAGCTTATTCTTCAAAACTATTGACAAAGTATACTTATTTGTTGCTCCTTTCTATCATCAAGTTTTTTGCTATAAGAAACTGTACAAAACCAGGTCATCCCCCAATCTACATTGAGATTAGTGAATTCCATGGTAGTCTGAATAATCATGTCACTGAGGATAAACTTTTTATAATTTATAAAGAGTCAACCATGAATGACTCAAAAGACAGTTTGTGAGGTCTTGGAGATTAAAGCAAAACCAAAACAGAATTGAGTACTTCTTCTTTTTTTCTTTTCCTTTCTAGTGAATGTTAGAATTGAGAAAATTTTCTCATCATATTTGATTTTCATCTCAAAGAGAAATATATTTATCGCTATAAAAATATTCCAATGTCAGGCTATCACCATCATGATTCCGGAATAAATTACATCGACGTAACCTTTATCAGAATAGAAATAAATTAAGATGCATGCGAGGAGAAAACAAGTATGAGCAACGCATATTAAGCCAAGTAAAATACGATATCCGTTACAAAAAACAAACAAACACCAACATGAAGAGCATTCTGAATCCAGCGAAACATTGGAAATAGAAGAAATATTTATTCGCGAAAGAGACGAAACAGAAATTGACGTTAAAAGAGTTAAAACGAAAAATGCACCTTAGAGAGGAGGTCTAGAGCAGTTTCTCGGATTAGAACATCATTGAGACCGAGAATCAATGCCCCTACTGATAAACTTTTTGGCTCTACATTATTATAAAATGAGCCATGTCCTCCTCCTCCCGAAAAATACGACGCCAATGGTTCATCATACAACGACTCCGGAAGATTCGCCATTCCTGAAAAACCTCCTCCCTCCCTCTCTCTCAGAATCTGCAAGAAGAAAGCAAATTGACTGGTAGTGTATGTGAGTCCGTGATCGTTTCGCCTCCCTCCGCGTCCACAGGCCTTTTATAGTGTGCGGAAGTGGGACTGCCTTTTATAGTGTGTGGAAGTCGGACCAAATTTGCAGCACCAAATCTCCCCATTTCATTTTTATAAAGAGTGGTTTGTTTCTATTTTATTTGGAAAATGTAACTATTTAATATTTCAATCATATTAAAAAACTATATAAAATAATGTTAAATTACTTTTTTGTCATTTTAAATAAATAATTAAATGCCCGATAAAAAAACTTTAATCGTTATCAATTCGATAAAATTTTATTCCAAAACGAGTTTCGTTAGCATGCACCAGACTGGCAGTGTATTTTCTAATTGTTCTAATTATTATTTTTTAAATTAAATTTTTTATATTTTTTCAATTAAAATTACTGTAATTTTAATTTGTTTTTAAATTATCAATTCATTAATTTTTGTTATTAAATTTGATAAAAAAATAATGTCACGTGACATATTTTAATTATGTCTTTATCTGTGCCAAAAAAAATATTCAGCAAATTGATTTATTGCAGTCCAAATGGATTAGTTTACTTTTAAGCATGTTTTCTTATTTGGAGACTTCTTGGTCTTGATCCAAATTTGGATGCTCAATTGAATTTGGTAATTTTATGTTCACTACAAAAACTTGGGGATTCAACAAACACAAATAATTACTATTTGGTATTATTTGTGTCATTTAACATGAGATTTGAACCATTAAATTTATAATTAAGGGAAATTTTCGATTTCAACCCTATACTATACACGTTTTTTCAATTCAGCCCCTGTACTAAAAAAACCGGCAAACCGAACCCTGTACTTTGATTCTGTTATCAGTTTTAACCTTTTATCAACAATTTCATTAAACCCTCATTGAAAAAACTATCAAACAATCTTAGATTCAGTTGACATTTTTACCACATGTTCATTCCTTAATGAGAAGATAATCTGAAAATTTTCATAATTTTTTAACACCGTTACAATTTATTGTAATTTTATTTTAGTATTTGTTAAAAATATTATAATATATCATACAAGTTTTAAAAAATTACGCAAATTTTTCTATTATCTACCCATAATATGGTGAATATCTTTAAAAAGTTTCAAATAAATTCAATATCTTTTGATACTTTTTTAAATTAATCTCAGTTTCTTCTTTTCTTTATAAATTAATTTTTAAAAAAATACCAAACAATATTTGATTTATTTGAAAACTTTTCCACATATTCAATGTATCATGGGTAGATAATAGAAAAAGTTTCGTGATTTTCTAAAATTGGTATGATTTATTATAATATGTTTATAAAATACTAAAATAAAATTCTAATAAATCGTACCTATGTTAAAAAATCACGAAAATTTCTTGATTATCTTATCATTAAGTAGTGAACATGTGGTAAAAATTTCAACTGAATCCAAGATCGTTTGTTAGTTTTTTCAATGAGGGTTTAATGAAATTGTTGATAGAAGGTCAAAACTGATAACAGAATCAAAGTACAGGGTTCGGTTTGCCGGTTTTTTTAGTACAGGGGCAGAATTGAAAAAACGTGTATAGTACAGGGTTCAAATCGATAATTACCCTATAATTAATTATCTTATTTTACCCGTTTACCTTTTAATATAATTAGATATTTTATTATTTTTAAAAGTAATTTTTTGTAAAAATTTTAATTGTTTCATAAAATTATTTGCATTTGCAGTTTAATTTTAATTATCATTTCATTCATTTTACCGTTAAAGTTAACCAAATATGCTGTGTGTAATACCCGAAATTTTTTTTTTTTAGCAATTTAAGTTAATCAATTCGGTTAATTAATTTATGCCCGGTTATTCCCAATGAAGAAACTTAAGCCGAGTATGGGGTGAGGGTCAATTTATGAAAAATTGATAATTGAAAGATGAAATTTAACGATATTTCAAATGTGCGGGTGGGTAAAACGGTAAATGACATTTTAATTGTTTTTTTATCATTTTATTTTTTTTTTAAAACAACTGAATGGCTTCACGAGGAAGCCATTCAGTTGTTTTTCCTCGCAGGCGTAGAACAGGGCAGGGGAAGGGTGAAGTGAAGGGCGACTATCGGATGAGCGAAACCACCGGCGATTTCGACGTCCTTCCGATCAGACGACGGCGATGAACCAAGGGCTAGCATTCCTGGCCTCCTTCGACTAAAAGCTAACCGGTAAGGCTCGGTTCGCTCTGTTTTTGTGTCTGTCTGTGCCGTGGATCGCCAAGCCGCTAGAGCTCCGATCACCGGCCGTTTTTGGCTGCTCTCGGCATTGGATTGCCAAGCTTAAGGCCGGCGAAAATTGCCGAGCAATGGGGAGCTCGGGTTGAGCTGAAAACCGAGGACCCGAATTTGAGCCTCTTGTTTTCTCGTATGATTCTTTAAATTTTTTGTTAGATTACGCTAAATTGAGTTAAATGTGGACAATTGGTAACGAAACAGGTGGAAATTAATGGAAAACCGGGAAGGGAGAATTTTCCGGTTATGGGTAGGTTCGGTTTTTGTCATTTTTGACCTAGCAGCAGGTAATCGTTTTAAAAACCTTTCTAGTATGTTAAAATAGGTTTTATGGGGAGCGGAGCGTTTAGCCGCTGAAATCGAGTCATTTCGATAAGCGTAGCAAAAGTTACACAAATTCGAAGTCTAGGTGAAATTCAAGTTCCGAGTGGGGAACCCTCAATTTGTATTGTGTCAAGCTTAAATTGATCTGAATGAGGTTAATTGACAATGAAATTGATGAAATTGGATCGAAAGTTAAATTTTGGACGTTTTAGCATAATAGACTGATTCTGTTTTTTTTTTTCGGGTTTTGGATAGTTATGGTCGTTCGTTTTAAATTTTCTTTTGGCAGGTTAACTAGGTTATTAGAGGAGTACGTGGTCACTGAAATCGTTCGATTTTGATAACCGACGCGAAAGTTATGCTCGTTCAAAGTTTCAGGTCGGTTTTTAACCGAACCAAGTTAGTGACCAGTTTAGTTAGATGTGAGTTAGGTTAAGTTAGAAATGTTAGTTTTAGAATTAATTGGTGAGTTTAAGCCTAGGTACTAACGGGGATTTTAAATTGTGCTAGGTGAAGCTGTAGATGACGTTACGTGCCAAACTCGAGCGAGCTGGGACACCAGGTAAGTAGTAGTGTAATATCCAAGAATTTCATTGTACAATCTATTACGCATGCATAGTGTTTTACGATTTTAGAAATAAAGAGAAGCAATGGAATATTGAGAAGTCAACAAGTATTAGACCAATAGCACTTAACCTTAACATCTAAAGAAGAATGATGAACCAATTGAAGAGAGTTTCAAAAGTCAAAGACCAATAGGAATGAAGAATAGTGTTAAGTTTGAATAGTCAACAATGAAAAACCAATGGAGGGGAGGTATGATGGAGTCAAACTTTCAAAAGACAAAGGGAGAAGAAAACCATGCTGGAAAGCAAAGGAAGAAGTGAAGAGAGAAAAAGAGGCTAAACATGAAGAAAAGTCAAAATTCCTACTTTAAACCTCAAAATGACACCTCACCTCCTACTAATCTTCATTCTATGTAAGGTAACTTTTAATAAGACCAAGAGCCACGAAATTTCTCCCCCATTTTCAGAGCTCTTCCTTCTCTCAAAGCTCGGTCTTTTTCAAGAAGAAATCAAGGTAAGTTAGATTTTAGGTTATGTTTATGCAAAATACTAGTTATAGGTTGGTAAAATTGGAGTTTTGTTGAGTTTATGGAGAAGTTGATAAACCCTAGATGGCTGCACGAAAATTTGGTTTTTCCTCCTTAATTTCTTGATGTTTTAGGGTTTGATTGAATTGTAATGGTTGCTTATGGTTGGAAATGAAGGAAAAACATCAAGTAATGCATGAATAATTGAAAATAGTAAAATACAGGGCAGATTAGAAATCTGTAATTTCGATATGTTGAGCTAGTTTATCTTGATAAATTGACCTTACCATGTTAAAGTAGACTCCTTAAGGATTCCATAGCCTCAAGAATTATCGAATTTGGTTATGTATAACAAAAGTTATGAGATTTTGAAATTTGTTGTTTAGTTGAAGGGAATTCTGAAAATTAGGTTGTTAAGTGTATTTTTATGAATCTTGTTAATTTGCATGCTTTAGGTATACAAGTCAAGAAGGAACTTAAGAACATTGACGAAACCGAACTCAAGACACGAGGTAAGTGTATGTATGCATGCGTTTTGGCCGATTGGCCTACACCACAAAAGATTATGAGATTGAGGATTTGGTGAATGTAGTTTTGAGAGTTGGTTGGGTAGAACTTTTAGGTTGTGAGTGAGTTAATTATGCTAGTTGTTTGTTTAATGAATGATTTGCTTATTAGTTTATATTATGTTATAGAATTGAAGGATGTGTGTGCAACATGTAATCATGCATCATGGTTTTCCTAAAGCATAGAAAATGGTTTTTTATACATAGTTTTCATGTAAACAAGAGTAACAGAATACAGAACAGTAAAATACGTAATAGTTGTTGTGGGTAGGGAACTGAGTTTGGTAGTTCCGCCAGAGGAACCGGTTCCGTCAGAGGGACTGTCAGATATGCCATTCCACTTCCCCTAGAGCGAGTTGGTCGTCCCGCCAGGTGGACAATCAATTAGGCCATCTCTTCTCTAGAAACAGTACCCCAATAACTCATGTCATGCAAGAAAAATAAACAAGACTCAGTATATGCTTTTACGAACAGCATAGCATAATCATGAGCATGCATTTTATTTTACTCTACATCACTTACTGAGCATTAGGTTCATTAGTTTATTTTGTGATGTAGGTGAATTTGATACAGGTAAGGGCCTTGATCCTCAAGAAGGTTGATGGAGCAGTTGGTGGAGAACGTCCATTGGGTGTGCTTGTAGCCGCTAGGGCGATTTTGACCTGTGGGCGAGTACATAAGTAATTTTGGGATAATGCATGGACAAAAGGGTTTTTTTTAAGTTGCAGACTAGTATGTAAATGACAAGTTTAGTTGTTTTTAAATGATAGTGTCTATTTTGATGTGTGAATATATTTTGGAAATTATCTGAGAAATCTAGTTTCACATTGCAGGTTTTGGTTTTATAGTTTTAAACGTTATATTGTCGTTTTTTTTATCAATAGTGAATGTAAAGCAAGATTTCATTCTCTTATTTTATTTAGTTCAAAGATTTTTATAATGGGTCATCTATGAAGTAATCTTTTCTTTCCGCTGCAAACAGTTAATGTTTTAACGATGTCGTTTTAAACAATGGGTAAAATTTTAAATTTACATTGATTTTCGAGTACGGTTAGACACATGAACAGTAAATGTGACGAACCGGGTTCAGATAACTCGGGGTGCTACAAGTAGTGTAGGTGTAAATGCTTGAGAGTCGCCCAGAAGGGCCTACACCACAATTGTATGTATGTTGTGAGTCTTGTGCAGGTTGTGGGTCGTATGTACGTATGTGATGTGATGTGATGTGTATGTGAAGTCGTTATTAGTTGGTTATGGTTAGCATGCGTCATGTTTTAAAAGCTATGCAAAATATTTTGGGCATGTTTTAAGCACGAGAGAGTAGAGGATGTGAGGTACATTGTGGACAGGCGACAGTGGGCTCGAGTGTGACTTGCAGGCCCCGTTTCTAGGATGAGCTGGGACAATGGCGACGTGCCGGTAACAGCGCAGTGTATCGACCGAATGCCCGGGCGGTTGCATCTCGAGTCAAGATAGGGGGTTTGGGTGTGACTCATGGGCCTGTTCCTGGAGGAACCAGGACAGCGACGACGTGCCGGTAACAGTGCAGTGTATGGACCGACTGCCTGGTGCGGTTGCATTCCAAACCTCGGTGAGATGCGATGCGGTGAGGTGATGACAGCGTGTGTAGAGACGTGCATGTGTTAGGATTGTATAACCAGTTTTCATGTTTCATGTTTATTTTTTTTCAGCACTCTACTTTCTAAGCTTTGAGCTTACGGTGTGTTTTGTGATGTAGGTACTGCTGAGGAGGAGGGTGAGTACCGAGAGCCTGACCAGAAGTAGGTGGCAGTTGGTGGCGTGCGACCAGGGCCTCGGTTGACGGCAGTGTTAGGGCGACTCGACCCAGTAGGAGCTATTGTACGGTGTTGATCGGGAGTAGGTAATTTATGAGGGCATTGTATATTTGTATATAGTCATAGTTAAAGGTGATGTGTCACCTTATACTTTGGACTTTCTTCATTTTGGTCGGTAGTACAGTCTTTCTTGCTGATATAATGATTGTCTGGAGATTTCGTATGTTGGTTAGACGAGTAGAAATATTCTGAATTGATTTTTATGCAGGTACTTAGCATTTTGGGGGCGCTATTTTTAGGTGTTATTTTGCCAAAATTTTCGAGGGAAGACACCGAGGTGCGTAACGAATTGGATTAGGAGAACTTAATGAGTTAAGGAAACCAAGTATGACACGAGTGAAGTCTTCAGGAGACTTAGTTCTATTTCCACTACGTCCGTTTATTTAAAATGGATTCCTTGCGTTAGTAGTTTAAGTGAATGAGATAGTAGACATTGAGAGAGTCGTTTAGCTCAGAGTAGTCCCTCTGCGCACCGGGAACCCGGGTGGATTTTTGGGGCGTTACACTGTCCCACGTGATTGATAGCCATTGAAAAGAAGTTACTATATGATTTATTTTGTGACAGCCTGATACCCGATCCCGATCGGGATCCAAGAGCCAAGTCATCACTCCGGACATTTTAAAACGTGACATATATTTTTTTTTTTGAACTTTTAGAACTCTACACGGAGAAAACTCTCACTGGAATTGAAGACTGGGAGACTACAGTGAATAACAGAAGAAAACAGGAAGTCATATAAAAAAAAATGAGAAACTTAAACTGGAAAACATACAGTGGAAGGCTACAGTGGATGACAGAAGTCGTGGACATTCAGAAGTGCAGTGGTTGTGGACGACAGAAGTGCAGTGGCTGTGGACAACAGAAGTGCAGTAGCAGTGGACGACTGTTTTATAGGCAAAATGGACAACTGTTTTCAAAGGGGCAGAATGAACGACTGTTTTACAGGCAAAATGGACAACTGTTTTCAATGGGCAGAATGAACGACTATTTTACAGGCAAAATGGACAACTATTTTCAATGGGCAGAATGGACGACTATTTTACAAGCAAAATGGACAACTCTTTTCAAAGGGCAGAATGAACGACTGTTTTACAGGCAAAATGGACAACTGTTTTCAAAGTGCAGAATGGACGACTGTTTTACAGGCAAAATGGACAACTGTTTTCAAAGGGTAGAATGGACGACTAACACTTAGCCAAGTACTGGAAAACTTGAAAGACAGAAATTAAAGGCATAAAAACTTCAAACTTCAGAAATCGATTCAAACATGATTTTGGACATATCAGAAAACATGACAGAAGTTTAAGAATACCAGACTACATGGATAGCTCTAAAATCATAGAAAATCCATGCACAACCTAAAAGAGAAGATTCCAAACAATTCTAGAGCACAAATTCAATTGTCAAATACAGAGGTTTTAAATACATCGACAGACTCAATACAACGTTTAAAATCACAGCGGCTGTGCAGAACTTGACATATGTTTCCAAAAATTCACCAAAAACAGAAGTTTTAAAACATAAACGCAAACTCTATACATCGGTTTTAAAATTTCAACAGCTATACAAGACTTGACATAACTTTCAAAAATACAATTCTCACAGGGATAACATTTGTCTAGCTGCAGCAACCAATCACCATGAGCTCGATCCGCCAACCTCCACTACTCATCGGCTTGAGGCATAAAGTCTTTATCTGGAGGATCCATACCTACAACAGGAAGTTCAACTATGAGCCTAGAGCTCAGTAAGAACATATAATAATGCAGTGATGCATATGCTATGCATGAACATTTTCAAATACATGAACATTACATTACATTACATTACATTTCACTGGACAGGAAGGTATAAGTGGGGCTTATAGAGGAACTGGCGCATATGCATACTTGACATAACAGGACATGACACTGGTTAGTATTTTTTTTTTTTGCCGGGTCCCAGGGAAGGACAAGGTACAGGGTATCTTTGGTAGGGATAATTTTACATGAGTCCCAGAGAAGGACAAGAACAGGATGCCAGTCCCCGTCCACACTTAACCATACATTACATTCACATTTTAAATTTCTTAACTTCAAATCGTATGCAGAAAACATTTACATGACTTTCAGGAAAAACGTGTATGCATAAACATTCATAGACAGACGACAGAATAATAAGCAGGTTATAAAACAGAACACACTTATCCTAAAACATAACTTATGGTCTAACTACCCAACAGAAATCCTGACAACATAAAACCTAGTACCTCCGTATTGTAGGGCCTTAAGGGCCGAACCTATACGCATGAACTTACCTGCTGTCCGTGAGTTGCAAGCTTTGTTCGTGTTACCTCTGCGATCCACGGATCTTTTTGTGGAGAAAAATAGAGAAAATGGGAAAAATGTTGAGGTTAAAATCGCCGTTGGTCACCTGGAAGAGAGAAAACAGAGAAGAGATGGAAGGAAACAGAGAAGTGAAGTGTGAAAGTGGAAAGCTTAACGTGGAAGAGAAGAGAAAAGTGGGATTTGGCTTCTTCCACAAGATTTGGACAAGTGGCATGCTCACATTGGCTCACTTCCACCAACCTTAATCTACTTCCTAAATTGCCTCTCTTTGGTTTCCAACTAAATTGTCATTTAGTTCTTTGTTTCGGTTACCCTTAGTTTGGTTTTCCCCACTAAACATCCCACAATTTCAATAAAATATTGACTGTATTAATAGCGAAATAATCCCGACAAATAATTCAAGGGATAATTTCCCGGTAAAATGTCGGGTGTTATATTCCACCCACCTTAATGAAAAATTTTGTCCCCAAAATTTGCTTAGACACCTAGTTCAGGATATCTGTCATTTACATCATGTCGTCATCCCCAATCCTCCACGTTATGGTTGCGCAATAAGACTTCGTCAATAAGATCACCTTGTTGCGCAATACTTGATCGAAGAATCAAAATCTTCACGGGTCTTCCCTCGTGTGGCAGCGTCAGCTGGATATCCAAGTCCACCAGTTCCACGATTTGAGTAGGGTCTTGCACGCATCTTTTCAGCATTGAAACTTGAAAAACGTTGTGGACTTCACTCATAGACGCTGGTAGTCGCAGTCTGTAAGCTGTGCTTCCAATCATCTTCGAGATGTGAAATGACCCAACTACCTTGGATTGAGCTTTCCCATACCATCCTCATCACGCCCTTGAGAGGTGACACCTTCAGGACTACCTCGCCGCCTTCAGTGAATTCTAAGTCTTTTCTCCTCTGATTCGCATAACTTTTTTGTAACACCCCTAATTCTGTACCCATATTTTACCCGTATAAATTTTTCATTTTCATTTTTGTACTTATTTCTTTCCTCTACTTTAATTAAAACCTTACTCGGTAATTAAACTGTAGTTGAAATCAAAACTGAAATCAGAATTTAAAACTGAACCTCAAAGCATTTAAAACAAACCTTTAATAAATAATTAAAACTTAAAAACATTTAAAAGAAAACTTTAAAACAATTTAAGAAAGTGGGAGGGCAGAATCGGAACTCTGCCCTCAAAATAGAGGCGGCGACCGATCTCTGCTCTGCAGCAGAGATCGATCGCTGCCATGCATTATAGCAGGGCGATCGATCTCTGCTGCAGAGCAGAGATCGATCGCTGCTAGCTATGGCAGCAATCCGATCGCTGCTAGCTATAGCAGCGATCGATCTCTGCTCTGCAGCAGAGATCGATCGCTGCAAGCATGCAGCGATTCCTTCTCTTTCAGCGCCTGCGTTCGGGCGCAGCCTTTCCTGCGCCCGGGCGCCAACTTCTCTGGAAAACCAGAGAAGTCTGCGTACGAGCGGCCCTCGACCCGCGCTCGGACGCCAAACTCTCTGGATTCTTTCTTCTCTTCTCACGCCCTGCACACGACTCACACAACACATCTTCCTTTTTTTTTCTTTCCTTCATCATTCATCAATTACATATTTCACAAAAACACACTTCCATACCACAACACTATCTCGCACATACGCTTCACACACTATCCACCACCAATTCGCTAACTTAAACGCAATTAAAACATAACTAATTTCGTAAAAACGAACCGCGTGGTTCCGTTTAAAAGTTTAACATATCCCCTGTTTTCACAATCAGTAAAACTTTACAAAATACATTCAATTTCTCAAAACACTTTCTATTAACCATCTAGATTTCCAACGACCTATAATATTCTAACATTTTCTATGCAAATCAACCCAAAGTACCTATGTGAGTCCCCACGGGTCAAAATCACGCCCCGACTGCCAGCGCACTCCCACAGGCCTCCTTCTTCAACATGCTCATTCTTCAGGCGGAGGGACGCCTTCCTCACCTGTCTCAATGTCTCCTACACCATAAAGACACCTATGAGATAAAAATCTCAGTAAGCCCTACGTAAATGCTAATGCATGATCATGTATGCTATGAAAACCGTCCATATCATTTCATTTCAGTACGTGTCAGTCTAGGTTAACGGGCCCTAAGTGCATTCAGATGGATAGGGCACGTCAAGCGGGTAGACAGCCCACACCATCTGAAGGGAGGAAGACCCGCTCACCACGGAACGCCGGGTCTGAACCTCACCCGAATAACCTCCATGCGTTGTTTATCATGATACTTTACTTGTCACATGCATGCAATTCTTTCTCTTGAAATCGATGCGTAAATTCATTTTTCATGGCATTTTGAAGACTGTGATGCATGAACAGTTCAAAGTAAATGTAAGGTAAACAATCAACATATATACCATCAAGACAACAAATGAACAACATATAAAAACAACTAACCCTAACTACCCAAACCCAAAGCAATTTAAACAAATCAATCCTCAAAGTTCCTCGAGACGACTTGACATATGGTGTAGGCCGATTGGCCAAAGTAAGTCACGAGAACTTACCTCACGTCCGTTGTTTACCGAGCTTCGTCCAAATCGTTTGTTCACCTATAACATTTCACAACATACATATTAAATCGAGTCTAAAACCGTCAAACTCCGAAATTGCTAACTCCTAACTAAAGAAAACTCTCCTAAACTCTATTTGGTTCGTTGAGGCATTTCGTCGAGCAATTCGCGCTCGAGAATCATAAAACTCCATTAATGGAGTTTTTACATTTCTCCAACCACCAAAATTTCAACAACTTCCATTTAATTCCAACAACTTCAACCATAATCATAAATACGCCTCCTTTGAGCCATAAATACGGTAACCCCTAAGTTTTTAAGCTTTATTTCGCGTTTTTTAACGAAAACCCTAACGAATCCTAATTGTTTTAAACCCTAGAAATCGCTATTTAACGTTCCGAAAGCTTAGAACCTTACCTAGAGAGCGAAGATGGAGTAGAAACTTGAAGGCTCGAATCACCGGAGGAAGGAGATCGTCGCCGGAACGAAGAGTCGCCGGAGGAGGAAGAAAAGTCGCGCGCGAGAGGGAGAGGGAATGGAAAGTTACGTTGGAGTGTTGGAGAGGAAATGAAAAGTTTGTAATATTTAATAAAACTTGGCTTTGGCTATTACCAAATTGCCCTTCACTTTGATTTCTATTTGTTCCTCCACTCGTCTCGTCATTTAACTAACGTTCCGATTTTCCAAAATTCTCATATTTCACCCAAAATTCCAATTTATTATTACGGCTTCGTTAAAACTTTCCGTTCGTAAAACGGACTAAATCTGACGTATTCTCAAAATGGCCGTATATATTGAAATAAAAATAATTCCCGTAAAGCCGGGCGTTACATTTTTCTGTTGGCTCTGAGCAGTACTGACTCATTGTCTGATAGTAGCCACTATTTCAGACATCAGTTGCAATAACTTAGGGCCGATTAGTCTGACTTCCAGTCTGGCTTCTCCAACTTTATCCCAGCGCAAGGGAGACTCGTACTTTCTACCGTGAGCCTCATGAGAAGTTTCGGACTACAAAAATATCCTGGAGCTCCACCTCGCCCTGCCTTTGAGCATCCACCACATAGGCTAGAATTCCGGAACATCCTGGCGTCATTAGTTTTTAAGCCTCTAAGGAGGATACAACAGGCATAGTGCGCATCTTTGGCATAGCCTGATAGGAGAACTCCTCCATGTTCGGGTGCCTAAAGACACTAGCCCGAACCTGCAATTGATGGCGGCATGTTGTTTAAACAACCAGTTCATACCCAGAACTACATTGTATCCTTTCATACCGATAACGATATGTGATTGGCATACAATTTCTGGTCTCCTACTAACACTACATCACCCTGCACCGCCCGCTCGGAGTGCATAAACACTCAAGACGGTGACGTGACACTGCAGAGTTGACCTGACTATACAATACACAAATCTTGCCTAACTACGTCGGTGTCTAACAGAGTATACGTAGGTACATTTCATATCAAAATTGTACCTGTAATTGCTGTGTGCTGGGCGGCATCATCATGATCCTCTATCATTGCAAAAGCTTCTGGCATAGCATGGTTTGGTCTCGTGTCGCGCATCGGGCAATCCGGACGTGATGGCCCCCTTTGCCGGATCGGAAGCAATGGCTGGTAAGGAGTCTGCATCTACCTCTGTGACTTTTCTGGCATCGCAGACGTACAGGAAGCTGAGAGGCCCCCTGTGGCATCTTTCCCTTATCTAGGTTAGCAGATATTTCTTTAGGCCTCTTCACGCCCCGGTTCTGTTGTTGTTGTGGTTGAAATCCCTTAATGGACCTTTCAATGTACCCCCTTTGCTTTTTGTTCTTAAATTCTTCATCTTCTACCTCAAAAGCTTTGACAACCACCTCCGTTTATGGTCGGTCCTGAACTCCAGACATCTTCACTCCTCTATAAATTTCTTCCTTTAATCCTCGTACGAAATGGTAGATTTTACTTTCGTTCTTCCTCACTAGATGATTGGCGAAACGAGTTAGCGCTTCGAACTCTCTTACATAGTCTGCTACTGAACCTTTCTGTTGAAGCTGGGTAAATTCTGATACCTTACTTTCCCACATAGCATTGTAGAAGTATTCTTCACAAAACAACTTCTTGAAGGATCCCCACAGCATCTCCCCCACATTAATAGTGGTCTGGACGGCGTCCCACCAATGTTTCGCGTCACACTCGAGATATAACGCGGCATAAGAGACCTTCTCCATGTCCTTCGCCTTATCAAGGTCAAACAAGTCTTCCATGGTTCGAACCCACTCCTCGGCATGGACTGGATTCGTAAGTTGCCCTTCGAATGTGGGAGGTCGAAGTCGTCTAAAACTTTCACCATTGTGGTCTTCCGAAGTAATTGAGCTCAAATTCCAAAACTCCCTCCCGATCATGAACATTTCAAATTGCCAGGATTGACGAGTAACAAGCTCCGTTAACTGCCGGATACTAAAATATCTCTCTTCAGCTTCTCGGTACCGTCCTCAATCCACACTAGGTAAATCCTATATAAAATAATCAAATTTAATAAACCGAACTTTTACGGGAACTTAAACACTTGCAGTTGGTAGAGCGATCTCACGTGGCGGGTTGCTCAACCAGACATTTCTCCAGAACCACTTTTAAAACCTGGCGGCTCTGATACCATTTCTGTGACAGCTCGATACCCGATCCCGATCGGGATCCGAGAGCCAAGCCATCACTCCGGACATTTTAAAATGTGACATATATATTTTTTTGACTTTTTAGAACTCTACACGGAGAAAACTCTCACTGGAATTGAAGACTGGGAGACTACAGTGAATAACAGAAGAAAACAGGAAGTCATATAAAAAAAATGAGAAACTTAAACTGGAAAACATACAGTGGAAGGCTACAGTGGATGACAGATGTCGTGGACATTCAGAAGTGCAGTGGTTGTGGACGACAGAAGTGCAGTGGCTGTGGACGACAGAAATGAAGTGGCTGTGGACGACAGAAGTGCAGTGGCAGTGGCAGTGGAGAACAGAAATGCAGTGGCTGTGGACAACAGAAGTGCAGTAGTAGTGGACGACTGTTTTATAGGCAAAATGGACAACTATTTTTAAAGGAGCAGAATGGACGATTGTTTTACAGGCAAAATGGACAACTGTTTTCAATGGACAAAATGGACAACTGTTTTACAGGCAAAATGGACAACTGTTTTCAAAGGGCAGAATGGACAACTATTTTACAGGCAAAATGGACAACTGTTTTCAATGGGCAGAATGGACGACTGTTTTACAGGCAAAATGGACAACTGTTTTCAAAGGGCAGAATGAACGATTGTTTTACAAGCAAAATGGACAACTGTTTACAGGCAAAATGGACAACTGTTTTCAAAGGGCAAAATGGAGGACTGTTTTACAGGAAAAATGGACAACTGTTTTCAAAGGGCAGAATGGACGACTAACACTTAGCCAAATACTAGAAAACTTGAAAGACATAAACTGAAGGCATAAAAACTTCAAACTTCAGAAACCGATTCAAACATGATTTTGGACATATCAGAAAACATGACAAAATTTTAAGAATACCAGACTACATGGATAGCTCTAAAATCATAGAAAATCCATGCACAACCTAAAAGAGAATATTCCAAACAATTCCAGAGCACAAATTCAACTGTCAAATACAGAGGTTTTAAATACATCGACAGATTCAATACAACGTTTAAAATCACAGAGGCTGTGCAGAACTTGACATATGTTTCCAAAAATTCACCAAAAACAGAAGTTTTAAAACATAAACGCAAACTCTATACATCGATTTTAAAATTTCAAAAGCTATACAAGACTTGACATAACTTTCAAAAATACAATTCTCACAGGGATAACATTTGTCTGGCTGCAGCAACCAATTACCATGAGCTCGATCCGCCAACCTCCACTACTCATCGGCTTGAGGCACAAAGTCCTCATCTGGAGGATCCATACGTACAACAGGGAGTTCAACTATGAGCCTAGAACTCAGTAAGTGCAACACCCGGCATTTTTGCCATGTTATTATTCCTTAAATTATTCAACGAGGTTAATGGGAATATTTATGCAATGTGTGTTTTTAATAATTGCTAATGTTTCCAATCGAATATGTGTGATTCATAAAATCAATTTGTGGAAACTAAATAGGTTAAAAATCAATGGCAGGGTAAATGGGGAAGAATTTAAGGTTGGTGGGAGGAAACCAATGTTTGAGTGACACGTGACAGCTTGTTGAAGAAGCTAAGTTCTTCCTCCTACGTGAAACACTCACTTCTCATCTATTCCTTTCCACTGCTCTCTGTTCTTCTTGTCCAGGCGATCGTGGCAAAGTATCAACACTTTGTTTTCTCCTGTTTCTTCTGTTCCCTTCAACAAAAAGGTAAGCGTCTACTCATGCTAACAAATTTGGACAAGTAAAAGTATGAGTTTGCTGAAGTTTTAGGTTAAGTAATTTTGGAGAAAACTCTCGGTTTTTGTATGGAAACACATTCGTTGTTTTCTAGAAGTCTGAATGGGGTTAACTGCATAATCTTCCAAGTTATTAGTTAACATTTGCAGCATTGTTT
Organism: Begonia masoniana; assembly: GCA_022432975.1. Lineage (NCBI taxonomy): Eukaryota > Viridiplantae > Streptophyta > Magnoliopsida > Cucurbitales > Begoniaceae > Begonia > Begonia masoniana. Next base: position 40,648,925 of record CM039509.1, on the reverse strand, counting down.
ATTTCTCTACATGTATGTTACAGATCTGTGCATTTCTGAGACTTTCCAGCTAACTGCATTGCGGATAACAGGTAAGTTCATAACCGTAGGTTGGCCCTTAAGACCCTACATCACGGAGGTACTAGGTGATTAATTTCTGTTGGGTTGTTTTGGGTAGAAACGTTATAGTTTATGTTCTGAGTTGTCTGTGTTCTTTTGTCGTCTGCTATTGTAAGTTCAGGCACTGAAAATGTTAATGCATACACGTTTTCACCGAAAGTTCATGCAAAACTGATTTCTGTACTCTGTTTGAAACTAAACAAGATAAAATCTGACTGAAATGCATCGGTTAAGTGTGGGACGGGGACTGGCCCCCATCTGTTTCTGTACTGCACCGTATAACTGTTTGTGCCTGATAGTGCACCCACTGTTCGCCAGTTCCCCTATAAGCCCCACTTATACCCTTCTGCCACTGAAACGTATTGTATTGTACTATCACTGAATTTCTGAAAACCGCATGCATAGCATATGCATCACTGCATTTTATATGTTCTTACTGAGCTTTAGGCTCATAGATGAACTCTCTGATGTAGGTACTGAACCCGAAAATGAGGACTTTGTGCCTCAGTCTGATGAATAGGTGGCTGGTGGTCGAGCTCTCGGGTTGGTTGTGGCTGTCAGACAATTTCCCGACTGAGAGAGTGAAATTGTAAACTATGTTCTGTTTATGTATTTAAAACTTCTGTGTTGGAAATTCTGCAAATATATGTTAGGTTCTGTACTGATCCTCAGATTTTAAAACAATGCACAGATTTTGATGTCTAAGTTTTAAAAACTACTGTATTTGACAGTTGAATTTATATTATGAATGTTCTGGAATTGTTTGGGGATATTTTTTATTAGTCTATGCATGGATAGTATCTGGTTTTTTTTTTTGAGCTATCTATGCAGTGTGATTATTCTTAAGTTTCTGTTATGCCCTCTGTTGTGCTCGAGAACCATGTTTTGAAGTGGTTTGAGAATCTGAGACATTTATGTCTTCTGTTTTTATGCTCTCTGTCTGTGTGTCTTCCTGTCAAAAGTTGTAAAATTTTACCTTTGAAACTATGTCTACCGATTGATACTGTTCACATTTTTGTCTTATTCCCATCTACCGCCAAATAGTGTTTCTACCTTAGGCTTTCTTCTGCCGATTACGTTTAATGTCTGTATCTTCCGGTTGACGTCATCCATCTTCCGGCTGACGTCATCACCTCATCCGATTCAGTCTGCTGACTCATCCTCTCCGGCTGACGTCATCACCTCATCCGATTCAGTCTGCTGCCTGCATCTTCCGTCTGACATCATCTACTCTTCCGATGACGTCACCCACTGTTTACCTCATCCGATTCCATCTGCTGCCTGCATCTTCCGTCTGACGTCATCTCCTCTTCCGATGACGTCACCCACTATTTACATCCTCCGATTCCATCTGCTGCCTGTATCTTCCGGCTGACGTCATCCATCTTCCGGCTGACGTCATCCCCTCATCCGATTTCATTTGCTGCCTATGTCTTCCGCCTGACGTCATCCATCTTCCGGCTGACGTCATCACCTCATCCAATTTCGTCTGCTGCCTGTATCTTCCGACTGACGTCATCTTTGCTTCTACCTTCAAAACTACATCATCCGATAGATTTTTCCCGCCAGTCTTCTGCCTATGTCTTCCGCCTTTATTTCTTGTTTTCTGCTGCCATTTATAACTGTTATTCAGATTCTTTTTACATTCCTTCCTGCACTCTTCAGATTTCTCCTTGCCCGATATTCCAAATGTCCAAAGTTTAGTTTACATCTGTCTCCCTATTTTCTTCAGTCTGTTATTCCTGTGGTTTAAAATTTTACATGTCTTCTAATTCTGTTTTAAGTATTCTGAATCCCTTCTGCCATACATTCCTGCAATCCAATTTCAATAGGTTTCTGCCTTCTGTTTCTTGTTTTCACGTCTTCCAGCCTCCAGTTCCCGTAAAGGTTTTCTTCCTGTGTGTAATGTCCTAAATGTCAAAAAAAAAAGTCACCATTTATCGTTTTTCGTTAACCGTCCTGAGTGATGGCTTGGCTCTCGGATCCTGCTGATCGGGATCCAGATTCAGGCTGTCACAGTCATGGTAACAGAGAGACAAGGTTTTAAAAACGATTCTGTAAAATGTCTGACTGCGCAACCCGCCACGTGAGATCGCTCCACCAACTGTAAGTGTTTATATTCCCGTAAAAGTCCTGTTTATTAAAATAGATTATTCTATTTATAGGGTTTCTTAGAAATGTTGGGAGGACATCAGGAAGAGTCAAGTGAAAGCTCTCGTGCCATTGACCGACTGACCGAACTGGTGGGAGTACAGTCCCGCATGGTGGAACGTATGATGGCCCGAGAAGACAGTGGGAACAATAATAATAATCATGGAAATGCTGCACGTGACAACAGTGGGGATAGATTCCGGCGACTCCAGCCACCTTCATTTGATGGACTGTCTACAGACCCGACCCGCGCAGAGACTTGGATTCGAACTATGGAGAAGATGTTCAGTTATGCAGAAGTGGAAGACAACAAGAAAGTTAATTGTGCCACGTTCTATCTCATCGAGAGTGCCAGATTCTGGTGGGATACTGTGCGATTAACTCTTGTGGCATTAAGCTGGGAAGGGTTCAAGAATATCTTCTACGAAAAGTATTTCGACCGTGGAGTGAGAAAGGAGAAGTTGGTTGAATTTTCTCGGCTACGACAATACGGATCAGTGGCCGAATATGTCCAGAGGTTTGAATCATTATCCCACTATGCACCTCATTTGGTGGTCACTGATGAGAAAAAGGTGCACCAATTTATCCAGGGTTTGAAGCTGGACCTCTTACGAGGGATTTCTTACGGGGGATTTGATGAGGCACCGTACACAAAAGTGATGGCCAAGGCCTAATAGTTGGAGGCCTTAGAAGCGAAGTCCCAGAGACAAAGAGATCAGTCAAGAGGGATTATTCGGAATGTTCCTCAACAACAACAAAGAAGTCAGAATTTGCAATCTCAACAGCAACAAAACAGAGGCATTAAGAGGCCTAATAAGACCACCAATAATCAGAACAAGGGAAAGAGACCAATGGGGGCTCCTCAGCTTTCAGTATGCCCGCGGTGCCAGAAACTTCACAGAGGAGAATGCAGATTTATTACCGGCCAATGTTTTCGATGTGGCAAAGGAGGCCATCATGTTCGGGATTGCCCGATGCCGGACACGAGACCAAACCTTGCGGTACCAAGGGTTTTTGCAATGATGGAGGATGTTGATGATGCCGATCAGCACACAGTAATTACAGGTACAATTTTGATATGTGATGCACCTGCTTATACCTTGTGGGACACGGGGGCCACACATTCATTCGTGGCAATAGACTTCGTAGTTAAACAGAAGTTTTGTTGTACGCCGTCAGATCAACCCTACAGCATTATGCTACCGTCCGGAGAGTTTATGCACTCCGAGCAGGTTGTACGGGGTGATATAGTGTCAGTAGGGGACCAGAAGTTGTATGCCAGTCTTATCGTTATCGGTATGAAAGGATACGATGTGATTCTGGGGATGGATTGGCTATTTAGACATCACGCCACCATCAACTGTAGGTCCGGGCTTGTGTCGTTTAAACGCCCGAACGAGGTAGAACTCTCCTATCAGGCAGTACCAAAGGAACACCGTATGCCTGCTATATCTTCCTTGAAAGCTCAGCACCTGATGAGGTCAGGATGTATGAGTTTTCTCGCCCACGTAGTAGACGTTGAAGGACAAGGTGAGGTGGAACTTCAAAGTATGCTGGTAGTTCGAGACTTCTCAGAGGTTTTCTTAGATGACTTACCGGGATTACCACTTGATCGTGAAATCGAGTTTGAGATTGACATATGTCCTGGTGCTGAACCAGTGTCAAAGAATCTGTACCGCATGGCGCCAATAGAGCTGAGGGAGTTGAAAGCTCAGCTAAAGGAATTGGTGGACAAGGGTTTTGTGCGACTTAGTTTCTCTCCGTGGGGTGCTCCCGTCTTGTTCGTCAAGAAGAAGGATGGGTCCCTACGAATGTGCATTGATTACCGGGAGCTGAACAAGTTGACCATCAGGAATAAGTACCCATTGCCGAGGATCGATGATTTGTTTGACCAGCTGCAAAGAGCTCGGGTATTCTCAAAAATTGACTTGCGCTCCGGTTATTACCAGTTAAAGGTTAGGGCTGGAGATATTTCAAAGACCGCCTTCAGGACCCGGTACGGACATTACGAGTTTTTGGTGATGTCGTTCGGGTTGACTAATGCCCTCGCGGCATTTATGGACTTGATGAATAGGATATTCCAGGAGTTCTTGGACAAATTTGTAATCGTCTTCATCGACGACATCCTGGTTTATTCTCGGAACGAGGAAGAACATAAAGAGCACTTGGCGATTGTGTTGTCAACTCTAAAACAACATCAATTATATGCCAAACTATCAAAGTGTGAATTCTGGTTGAGTATGATTTGTAGGATCGGTATTTGTCTAAGAGGGGGGGTGAATTAGACTTTTTAAAACTTAATTTAGTAATTGATATAATTTCTCTCGATTTGGCTAAATGCTAACAGCAGTCAAACAAATAAAGTAAAGAGCAAGAGAGAAATTGACACACGAGTTTTAACGTGGTTCGGCTCAACCCAGCCTACGTCCACGCTTCAAGGTTCACCCCTTGAAGATCCTTAACCTTCTCCTCGAGAACAACCAGATCGGAATTTCGGGCTCCGATCAACTGCCTTTACACTTCAGGATTATACTTCACGGGCGATAATCCACAGCCTTTACAGATAATTTGAGTTTGTAAAAGAAAGTACAGACTACACTCTCACAAGATCTAAATCTCAAGTTTGAATAGAGAGAGGTAGACAAAATCAGTACAGAGTATGAATGAGATTCGCAGATTAGGGCTAAGGATTCAAATTGGCAAAAGTTGTTACATCGTGCTCTGAGCTCTGCTTAAATACTCTGTATCCTTTTTGCTTCACAGAATTGAATGCTTCTACTAGAAATGGATAAAAGTTACCGTTGGGAAGCATCCGTACTGAAAGCAGATGTCCGTTGCATTTAGGGTCGCTGTTCGTCGTCGCCATTAAAGCTCTGGAGTTAATGTTGAAAACGACGTCACTGTAGCTTCGCGGCTAATTTGAATTCTGGCGGAAGACGAAACTGTTTTGTAGTCTTGAACCGCCATCGGAAGATGCAACATAAGAATCTTGAACCGGCATCGGGTAAGAAAGCGTTAAGCACTTGAACCGGCATCGGATAAGAAATTGTAAAACACTGTCGGATGATTAAATCGTAGATGTCTTCCTCCTTTGTCGTTTAGTGACCGGAAGTGTATTCTGCTTTACTCATCCGTCTTGTCGTTTAGCTATCGGTGAAGAACTTCGTTTTGCTTATCCGCCTTGTCGTCTAGTGGCTGGAAGAGTAATTCCATTTACTCATCCGCCTTTGTCGTTTAGCGAGCGGTGGAGTACTTTGCTTTGCTTATCCGCCTTGTCGTTTAGTGACCGGTAGACTTAGACAATAAACACGACTCCGCTCTTGTCGTTTAGTGACCGGTAGACTTAGACAATAAACACGACTCCGCTCTTGTCGTTTAGTGACCGGTAGACTTAGACAATAAACACGACTCCGCTCTTGTCGTTTAGTGACCGGTAGACAGAATCACTTTGTTAAACACGTTTCAGCTCTGGACACTTAAAACATAAGCATTAAATACTAAAATACCCTTCTTAAGGGTATTTCCAACAGATTAACAGCATAATTCATAATTCTCATTTAATAAGCATAATCAAATTACATTATCATATAAACACATCATCAAAAACAAATTTAGACTTAAACATCATTTAAGTCAACATGATTAACTTCCTAGGCCACGTGGTGTCTGCGGAGGGAGTTTCCGTGGATCCAGCCAATATTCTGGCAGTGAAGGAATGACCGAGACCGAGGAATGCCAGTGAGGTACGGAGTTTTATCGGGTTGGCTGGTTATTATAGAAAGTTTATCAAGGGATTTTCTGTAATAGCGAAGCCTATGACCAGCTTAACGAGGAAGGACATCAAGTTCAAGTGGTCTGAAGCTTGCGAGGTGAGTTTTCAGACACTTAAGCAGAAATTAACTACTGCCCCACTGTTAGTATCTTCCGACTGACGTCATCTCTGCTTCTACCTTCAAAACTACATCATCTGATAGATTTTTCCCGCCAGTCTTCTACCTATGTCTTCCGCCTTTATTTCTTGTTTTCTGCTGCCATTTATAACTGTTATTCAGATTCTTTTTACATTCCTTCCTGCACTCTTTAGATTTCTCCTTGTCCGATATTCCAAATGTCCAAAGTTTAATTTACATCTGTCTCCCTGTTTTCTTCAGTCTGTTATTCCTGTGGTTTAAAATTTTACATGTCTTTTGATTCTGTTTTAAGTATTCTGAATCCCTTCTGTCATGCATTCCTGCAATCCGATTTCAATAGGTTTCTGCCTTCTGTTTCCTGTTTTCACGTCTTCCAGCCTCCAGTTCCCGTAAAGGTTTTCTTCTTGTGTGTAATGTCCTAAATGTAAAAAAAAAAATAGTCACCGTTTACCGTTTTTCGTTAACTGTCCTGAGTGATGGCTTGGCTCTCGGATCCTACAGATCGGGATCCGAATTCAGGCTGTCACAGTAAGAAATTATAATAATGCAGTGATGCATATGCTTTGCATGAATATTTTCAAATACATGAACATTACATTACATTTCACTGGATAGGAAGGTATAAGTGGGGCTTATAGAGGAATTGGCGCATATGCATACTTGACATAACAGGACATGACACTGGTAAGTAATTTTTTTTTGCCGGGTCCCAGGGAAGGACAAGGTACAGGGTATCCTTGGCAGGGATAATTTTACATGAGTCCCAGAGAAAGACAAGAACAGGATGCCAATCCCCGTCCACACTTAACCATACATTACATTCACATTTTAACTTTCTTAACTTCAAATCGTGTGCAGAAAACATTTACATGACTTTCAGAAAAAACGTGTATGCATGAACATTCATAGACAGGCGACAGAATAATAAGCAGGATATAAAACAGAACACACTTAACCTAAAGCATAACTTATGGTCTAACTACCCAATAGAAATCCTGACAACATAAAACCTAGTACCTCCGTATTGTAGGGCCTTAAGGGTCGAACCTATATGCATGAACTTACATGCTGTCCGTGAGTTACAAGCTTTGTTCGTGTTACCTCTGTGATCCACTGATCTTTTGTGGAGAAAAATAGAGAAAATGGGAAAAATGTTGAGGTTAAAATCGCCGTTGGTCGCCTGGAAGAGAGAAAACAGAGAAGAGATGGAAGGAAACAGAGAAGTGAAGTGTGAAAGTGGAAAGCTTAACGTGGAAGAGAAGAGAAAAGTGGGATTTGGCTTCTTCCACAAGATTTGGACAAGTGGCATGCTCACATTGGCTCACTCCCACCAATCTTAATCTACTTCCTAAATTGCCTCTCTTTGGTTTCCAACTAAATTGTCATTTAGTTCTTTGTTTCGGTTACCTTTAGTTTGGTTTTCCCCACTAAACATCCCACAACTTCAATAAAATATTGACTGTATTAATAGCGAAATAATCCCGATCAATAATTCAAGGGATAATTTTCCTGCAAAATGCCGGGTGTTACATATTTTATAGAATAAAGATCAAATAAAATACTGAATTATGAGTGGTTTTTAATTCAAACACCGAATAATTTTTTTAATCAATTCGAACATCAAATTATCCACTGTTAGCAAATTGATTTACTTTGTCAAATGGACGTTAAAAATTATACAATTCAAATATTAAACTATAGAGTATTTTCAATTCAAACACTGAATTGAAGAATTAAGATACCACATTGAACTATAGGGTCAAGTAGTTTCCTTTGAATTATCATCGAATATCCGTTTTATTTTTGTGATATCTTAATTTTTTAATTCAGTATTTGAATTGAAAATACTTCATAATTCAGTGTTTGAATTATATAATTTTTAGCGCCCATTTGACAGAGTAAGTCGATATGTTAACAATGGATAGTTTGATGTTCGAATGGCCAAAAAAAATTGCTCGGTGTTTGAATTGAAAGACAATCCATAGTATAATGTTTTATTTGATCTTTACCCTATTTTATGTGTGTTGTTTGAAATCAGTGAATTAATAAATAAAAATCATGTTTTGTTATGAAATAATACAATATATTATATAACATTGTGTTTTTGTATAAAAAAATTATTTTTATGATAAATCTTATGATTAATTATATTTTAATACAAATTTATTATGAAAAAAGAAAATTCTAGACTAGAAAAGCAAGAGAAGTGGCTGCTAATAATAAGAGTGGAAAATTTTATAGCAACAAAGATTTTCAGATAAAAAAGATGATCTAATATAAATCAAATATTTTGATTAGATAAGAAAAGAGAAAATTTTGAGAAGAGATTATTTTAAAACGAAAACATTTTTTGCTGAAGCGGGGAGTCCCGGTGTAATAGACTAGGGTTTATCTTTTTCAAATTCAAAATTCAAATCCCTAATCTCAAATTATACTTAAAATCACTTAAAAAAAGAGTGAAATCCAATTTCAAACCTCCATGACAACCTAACAACCGATTCTCTTTTCTAAAAATCCGATTTGGGATCGGATATACAGATTTTCAACATATAAAATCTAAGTTGAACTCAGATTTATGGGGATGAAATTGTTAAGAACTTTTTCCAATAAATAGAGGTGCTCAGGGAAGGGAAAATCTCACACCAAGAGCTCCAAAGCACTCTCCTCTCTCTCAAGTTCTGTAAACCAAAGAGTTCTTACCTCACTTCGACATATGATCTTCGACCCTTGCTTATCGCTCAGACATAATCGGAGTCCTCCAAAAACTCCGACCTAGCCTTTGACGAAACTTATCTCGGTCGAGAACCATCGCAGCCATCTGAGCGTTCTCTCTCCGACCAGAGCCTCAGACCTTTGTCTCTGTAATAGTTCAGACGTTTATTACATTTTGGTCAATGATGTAATAAAGAATATTTTATATGAAAAAAAAATATATAAATATAAGTCGTATTGAAGAAATGATACATCAAGAGAAAAAATTTAACATACAATTTAATTTAAACACATAATAATTTATACTAAATTATGATTGATCATTAGTGGTGGGAATTTTATTTAGTGTAGTTAATTAGATGAATAATTGAAAAGTCAACTTGGAGGAAAAACTAAATTGGATTAACCATTAGTTAGGAAAGAGATTAGTAAAAATTACTTTAACTCATGTGATGACACTTCATGAGTTTTGTACCTACCTCCCTACTATTCTTATTAATTGAAGTTAAATGCCAATTGAAGTCCAAACACCCACTTTATTCATTCTCCCTCTTCATGATGCCCTAGACCCACGAAGCTCTCTTTCTCTCTCTTGTTCCCTCTCTGAAGTTTCCCACGAAGCTCTCTCTCTCTCGTTCCCTCTCTGAAGCTTCCCAAAAAACTCTCCCTCTCTTCCTCCGAATATTTAAGGTAAGGTGGATTTTCATTAAGGATTATGAATTTTTATTGGTTAAATGCTGAAGGAGTATTGATTTTGTTGAGTTTTGTTGATGATTGATGAACTTGACATGGATACCCGAAAATTTTAGTTTTAATGCTCAACTTCTTAGCTTGTTTGATGTATAACCTGATTGTGAGACTTATCTATGGATTGAAATAGAAGAAATTATCAAATTGTACAAGTATATTCAAAAATTGGGGGGGGGGGGGGGGGGAATAACTGTAAAGAGTATTTTGGACAGTTTCAGTTTTGGTAATTTTAGCATAATCTAATGGTTTTCTATGGTTAAAAGATTTTGACATGTTAAAGTAGACATCTTGAGTGAGTTTGAGGCTTTGGAATTGAAACATTTGGATATATATACATTGAGTTATGAATTTTTGAATTCAATGCAACATATTAGTCATATTCCAATTTTAATCCAAGAGATGGTTAAATGTGTTATATTATGTTCAAAATCATTATGATTTGGATGCTAATGGTGTAATGCATGTGTTATAGGTTTTCAAGTTATAATGATTATTAATCAAGTTGCTATAAATTGTGCTAAAGACATAAGGTAAGTAAATCTTGTTGACTTAAATAGTATTTAAGTCTAACTATGTTTTTTATGATTATGATTAATATGAAATATACAAACTGAATAATTGGATTACTATGTTTATTTCATTTATCTGGAAATGCCCTTTGAAAAGGGTATTACGTTTCTGACGTTTTTGGTTAAGTGTTATTAGTCTGAAGTCATTCGTCCACATGGAAAGACAAACAAATTCGTCCAAACGGAGAACAGCTTATTCGTCCAAAGTTACTCGTCCGACGAATAATCGTCCAAAGTATTTGTCCAATAAGCAAGCGTCCAAAATGTACAACCGAAGTGTTCAAAGACAGAATAACGAATTCATGCGAAGCATTAGTCCGACGAGCATTCGTCCAACATCAGACCAAACAAATTCGTCCAAAGGGGGAACGTCTGGAGTCTTAACAACCAGACTATTAAAGACCGTCGAATTAAATGTTGACCAAAACGGACTCCAACGGCTATATTTATGCACAATGGTAACATTTTTGTACAGAAACAAGAGTTCGTCCAGAAGTGAATCAGAGATGACGAAGCCCTATATATAGAAGAATAGAAGCTTGAGAGAACACTTTTTTGACCATCTAACCATCACGCGAACATCAAGCCAAATCTGAGAATCCTCTCAAAGCTGAGAAGCTTAATACATCTTTCTATTCTCTGCAACCCTCCTTAGATCTAAACTTGAGACTTTCACGTTAGAAAGGTTGTAGATCTTGAGCGAACATTTTCAAAAATTGTAAAAGTGTAAAGGCACTGAGTTGACGCATGTGAAGAGCAATCTAGAATTGTAAAAGGTAGTAGATCGACGCCCGTGAAGTTCGATCTAGATTTCTCGTGAGGAGAAGGAAAGAATCTTCAAGCGGAAGCCTTGGAGCGTGGAAGTAGGTAGGATTGGCTGAACCACGTTAAAAATTTCGGTGTCAATTTCTTTCTCTCTCTTACTTTAACTTGCTTACTTGTCTTCTATAATTTAAGTAAATTAGACATCATAAGAGAGTTAAACTTAATTAATTAAGAAGGTTCAATTCACCCCCTATTAGACAATTACGATCCTACAATTGGTATCAGAGCGGGTTTAATATTGTCTAAGTTGTGATTTAGAAAATATTGTGATACTCTTGCAATGGCATTCAACACAAACTCCACACACATAGAGGGTCAGTCCATCTCTAGGCCACCATTTTTTTATGGCAGTGATTATGTCTACTGGAAGGCAAGAATGAGAATATTCGTTGAAGCCATGGATTATGAGATATGGAACATAATCGAAAATGGCCCTTTCAAGGCCATGAAAACTGATAAAGAAATTAGCATTACTAAACTGCCTAGTGAACTAATTGAATCTGATAAAAAGAATCTAAGTTTGAATGCTAAAGCTATAAATACACTGTACTGTGCACTTAATAGAGATGAGTTCAACAAAGTTCAAGGGTGTGATAGTGCACAGAAAATATGGCATTTATTGGAAGTTACACACGAGGGGACTAACCAAGTAAAAGAAAGTAAAATGAGCATGTTAGTCCATGAGTATGAATTATTTTCTATGGAAAAAGAAGAATCCATTAGTTCAATGTTTACTAGATTTACTAATATTACTAATGGTTTAAAAGTGCTTGGTAAGATATATTCTAGTGAAGACCTAGTAAGGAAGATCTTGAGGTGTCTACCAAGAGGATGACAACCGAAAGTAACGGCCATTCAAGAAGCAAGAGATCTCAAGGCGGTCAAACTTGAAGAGATCATTGGTTCTCTTATGACACATGAGATAACAATGAAAGCAAACGAAAAGGAGGACCTCAGAGAAAAGAAAGTCTCCAAGAGGAAAGACATAGCTCTTAAAGCCTCCTCAAGTAAACAAGAAGAATCTGAGGAAGAAGAAGATGAGGAGGAGATAGCCCTTATTACTAGAAGATTCAGCAAGCATCTTAAACGAAAAAGGATGCAAGGAAGGAGATTTTCAAAGGGTGAGAAATCCAAAAAAGAAAAGGAGATCACATGTTTTGAGTGTGGGAAGTCGGGACACATGAAGGCCGACTGTCCACAAGCTAAGAAAGGTCCCAAGAAGTTTAAGAAGAGAGCTATGAAGGCTACTTGGGACGACAGTGAAAGTGACACCTCTTCCGAAGATGAAGAAGTCGCCAATCTATACTTCATGACACACGAAGATGAGGTTAGTCATTCCTCTAGTGATAGTGAAAATGATGAGGATGATTTAATCGATGCCTTCAATGATCTTATCACAAAATATGACATGCTTAAATCAAAATACAATTTATTGAAAAGGAAAATACTAAATTGGATGAAAAGCATGTGAAGGAAATCAGCTTGCATGAAAATGAAATTTGTGATTTTAAGATTAGAAATGAGAATTTAAATGACATTGTGTTTAAGTTCACTAATGGTAGTAAAAATTTAAACATGTTGTTAGGTAGCCAAAGGATAACCTTTGACAAAACCGGTTTAGGATATAAAAATCTTATCATAAAGAAAATATACAAAACTTCTTTGTTAAACCAACTATCTGTCACGCATGTAATGGAGTAGGGCATAAGTCTTTTGGGTCCACAATGTCTTTCATGTTTCAATGCTGAGGAAGTGTGTATGAGATCCAACTCAGATCGTGGAACATGTGGACTTTGATATCATGCCGACGCTGACATATGAAGAAAGGCCCATACAAATATTGGATACTTCACTCAAGGTGTTGCGCAATCGTGTAGTCCCATTGGTGAAAGTTTTATGGCGAAATCATAATGTAGAGGAAGCCACATGGGAAAGACAAGAGGATGTCAGAGCCCAATATCCGGACCTCCTTGCTTAGGCGAATTTTGGGGATAAAATTTCTGTTAAGGTGGGTGGAATGTAACACTCGGCATTTAATTGCCATGTAATCATTTTCCCGAATTGTATGAGCGGGATCAATATTATTTTAATACAATGAATGTTTTGGTTGAATTGTTTGAATAATTAGTGGAGAACTAAACTAATGTGGAACAAAAAAAAATCAATTAACAAGTTGGTTAGAATCAAAAGGAGGGGCTGTTTAGGTAAGAATTGTGGTTGGTGGGATGGAGCCAATATGCCATCGACACTTGGCAACTTGCTGAACAAGACATACTCCACTTCTTACGTGAAACCCACTTCTCTCTTTCCTCTACTCTTTCCATTCTCTTCTCGGCATTCTCTCTTCCTGTCGACAAACAATCATCGAAGTTACTTCAATCTCCTTAGATTTCCTTCTGCTCCTCCGCTAAGGTAAACATCTACTAATGCTAACAAATTTGGACAAGTAAAAGTATGAGTTTGCTGAAGTTTTAGGTTAAGTTATTTTGGGAGAAAACTCTCGGTTTGTATGGAAACACATTCGTTGTTTTCTACAAGTCTGAATAGGGTTAACTGCATAATCTTCCAAGTTATTAGTTAACATTGGCAGCCTTGTTTATTTCTCCACGTGCATGTTACAGATCTGTGCATTTTTGAGACTTTCCAGCTAACTGCATCGTGGATAACAGGTAAGTTCATAACCGTAGGTTGGCCCTTAAGGCCCTACATCACGGATGTACTAGGTGTTTCATTTCTCTCGGGTTGTTTTGGGTAGAAACGTTATAGTTTATGTTCTGAGTTGTCTTTGTTCTGCTTCACAGTATGTTCTGTTATTTCTGTCGTCTGCTATTGTTAGTTCAGACACTGAAAATGTTCATGCATACACGTTTTCACCGAAAGTTCATGCAAAACCGATTTCTGTACACTGTTTGAAACTAAACAAGATAAAATCTGATTGAAATGTATCGGTTAAGTGTGGGACGGGGACTGGCCCCCATCTGTTTCTGTACTGTACCGTATAACTGTTTGTGCCTGATAGTGCACCCACTATTCGCCAGTTCCCCTATAAGCCCCACTTATACCCCTCTGCCACTGAAACGTAATGTTCTGTACTGTCACTGTATTTCTGAAAGTTCATGCATAGCATATGCATCACTGCATTGTTTTATATGTTCTTACTGAGTTTTAGACTCATAGGTGAACTCCCTGATGTAGGTACTGAACCTGAAAATAAGGACTTTCTGCCTCAGTCTGATGAATAGTTGGCTAGTGGTTCGAGCTCTCGGGTTGGTTGTGGCTGTCAGACAAATTCCCGACTGAGAGAGTGAAATTCTAAACTATGTTCTGTTTATGTATTTAAAACTTCTGTTTTGGAAATTCTGCAAATATATGTTAGGTTCTGTACTGATCCTCAGATTTTAAAACAATGCACAGATTTTGAAGTCTAAGTTTTAAAAACTACTGTATTTGACAGTTGAATTTATGTTCTGAATGTTCTGGAATTGTTTGAGGATATTTTCTGTTAGTTTGTGCATGGATGACTTCTGGTTTTGGAACTATCCCTGCAGTCTGTTTCTTTGAATCTGTCAATTGTAAAGTATGTTCTACAACCTTGTTTAGAATCGGGTATTGAAAGTCTACAACTTCCATGCCTTCTGTTAGTGCTGTATTAGACAGTTGAATTATGTTCTGAAGTATTCTAAAATGGTTTGGAATATTTTCTGTTAGTCTATGCATGGATGGTCTCTGGTTTTTGAGCTATCTATGCAGTGTGATTATTCTTAAGTTTCTGTTATGCCTTTTGTTGTGCTCGAGAACCATGTTTTGAAGTGGTTTGAGAATCTGAGACGTTTATGTCTTCCGTTTTTATGCTCTTTGTCTGTGTGTCTTCCTGTCAAAAAAAATTGAAACTATGTCTACCAATTGATACTGTTCACATTTTGTCTTATTCCCATCTACCGCCAAACAGTGGTTCTGCCATAGGTTTTTCTTCTGCCGATTACGTTTAACGCCTGTATCTTCCAGCTGACGTCATCCATCTTTCGGCTGACATCATCACCTCACCCGATTTCATCTGCTGCCAGTATCTTCCGGCTGACATCATCACCTCACCCGATTTCATCTGCTACCTGTATCTTCTGCCTAACGTCATCCATCTTCCAGCTGACGTCATCACCTCATCCGATTTCATCTGCTGCCTGTATCTTCTGACTAACGTCATCTCTGCTTCTACCTTCAAAACTACATCATCCGATAGATTTCTTCCGCCAGTCTTCTGCCTATGTCTTCCGCCTTTATTTCTTGTTTTCTGCTGCCATTTATAACTGTTTTTCATATTCTTTTTACATTCCTTCCTGCACTCTTCAGATTTCTCCTTGCCCGATATTCTAAATGTCCAAAGTTTAGTTTACATCTGTCTCCCTGTTTTCTTCAGTCTGTTATTTTCTGTGGTCCAAAACTGTCCCGAGTATTCTGATATCCATCTGTTGTATATCCTGCAGTCTGGTTTTAACTGTTTTCTTTTCCGTTATGATTTCTACTCCAGAGAACACTCTCTCTCTGTCAATGTTTTAAAAGTATAATGTTCAAAAAAAATATATATATAGTCCGAGTTTTCTGTTATGTCTTGGAGTGATGGCTTGACCCTCGGACCCCGAACGGGTTCGGGGTTTGGGCCATCACAAATTTTAAACAAAACACAAGACTATAACAGAGTTTTAGAACAAAACACCAGAATTCCAGAAGAGTTTACAGATATGAAATTTACTTTAAAGACTTAAACCTCGAGACAAAAAATTATGTATGGCTGCAGCAACCACCCCCGAGAACTCGAACCACCAGCCACCTATTCATCAGACTGAGGCACAAAGTCCTCATTTTTGGGTTCAGTACCTACATCAGGGAGTTCACCTATGAGTCTAAAACTCAGTAAGAACATATATAAATGCAGTGATGCATATGCTATGCATGGACTTTCAGAAATACGATGACAGTACAGTACATTACATTTCAATGACAGAGGGGTATAAGTTGGGCTTATAGGGGAACTGGCAAGTGCACGACAGGCACAAACAGATATACAGAAACAGAACAGTAGGCCAGTCCCCGTCATGCACTTAACCAATACATTTCAGTCAGATTTTATCTTGCTTAGCTTCGAACCGTGTACAGAAAACAGTTTTGCATGAACTTTCAGGAAAAAATCGTGTATGCATGGACATTTACAGTGCTTCAACTTAAACAGCAGAGAACAGGAACATAAGAAAACGGAAACATAAAAGGAAACACAGAACTTAACTCTACAACCACTCTCATTCAATTGAACACGTTGGCAATTAAAAATAGTCATTGAATTAATATCGTAGTAATTCCACTTACATATCCGGGCAATAAATACATAGGTAAAAATACCAGGTGTTACATTCCACCCACCTTAACAGAAATTTTGTCCCCAAAATTTGCCTAAGCAAAGAGGTCCAGATATTGGGCCCTGACATCCTCTTGTTTTTCCCATGTGGCTTCCTCTACATTATGATTTCGCCATAAAACTTTCACCAATGGGACCACTCGATTGCGCATCACTTTGAGTGAGGTATCCAGTATCTGTATGGGCCTTTCTTCATATGTCAGCGTCGGCATGATATCAAAGTCCACCTATTTCACGATCTGAGTTGGATCTCGTACACATTTTCTCAGCATCGAAACATGGAAGACATTGTGAACTCCATCCATTGACGCTGGCAACTGTAGTCTGTAAGCCATGTTTCCCACACGCTTCAAAATGAAAAATGGGTCAATGAACCGTGGGCTGAGCTTTCCTTTCTTACCGAATCTCATTACGCCCTTGAAAGGCGACACTTTCAAGAATACCTCATCGCCCTCAGCAAACTCTAAGTCGTTCCTTCTATGGTCCGCATAACTCTTTTGTCGACTCTGAGCAATCTTTATTCGTTGTTTGATAGCAGCTATCACCTCGGACATCTGCTGTAATATCTCAGGGCCGATAAGCTTTGTTTCTCCGACCTCATCCCAACACAATGGGGATCTACACTTTCTGCCGTACAGAGCTTCATAAGGAGTCATGCCAATTGTAGCCTGGTAACTATTGTTGTAAGCAAACTCCACGAGTGGCAAATATCTACTCCAAGGAGCATGAAATTCCAATACGCACGATCTTAACATATCTTCCAGTATTTGAATTGTTCCCTCAGATTGTCCATCAGTCTGTGGATGAAATGCCGTGCTGAAATCTAACTTTGTACCCAAGGAGTTCTGCAAACTTCTCCAAAACCTAGAAGTGAATCTGGGATCACGGTCTGAGACGATCGATACAGGAATGCCATGCAGCTTAATAATCTTATTAATATACAGATCTGCATACTGATCCATGGAGTACGTCGTCTTCACAGGTAGAAAGTGGGCCGACTTCGTCAATCTGTCCACTATGACCCAAATGCTATTATGGCCCTTAGCTGTTCTTGGTAGGCCAACAACAAAATCCATCGTTATGTTCTCCCATTTTCATTCGGGGATCGGGAGAGGCTGAAGCGTTCCACTTGGTCGTTGATGTTCAGCTTTGACCTGTTGACATATCATGTACGACTCCACATATTTGGCCACTTCATTCTTCATATTCGGCCACCAGAAGTGAAGTTTCAAGTCCTGATACATCTTTGTACTTCTAGGATGCACAGAGAAAGAAGATGAATGGGCTTCCAACAAGATGTGTTTCCGTAGCTCTTCGTCTTTCGAAACATACCATCTGTTTTTGAACTTCAGAATACCATCTCCCGAGTAACTGAAATCGGAAGAATCCATAGGTAACTTGCTCACAATATCAGCCATCTCCTTTGAATTGGTCTTATGGGCCTCCTTAATTTGGTCAAGGACGATGGGCTGCAGTGTCAAGTCCGCTAGTATGGCCGATAGCTCAGAAATTATCTCCATATCGAACTTCTGTATCTCTGACCTCAAAGGTGGCCGACATAGTTAGTTGCATAGTAGCTGGCATCCTGCTCAGTGCATCAGCTACCACATTAGCTTTACCAGGATGATATTTAATCTCAACATCGTAATCTTTCACAAATTCTAACCACTGCCTTTGTCTCATGTTTAGCTCTTTCTGGGTAAATATGTACTTCAGACTCTTGTGATCAGAAAACACCTCACACGATTGTCCCTACAAGTGGTGTCTCCATACTTTCAGCGCAAATACGACTGCCGCTAGCTCGAGGTCATGTGGGGTAGTTTTGTTCATGGTTCTTCAATTGTCTGGATGCGTATGCTACAACTTTCCCTTCTTGCATTAATACACATCCCAAGCCCACCTTGGACGCATCACAGTATACGCTGAATTTGTTGTCTTCAACTGGCAATACTAACAGTGGGGTAGTAGTTAATTTCTGCTTAAGTGTCTGAAAACTCACCTCACAAGCTTCAGACCACTTGAACTTGATGTCCTTCCTCGTTAAGCTGGTCATAGGCTTCGCTATTACAGAAAATCCCTTGATAAACTTTCTATAATAACCAGCTAACCCGATAAAACTACGTACCTCACTGGCATTTCTCGGTCTCGGCCATTCTTTCACTGTCAGAATCTTGGCTAGATCCACGGAAACTCCCTCTACAGACACCACGTGGCCTAGGAAGTTAATCCTACTCAACCAAAATTCACACTTTGATAGCTTGGCATATAATTGATGCTGTTTTAGAGTTGACAACACAATAGCCAAGTGCTCTTTATGCTCTTCCTCGTTCTGAGAATAAATCAGGATGTCGTCGATGAAGACGATTACAAATTTGTCCAAGAACTCTTGGAATATCTTATTCATCAAGTCCATAAATGCCGCTGGGGCATTAGTCAACCCGAACGACATCACCAAAAACTCGTAATGTCCTTACCGGGTCCTGAAGGCAGTCTTTGGAATATCATCAGCCCTGACCTTCAACTGGTAATAACCGGAGCGCAAATCGATCTTCGAGAATACTCGAGCCCCCTGTAGCTGGTCAAATAAATCGTCAATCCTCGGCAACGGGTACTTATTCTTGATAAACAACTTGTTCAGCTCCCGGTAATCAATGCACATCCATAGGGACCCATCATTCTTCTTAACAAACAAGACGGGAGAACCCCACAAAGAAAAGCTAGGGCGCACAAAACCCTTATCCACCAATTCCTTTAGCTGAGCCTTCAACTCCCTCAGCTCAATCGATGCCATACGGTACAGATTCTTCGATACTGGTTCAGCACCAGGATAAACGTCAATCTCAAACTCGATTTCACGATCAGGTGGCAATCCCGGTAAGTCATCTAAGAAAACATCTGAGAAGTCTCGAACTACCGAAATATTTTGAAGTTCCACCTCATTTTGCCTTAGAACATCCACTACGTGGGCAAGAAATCCGATGCATCCTGACCTCATCAGTTGTTGAGCTTTCAAGGAAGATATAGCAGGCATACGGTGTTCCTTTGGTACTGCCTGATAGGAGAGTTCTACCTTGTTCGGGCGTTTAAACGACACAAGCCCGGACCTACAGTTGATGGTGGTGTGATGTCTAAACAGCCAATCCATCCCCAGAATCACATCGTATCCATTCATACCGATAACGATAAGACTGGCATACAACTTCTGGTCTCCTACTGACACTATAACACCCCGTACAACCTGCTCGAAGTACATAAACTCTCCAGACGGTAGCATAATGCTATAGGGTTGATCTGACGGCGTACAACAAAACTTCTGTCTAACTACGAAGTCTATTGCCACGAATGAATGTGTGGCCCCCGTGTCCCACAAGGTATAAGCAGGTGCATCACATATCAAAATTGTACCTGTAATTGATGTGTGCTGATCAGCATCATCAACGTCCTCCATCATTGCAAAAACCCTTAGTACTGCAAGGTTTGGTCTCGTGTCTGGCATCGGGCAATCCCGAACATGATGGCCTCCTTTGCCACATCGGAAACATTGGCCGGTAATAAATCTGCATTCTCCTCTGTGAAGTTTCTGGCATCGCGGGCATACTGAAAGTTGAGGAGCCCCCATTGGTCTCTTTCCCTTGTTTTGATTTTTGGTGGTCTCATTAGGCCTCTTAATGCCTCTGTTTTGTTGCTGTTGAGATTGCAAATTCTGACTTCTTTGCTGTTGTTGAGGAACATTCCGAATAATCCCTCTTGACTGATCTCTTTGTCTCTGGGACTTCGCTTCTAAGGCCTCCAACTGATAGGCCTTGGCCACCACTTTTGTGCACGGTGCCTCATCAAATCCCCTGTAAGAAACCCCTCGTAAGAGGTCCAGCTTCAAACCCTGAATAAATTGGTGCACCTTGTTTTCGTCAATGGCTACCAAATGAGGTGCATAGCGGGATAATAATTCAAACTTCTGAACATATTCTGCCACTGATCCATACTGTCGTAGCCGATAGAACTCAATCAACTTTTCCTTACTTACCCCGCGGTCAAAATATTTCTCGTAAAAGATATTCTTAAATCCCTCCCAGCTCAGTGCCACGGTAGTGAACCGCACAGTATCTCACCAAAAACCGGCACTCTTTGTGAGATGAAACGTGGCACATGTGACCTTCTTGCTCTCCTCTACCTCGGCATAATTAAACATTTGTTCAATCTGCCGAACCCATTCTTCAACATGGATTGGGTTAGTAGATAATTCATCGAATGTAAGCGGCTGGAGTCGTCTGAATCTATCTCCACTGGTGTCACGCGGAGCATTAGCATGATTGTTATTTCCGTTATCTTCTTTGGCCATCAAACGTTCAACCATACGGGACTGTACTCCCACCAGTTCGGTTAGTCGGTCAATGGCGCGAGAGCTTTCGCTTGACTCTTCCTGATGCCCTCTCACAATTTCTAAGAAACCCTATAAACAGAATAACCTAATTTAATAAACAGGACTTTTACGGGAATATAAACACTTACAGTTGGTGGAGCGATCTCACGTGGCGGGTTGCGCAGTCAGACATTTTACAGAATCATTTTTAAAACCTTGTCTCTCTGATACCATAACTGTGACGGCCCTCGACCCGGTCGGGGACGAGGAGCCATCACTCCGAGACATTCCAAAACGGGGACTATTTTTTTAAAAAATATTTATACTTTTAAAACCTTAACAGAGAGTATAAACCTTCTCTGGAAGTGAAACTGGAAGACACATTTAAGCTAGATGACAATTAAAATCAGAATACAGAAAACAGAGAACTTTTATAAATTGATGGCGAAAGAAAACAGGAAAAACATGAACATTTAAATTTTTAGGCGTAAACCTTCTCTGGGAGTGAAGGCTGAAAGACAAGCAAATGACGTCAGGCGGAAGATATAATTTTAAAGGCAGCGGCAGAAAATGTAAACAGTGGATAATGTGAATAAAATGGAGGAGAACAGTAGCAGCGGTGGATGTGAAAAAGACGAAAGTGAACAGTAACCGGTGGATGTGAATAAGACGAAAGTGAACAGTAACCGGTGGATGTGAATAAGACGAAAGTGAACAGTAACCGGTGGATGTGAATAAGACAAAAGTGAACAGTAACCGGTGGATGTGAATAAGACGAAAGTGAACAGTAACCGGTGGATGTGAATAAGAAGAAAGTGAACATTAACCGGTGGATGTGAATAAGAAAAAAGTGAACAGTAACCGGTGGATGTGAATAAAAAGAAAGTGAACAGTAACCGGTGGATGTGAATAAGACAAAAGTGAACAGTAACCGGTGGATGTAGAGTTTAAAGACAAAATTGACAACTTTTAACAGAAATCCATAAAACAAAAGTCGTGAAAACAGAAGGTATGAAAGCTTCAAACTTCAAAAAACGATTCAAAACATGATTTTGGACATATTAGGGAAACACGACAGAATTTTAAGGAAACAGATTGCATGGATGGCTCTAAAATCAGAGATAATCCATGCACATCCTAAAGGAGAAAATATTCCAAACAATTCCAGAATACTTCAGAACATAAATTCAACTGTCAAATATAGAGGTTTTAAATACATCAACAACAGAACCTATACATTACAAAATTTCCAGCAAAATTTTTAAACAAAACACAGGACTATAACAGAGTTTTAGAACAAAACACCAGAATTCCAGAAGAGTTTACAAATATGAACTTTACTTTAAAGACTTAAACCTCGAGACAGAAAATTATGTATGGCTGCAGCAACCACCCCCGAGAGCTCGAACCACCAGCCACCTATTCATCAGACTGAGGCACAAAGTCCTTATTTTTAGGTTCAGTACCTACATCAGGGAGTTCACCTATGAGTCTAAAACTCAGTATGAACATATATAAATGCAGTGATGCATATGCTATGTATGAACTTTCAGAAATACAATGACAGTACAGTACATTACATTTCAGTGGCAGAGAGGTATAAGTGGGGCTTATAGGGGAACTGGCAAGTGCACGACAGGCACAAACAGATATACAGAAACAGAACAGTTGGCCAGTCCCCGTCCCGCACTTAACCAATATATTTCAGTCAGATTTTATCTTGCTTAGCTTCAAATCGTGTACAGAAAACAGTTTTGCATGAACTTTCAGAAAAAAATCGTGTATGCATGGACATTTACAGTGCTTCAACATAAACAGCAGAGAACAGGAACATAAAACAACGGAAACATAAAAGGAAACACAGAACTTAACTCTAACCCTTCTACCCGAAACCAACCTACAGGATGTAAAACCTAGTATCTCCAGGATGTAGGGCCTTAAGGGCAAGTCCACACACATGAACTTACCTGTTTGCTACGGTGTTGAAAGTGTTGAATATGTTGCCTTGGTGAGGCACGAACCTGAACATGCATGTAAAGAAAATGAGCAAAGCTGCAAATGCTAACTAATAATATGTAGGGTATGCAGCAACTCCTTTCAAACCTTTGGAAAATGAACTAACGTGTTTTCATCCAAAAACAGTGAGTTTCTCTCAAAATGCCGTAACCTTAAACTTCCACAAAACTCACATTTTACTTATCCAAACTCATTAGCTTAAATAGATGCTTACCTCTACTGGAGAAAACAGGAGAATGGAAGTTTTTGGAAAGATTGAAATCGCCAGAAGGAGAGAAAACTGAGAGAAATGAAAGGAAGCAGAAGGAAGCATATGAGAAAAGTGAGGGTTTCACGTAGGAGGGGAGAGAAAATAACATGGCTTCTTCAACAAGTTACCAGGTGTCACTCATCCATTGGCCACCTCCCACCAACCTTAATTGGCTTCCAATTTTACCCTTCAATAGGTTTTTAACTAAATTTTTATTTAGTTCGTCGAATCGGTTCTACAACCACTCTCATTCAATTGAACACGTTGACAATTAAAAATAGTCATTGAATTAATATCGGAGTAATTCCGCTTACATATCCGGGGAATAAATACATAGGCAAAAATACCGGGTGTTACATTTTCTGACTCCGCCATAGTTATCTTCAAATAGTTCCTGCAAATTTAAATAACATATATATACCCAAACAATTCCAGTAAAGTATGAACAATAATGTACATCAAACTCAAATAAAAGTACATCAAATAAAATACAAAATATAAACTAAACTACTCCAGTGGTATATCGTCGTCGTCGTCGTCATCTCTGCTGGCCATCCAATCCCCCAGCTTCTGAGTAACCTCTCTAATGGACTCACTGAGATAGTCCTACGACTCAACCACCTTCTTCTGGCCCCCAGTCAGCTGCTCGACACTGCCTATGAGGAACTCAATCCTCTGCTCCATCTGCCAAAGCATCTGCTGCTGCTTCTGATGCATTTGTTGAAGCAGCTGCTGCCGCTCCTGATGCATCTGCTGAAGCATCTGCTGCCGCTCCTGATGCATCTGTCGCTCCTCCAGATGCATCTGCTGACTCTCCTGATGCATTTGTAGCTCCTCCAGATGCATCTGCTGCCTCGCTTCCCAGCTACTGCCAACATCAGGGGCAATTGGTGGTGCCGTCACGATGGTGGGGGTGTCCTCCTCCGTTGGAGCATCCTGAGCTGGAGCGTCCCCACCATCTAGGCAATTTTTTTGCCTATGTAATTTCTCCCCGAATTATTATGTGGGATTAATTTGGTATTAATGCAATGAGCATTTTGTTGGGAACCAAATCGACGAAATTTATATAAAGATACATATAAATATGTATATTTGGATAATTGGATAAAAAAGAAAACTAAGGTATGAGTAAACAAAACCATTAGTTAGAGATGCATGGAGGGGTAAATTGGGAAGTAATTAAGGTTGGTGGGAGGGAGCCAATGGATGGTTGCCAAAATATAGATAACTTGCTAAGAAACCTACCTATTCTCCTCCCTTCTACGTGAACCTTCACATTCATCCATTCCTCTCTGTTCCCTCTCTTCTAGATGAAAATCATCCATCGAAGCACCTTCGATCTTCTTGGTTTTTCTTCTGTTTTCTGCCTAAGGTAAGCATCTGCTTATGCTAACGTGTTTGGACAAGTTAAAATGACAATTTTGTTGAATATTAGAGTTGTGATATTTTGGAGAAAACTCGCTGTTATTGCATGAAAACATGTTGGTTTGTTTTCTAAAAGCCTGAATGGAGTTAGGAGCATATCCTACAAGTTATTAGTTAGCATTTGCAGCTTGTTTATTTTCCTTACGTGTATGTACAGGTTTGTGCATTACCGAGACGTTCAAGACTATCAACTCTACAGCAAACAGGTAAGTTCATATCCGTAGGTTGGCCCTTAAGACCCTACATCACGGAGATACTAGGGATTTCTTATGTCTGGTGGTTTTGGGTAGAGGAAGTTAGAGTTAAGCTCTGAGTTATCTGTGTCACACATTACGTTCTGTTGTAATATTTCTGTTGTCTGCCGTTTTATGTTTAAGCACTGTAAATGCTCTTGCATACACGATTTTCCCGAAAGACATGCAAAAATTTTTTGTGCACGGTTTTGAAGTTAAGAAAGATAAAATCTGACTGTAATGTATTGGTTAAGTGCGGGACGGGGACTGGCCTACTGTTCTGTACAGCTCTGTCTATTCTGTTCTGTATCTGTTCTGTAAATCTGTTATGTGTCTGTCGTGCACTTTCTAGTTCCCCTATAAGCCCCACTTATACCCCTCTGCCACTGAAACGTAATGTACTGTACTGTCACCGTATTTCTGAAAGTTCATGCATAGCATATGCATCACTGCATTTATATATGTTCTTACTGTGTTTTAGACTCATAGGTGAACTCCCTGATGTAGGTACTAAACCCGTGGATGAGGACTTTGTGCCCCAAGATGATGATTTGATGTAGTTGGCGGATCGAGCTCATGGGGAGTTGGTTGTTGCAGCCAGACATATTTATGTCCCGAGGTTTAAGTCTCTTTTTTATAGAGTTCAAGTCTGTAAAACTTTACTGGGATTCTGCTGTTTTGTTTTTAAACCTCTATTGTGGTTCTATGTTTTTGGTTTAAAAACTCTGTTGGGAATTTTATAATGTATAGGTTTTGATGTTCGAGTTTTAAATCTCTGTTTGACAGTTGATAGTTGTCGTTTGAAAATATTCTGTTGTCGATATAATTAAAACCTCTGTATTTGACAGTTGAATTTATGTTCTGAAGTATTCTGAAATTGTTTGGAATATTTTCTCTTCTAAGGTGTGCATGGAATATCTCTGATTTTAGAGTTATCCATGCAATTTGTTTTCCTTAAAATTCTGTCGTGTTTTCTTGATATGCCAAAAAAAAAAATCATATCTTGAATCGTTTTCTGAAGCTTGAAGCTTTCATACCTCCTGTTTTCACGTCTTCTGTTTTTATGTAATTCTGTTAAAAGTTGTCAAATTCTGTCCTTTTAAACTACATCTTCCGATCACGTCCACCGCTACTTTAAATTCGCTTCTACAGCTGCCCGTTTTAAAAACCACGTCCAGCGCTACTTGTAAAATCATATTCAACGCTGCCCGCTGCCCGTTTAAAACTGCATCCACCGCTGCCTTTAAAATTTCATCTTCCGCCTGACGTCATCTGTTTTGTCTTATTCGCATCCACCGCTGCCTTTAAAATTTCATCTTCCGCCTAACGTCATCTGTTTTGTCTTATTCGTATCCACCGCTGCTTTTAAAATTCATATCCACCGCTGCCTTTGTTTATTCACATCCACCGCTGCCACTGTTCATTTTTGTCTTATTCACATCCACCGCTGTTTTTAATATTCATATCCACCGCTGCCTTTGTTTATTCACATCCACCGCTGCCACTGTACACTTTTGTCTTATTCACATCCACCGTTGTCACTGTTCACATTTGTTTAAAATCCACTTCTTCTGCCAGTCTTCTGCCTATGTTATTTCGCCATTATTTCATGTTTAATTCTGTTTATTTATTCTCATCGTCCCTTTCTATTCCATGTTCTTCCCAGTCTCTTCTGTTATTCACTTCTGTGATCCAGTTATAAATTAGTTCCCAGTTTTTAAATCCAGAGAAGGTTTCTTCTCCCTGTAACGTTCTAAAAGTTTCAAAAAAAAAAATACAGTCTGTGTTTTTCTGTTATGTCCCAAAGTGATGGATTGGCTCTCGAATTCCGATCGGAATCGGGTTTTGGGCTGTCACAGTTATGGTATCAGAGCCACAAGGTTTTAAAAGCGATTCTGTAAAATGTCTGACTGCACAACTCGCCACGTTAGATCGCTCTACCAACTGTAAGTGTTTAAATTCCCGTAAAAGTTCTGTTTATTAAGTTAGGTTATTCTGTTTATAGGATTTCTTTAGAGATGGTGAGAGGGCAACATGATGAATCGAGCGAGAGTTCTCGTGCCATTGATAGATTAACCGAGCTGGTGGGTGTACAATCTCGCATGGTGGAACGCCTGATGGCCTGAGAAGACAACGGGAATAACAATAACAATAACAATCAAAGGAATGCTCCACGCGACACCGGTGAGGATAAATTCAGGCGACTCCAGTCGATTACATTTGATGGACTATCTACTGACCCAACTCATGCTGAGGAATGGGTCCGGCAGATAGAGAGAATGTTTAGATGCGCTGAGGTGGAAGAAAATAAGAAGGTTCTATGTGCCACGTATCAGCTCACCAAGAATGCAGGATTTGGG
Organism: Begonia masoniana; assembly: GCA_022432975.1. NCBI lineage: Eukaryota > Viridiplantae > Streptophyta > Magnoliopsida > Cucurbitales > Begoniaceae > Begonia > Begonia masoniana. Next base: position 40,621,857 of record CM039509.1, on the reverse strand, counting down.
TAGGACACTGTCCAGGCAAAAACGGTGGTGTTAAGCTGTGAGGGATTTAAGCGAATGTTCTATGAGAAGTATTTTGACAGAAGTGCGAAGAAGGAGAAGATGATAGAATTCTCTCGACTACGACAGTATGGATCGGTGGCTGAATATGTTCAGAAGTTTGAATCCTTATCCCACTATGCACCTCATTTAGTGGCCACTGACGAAAACAAGGTGCACCAATTTATTCAGGGTTTGAAGCTGGACCTCTTACGAGAGATTTCATATGGGGGATTCGATGAGGCACCGTACACAAAAGTGGTGGCCAAGGCTTACCAGTTAGAAGCCTTAGAGATGAAGTCTCAGAGATATAGAGATACGTCGAAGAGAATCTTACGTGATACCCCTCTACAGCAACAGCAACCACAAAGAAGTCAGAATTTGCAACCTCAATAGCAGCACAACAGGGGCATTAAGAGGCCCAATGAGACCACCAATTATCAAGACAAAGGAAAGAGACCAATGGGGGCTCCTCAACTTTCAGTATGCCCGCGATGCCAGAGAATTCATAGGGGCAAATGCAGACTCATTACCGGCCAATGCTTCCGATGTGGCAAAGAAGGCCATCACGTCCAGAATTGCCCAATGCCAGACACGAGACCAAATCAAGCTGTACCCAGAGTTTTTGCAATGATGGAGGACGTTGATGATGCTGCTCAGCACACAGCAATTACTGGTACAATTTCAATATGTGATGCACCTACTTATACCTTATAGGACACAGGGGCCACACATTCATTTGTGGCCATGGATTTCGTAGTTAGACAGAAGTTTTGTTGTACGCCGTCAGATCAGCCCTACAGCATTATGCTACCGTCCGGAGAGTTTATGCACTTCGAGCAGGTTGTAAGGTGATATAGTGTCAGTAGGAGACCAGAAGTTGTATGCCAACCTTATCGTCATCGGTATGATGGGATACGATGTTATTCTGGGGATGGACTGGCTGTTTAGACATTACGCCACCATCAAATGCAGGTCTGGGCTAGTGTCGTTTAAGTGCCCGAACGAGGTAGAGTTCTCCTATCAGGCAATACCAAAGAAACACCGTATGCCTGTTATATCTTCCTTGAAAGCTCAACAACTAATGAAGCCAGGATGCATCGGATTTCTGGCCCACGTAGTAGACGTACAAAGGCAAGGTGAGGTGGAACTTCGAAATATTTCGGTAGTTCGAGACTTCTCAGAGGTTTTCTTAGATGACTTACCGGGATTGCCACCTGATCGTGAAATCGAGTTTGAGATTGACGTATATTCTGGTGCTGAACCGATATCAAGGAATCCGTACCGTATGGCACCGATTGAGCTGAAGGAGTTAAAGGCTCAGCTAAAGGAGTTGGTGGAAAAGGGTTTTGTGCGCCCAAGTTTCTCTCCAATGGGTGCTCCCGTCTTGTTCGTCAAGAAGAAGGATGGGTCCCTACGTATGTGCATTGATTACCGTGAGCTGAACAAATTGACTATCAAGAATAAGTACCCGTTGCCGAGGATCGACGATTTGTTTGATCAACTACAAGGGGCTCAGGTATTTTCAAAGAATGACTTGCGCTCCGGTTACTACAAGTTGAAGGTCAGGGCTGATGATTTTCCAAATACCGCCTTCAGGACCCAGTACGGACACTACGAGTTCTTGGTTATGTCTTTCAGGTTGACTAATGTGCCAGCGGCATTCATGGACTTGATGAACAGGATATTCCAAGATTTCTTGGATAAATTTGTAATTGTTTTCATCGACGACATCCTGATTTACTCCATAAGTGAGGCTGAACACGAGAAGCACCTAGCAATTGTGCTATCGACTCTGAAACAGCACCGGTTGTATGCCAAACTGTCGAATTGCAAATTCTGGTTGAGCAAGATTAACTTTCTACGCCATGTGGTTTCGGCAGAAGAAGTGTCCGTGGATCCAGCCAAGATTCTGGCAGTGAAAGAATGGCCGAGACCAAGAAATGCTAGTGAGGTACGGAGTTTTATCGGGTTAGCTAGTTATTACAGAAAGTTTAACAAGGGATTTTCTGTAATAGCGAAACCTATGACAAGCTTAACGAGGAAGGACGTCAAGTTCAAGTGGTCTGAAGATTGTGAGGTGAGTTTTCAGACACTTAAGCAAAAATTAATCGCTGCTCCTCTGTTAGTATTGCCAGTTGAAGACGGCAAATTCAGCGTATACTGTGATGCGTCCAAGATTGGATTGGGATGTGTATTAATGCAAGAAGGGAAAGTGGTAGCATACGCATCCAGACAATTGAAGAACCATGAACAAAACTACCCTACACATGACCTCGAGCTAGCGGCAGTAGTATTTGCGCTGAAAGTATGGAGACACCACTTGTACGGACAATCATGTGAGGTGTTTTCGGATCACAAAAGCCTGAAGTATATATTTACCCAGAAAGAGTTAAACATGAGACAAAGACGGTGGTTAGAATTTGTGAAAGATTACGATGTTGAGATTAAATACCACCCGGGTAAAGCTAATGTGGTGGCCGATGCACTGAGCAGGATGCCAGCTACTATGCAACCAGTTATGCGGCCGTATCAATGCCTTTGAGGACAGAGATACAGAAGTTCGATATGGAGATAGTTTCGGGGCTATCGGCCATACTAGCAGACTTGACACTACGGCCCACCATTCTGGACCGAATTAAGGAAGCCCAGGAGACCAATTCAAAGGAGATGGCTGATATTGTGAGCAAGATATCAATGGCCTCTTCCGAAGTCAGTTATTCGAGAGATGGAGTTCTGAAGTTCAAAAACAGATGGTATGTTCCGAAAGACGAAGAGCTACGGAAGCACATCTTGTCGGAAGCCCACTCATCTTCTTTCTCTGTGTATCCTGGAAGCACAAAGATGTATCAGGACTTGAAACTTCACTTCTGGTGGCCAAATATGAAGAATGAAGTGGCCAAATATGTGGAGCCTTTCATGATATGTCAACAGGTCAAAGCTGAACATCAACGACCAAGTGGAACGCTTCAGCCTCTCCCGATCCCCAAATGGAAATAGGAGAACATCACAATGGACTTTGTTGTTGACCTTACAAGGACAGCTAAGGGCCATAATAGCATTTAGGTCATAGTGGATAGATTGACGAAGTCGGCCCACTTTCTACCTGTGAAGACGACGTACTCCATGGATCAGTACGCAGAGCTTTATATTAACGAGATTATTAAACTGTATGGCATTCCTGTGTCGATCGTCTCAGACCGTGATCCCAGATTCACTTCCAGGTTTTGGAGAAGTTTGTAGAACTCCTTGGGTACAAAGTTGGATTTCAGCACGACATTTCATCCATAGACTAACGGACAATCTGAGAGAACAATCCAAATACTGGAGGATATGCTAAGGTCATGCGTGTTGGAATTTCATGCTCCTTGGAGTAGATATTTGCCACTCGTGGAGTTTGCTTACAACAATAGCTACCAGGCTACAATTGGCATGGTTCCTTATGAAGCTCTTTATGGCAGAAAGTATAGATCCCCATTGTGTTGGGATGAGGTCGGAGAAACCAAGCTTATCGGCCCTGAGATATTACAGCAGATGTCTGAAGTGATAGCTGCTATCAAACAACGAATAAAGATTGCTCAGAGTCGACAGAAGAGTTATGCGGACCATAGAAGAAGAGACTTAGAGTTCGCTGAGGGCGATGAAGTATTTTTGAAAGTGTCGCCTTTCAATGGCGTAATGAGATTTGGTAGGAAAGGAAAGCTCAGCCCGTGGTGCATTGGCCCTTTTCCCATTTTGAAGCGTGTGGGAAGCATGGCCTACAGACTACAGTTGCCAGCATCAATGGATGGAGTTTTTCATGTTTCGATGCTGAGAAAGTGTGTACGAGATCCAACCCAGATCGTGGAACATGTGGACTTTGATATCATGCTGACGCTGACATATGAAGAAAGGCCCATACAGATATTGGATACTTCACTCAAGGGGTTGCGCAACAAGGTAGTCCCATTGGTAAAAGTTTTGTGGCGCAATCATGATGTGAAGGAAGCCACATGGGAAAGACAAGAGGATGTTAGGGCCCAATATCCGGACCTCTTTGCTTAGGCAAATTTTGGAGACAAAATTTCCTTTAAGGTGGGTGGAATGTAACACCCGACATTTTTTTTGCCTATGTAATTTCTCCCCGAATTATTATGTGGGATTAATTTGGTATTAATGCAATGAGCATTTTGTTGGGAACCAAATCGACGAAATTTATATAAAGATACATATAAATATGTATATTTGAATAATTGGATAAAAACAAAACTAAGGTATGAGTAAACAAAACCATTAGTTAGAGATGCATTGAGGGGTAAATTGGGAAGGAATTAAGGTTGGTGGGAGAGAGCCAATGGATGGTTGCCAAATGTCAAAAACTTGCTGAGAAACCTACATATTCTCCTCCCTTCTACGTGAACCTTCACATTCATCCATTCCTCTATGTTCCCTCTCTTCCAGACGAAAATCATCCATCGAAGCACCTTCGATCTTATTGGTTTTTCTTCTATTTTCTGCCTAAGGTAAACATTTGCTTATGATAACGTGTTTGAACAAGTTAAAATGATAATTTTGTTGAAGTTTAGAGTTGTGATATTTTGGAGAAAACTCGCTGTTATTGCATGAAAACATGTTGGTTTGTTTTCTAAAAGCCTGAATGGAGTTAGGAGCATATCCTACAAGTTATTAGTTAGCATTTGTAGCTTGTTTATTTTCCTTACGTGTATGTATAGGTTCGTGCATTACCGAGACGTTCAAAACTATCAACTCTACAGCAAACAGGTAAGTTCATATCCGTAGGTTGGCTCTTAAGGCCCTACATCACGGAGATACTAGGTATTTCTTATGTCTGGTGGTTTCGGGTAGAGGAAGTTAGAGTTAAGCTCTGAATTATCTGTGTCACACATTACGTTATGTAGTAATATTTCTGTTGTCTGTCGTTTTATGTTTAAGCACTGTAAATGCTCATGCATACACGATTTTCCCGAAAGAAATGCAAAAGTTTTCTGTGCACGGTTTTGAAGTTAAGAAAGATAAAATCTGACTGTAATGTATTGGTTAAGTGCGGGACGGGGATTGGCCTACTGTTCTGTACAGCTCTGTTTGTTTTGTTCTGTAAATCTGTTATGTGCCTGTCGTGCACTTGTTAGTTCCCCTATAAGCCCCACCTATACCCCTCTGCCACTGAAACGTAATGTACTGTACTTTCACCGTATTTCTGAAATTTCATGCATAGCATATGCGTCACTGCATTTATATATGTTCTTACTGTGTTTTAGACTCATAGGTGAACTCCCTGATGTAGGTACTGAACCCATGGATAAGGACTTTGTGCCCCAAGATGATGATTTGATGTAGTTGGCGGATCGAGCTCATGGGGAGTTGGTTGTTGCAGCCAGACATATTTCTGTCCCGAGGTTTAAGTCTCTTTTTTATAGAGTTCAAGTCTGTAAAACTTTACTGGGATTCTGCTGTTTTGTTTTTAAACCTCTGTTGTGGTTCTGTGTTTTTGGTTTAAAAACTCTGTTGGGAATTTTATAATGTATAGGTTTTGATGTTCGAGTTTTAAACCTCTGTTTGACAGTTGATAGTTGTCATTTGAAAATATTCTGTTGTCGATGTATTTAAAACCTCTGTATTTGACAGTTGAATTTATGTTCTGAAGTATTCTGGAATTGTTTAGAATATTTTCTCTTCTAAGGTGTGCATGAAATATCTCTGATTTTAGAGTTATCCATGCAATCTGTTTTCCTTAAATTTCTGTCGTGTTTTCCTGATATGCCAAAAAAAAAATCATATCTTGAATCGTTTTCTGAAGCTTGAAGCTTTCACGTCTTCTGTTTTTATGTAATTCTGTTAAAAGTTGTCAAATTCTGTCCTTTTAAACTACATCTTCCGATCACGTCCACCGCTGCTTTAAATTCACTTCTACAGCTGCCCGTTTTAAAAACCACATCCAGCGCTACTTGTAAAATCATATCCACCGTTGCCCGCTGCCCGTTTAAAACTGCATTCACCGTTGCCTTTAAAATTTTATCTTCCACCTGACGTCATCTGTTTTGTCTTATTCGCATCCACCGCTGCCTTTAAAATTTCATCTTCCGTCTGACGTCATCTGTTTTGTCTTATTCGCATCCCCCGCTGCCTTTAAAATTTCATCTTCCGCCTGACGTCATCTGTTTTGTCTTATTCAACCGGCTTTTAAAATTCAATCCACCGCTGCCTTGTTAAATTCATACATTCACCGCTGCCACCGTTCATTTTTGTCGTATTCACATCCACCGCTGCTTTTAATATTCATATCCATTGCTGCCTTTGTTTATTCACATCCACCGCTGCCACTGTACACTTTTGTCTTATTCACATCCACCGTTGTCACTGTTCACATTTGTTTAAAATCCACTTCTTCCGCCAGTCTTCTGCCTATGTTTTTCCGCCTTTATTTCTTGTTTAATTCTGTTTATTTATTCTCATCGTCCATTTCTGTTCCCTGTTCTTCCCAGTCTCTTCTGTTATTCACTTCTGTGATCCGGTTATAAATTAGTTCCCAGTTTTTAAATTCAGAGAAGGTTTCTTCTCCCTGTAACGTTCTAAAAGTTTCAAAAAAAAATACAGTTTGTGTTTTTCTGTTATGTCCTGGAGTGATGGCTTGGCTCTCGGATTCCGATCGGAATCGGGTTTCGGGCTGTCACAACTGCTCTCCCACAGCCAGCTCAACCTGTGATTGCTGCATGAGCCGCCAAATCAATCTACCATACGACAGATTTTTGTTGCGTGTTCACGCGATCTCGTGCATGTGCCCCAATATCATGAACCCCGGGGTCGAAGATCGTGCTGCTGTACATCTTCTCCAACACATAGAGATCCATCCAGTTGACTAGATCTCTATAGCCATCCCTCGACAGCAGGGAGTGACTGATAAGGTTGTGAACAACCCGAGCTTTGGCGTTCAACTCCTTTGATTTCGGTTTGGTGAATTTTTCAATATCTGAATTGCGGTGAATTTGTCAGAGAAATTGCAATCCCTCGGGTGTCCTAGCGAAATCACACTCTCGAGAAGCGTGATAGTATTGTGCAGCTATCTCGTGAGTAAATCCCAGCAGCTCGTTCACATGCCTTGCAAAAAAACTAATCTCCTTACCACAGACATATGACTTCATGCACCCTTCCCTCCCGGTGCTTGACAAGTTCATGTAAAATAAGCGAACAACTTGATCACATGTCTCTCCACTCATGTTGTACAGCCCTTGCAACCCAATTCTGTCAAACATTTTCTGGATCTGCAAAGACTCTCAACTAGTGAAGTTGACCGTCTTCCCATAAATAATTGGCAGGAGTGAAATATCCTGATCGAACCTCTTTTTACACTCCTCGATTCGAAAATCGAACAAGAAGTGACCGGACGGTGGTCGGGGCGCTTCGGTCAGGGGACCTTGTGACGAAGATCCTGGCCGGTTTGATGGTGGTCCCCGGTTTGAGGGGCCAGCTTGTGTCGAAAGGAGAGGATGTTTGAACAATAATTTGGGAGCCATTGCCTCGGATTTTCAGAAAAATGGCTCGGATTTTGGGAGGATTTTGTGGATTTTCGGCAATAACAGGCTCAGGTTTGAGGATTTTCGGCTTTTAGAATTATCGGGTTTGGAATTTTAGAGATTAGAAGGCTCGATTTTAGGGGATTTTGATTTTCGGCGATAGGGTTTTCGCGGTGGATTTTGGGGTCGTTGGATTTTCGGCTTTCAAAAGGCTCGAGTTTGAGGATTTTTCGATACTGAGGGACCGATTCTTGCAATTCTTGCGATTTTAAGAAAAAATCGAAAATTTTGTCCTTTCTCCGCTCGGTTTCAGAGTGCGGAGGGCGAACAGGAGGCCAAAATTTTAAATTCCAATGACAAATTCGGCCCCCCGCGTCAAAATTTTGGCCCCTCGTGTTTGGAACTAGGGTACATGCGGGGGGCCGAGTTAACAATTTCGCCCCCCGCGTATAGAAATTAGAATATTCGGGTGGCCTAGGTACAATTTCGGCCCCCCGCGTATATAGAACGAGGAAAAATCGGGGGGCCGAGTTGGAAATTTGGCCCCCTGGCTTAAATTTGCTACAAAAAACGGGGGGCCGAGTCACATATGCGGCCCCCCAAGTTCAGTTCATGTGCATTGCATGTGCGATGGGGGATCCAGTCCCTCCGCATTCAATCCCCGTGTGATGTGGCGGGCCGAACTTGTGGCGTGGCCCTCCGAATGTGTTCGCGTGGAACGCACGTGCGAAAGGGCCAGACTCCCCTCCATCGACAATTTGACATGTGGGGGGCCGCGATATGAAGTGGCCCCCCAAATATGAATTCGGGGCATGCGACCCTCTGCCAGGGTTTATTTCGACAGTTTTTCGATAGTTCAAGATTTTGGCTTCGATAAATTTTAGTTTGAGGGTTTTTTCAAGAATTAACCATAGTTGAGGGTTTATTTTGAAATTTACCCTTAAATTAAAATCTGAAAGAAGCTCACTTGGTCTCCAATGGCATCGGGAAATGCTATAACGAACTGACTAAAAGAAAATCTCAAGCCATTGAAGCCCTTCTGCAGAAATGAACGAAAGCAAGAGCTAAAGCAGATGATTTGCAAATGGTGGAAACGGGAACACCGTATCTTCCTTTCCTGACCAACCCTTTTAAAAATGGCGTAAAGCACAGCACCACACCTCGTTGAGTTTTGTAAGTTGTAGATTTGCAGAAAGAAGGAAGACGAACAAAAGAGGGAACGAGGAAGCAATCAACGATGAAGAGTACTATTCTAAAATCACTCGTACAAGAGCTGTGATGTTTGTACAAGTATAGCTATGAAAGAGAAAAAGTAATGATAATAAAATGACACTAACTAAACTAGACACTAACTATATATGCTAATACCACCCCCCCCCCCCCCTCAAGATCAAGGCCGATGGCTGAAGATCTTGGAGAGGAAGTTGTTGAACAAAGCCGGGGGGAGAGGCTTGGTGAAAGCATCGGCCAACTGATGTTCCGAAGGAGTGAATTTGACCAACAACCGCTTTTGAAGCACTTTTTCCCAAACGAAGTGGTAATCGATCTCCACGTGCTTGGACTTAGAGTGCAGGACGGGGTTAGAAGCTAGATACATAGCACTGAGATTGTCACATAGTATAAGGGGTGGATCGGGGGGAGTAATACCGAGTTCCTGCAAAAGAGACTGTATCTAAAGGATCTCGGCCGCACCGTTGGCAACACTGCGATACTCAGATTCCGTGCTAGAACAAGACACAGCTCGCTGTTTAGTAGAGGACCAGGATACGAGATTCGGGCTGAGAAAAATACAGAAACCACTGGTGCTCTTTCGGTCATCCGGGCAGGAAGCCCAATCGGCATCCGTATAGCACGTTAAATGAACAGTGGCAGAGGGCCTAAAAAAGATGCCGAGATGGATAGTACCTTGAAGATAGCGCAAGATGCGCTTGACGGCTTGCCAGTGAGCGTAAGAGGGGGCATGCATAAACTGTGAGACTTTATTGACGACAAAGGTGATATCGAGGCGCGTGAGACAACAATATTGCAAACTGCCAACTATGCTACGGTACATAAAACCATCCTGAAGAGGAGTGCCAGATTGTAATGAGATGACCGGTCCAGCCACCATTGGAGTCGGGACCGATTTACAAGTGGCCATATTGGCTCTGTGGAGAAGATCCATGATATATCGAGACTGAGAAAGATGCATACCAACGGAGGTCTGAGTGACAGAGATGCCCAAGAAGAAGGATAGAGGCCCGAGATCTCGAACTTTAATCTGAGAATGCAAATAGATGAGAAGCTGCTCTAACAATGCCGGGGAGTCACCTGTCAAAATGATATCATCAACATACACAAGCATAATGATGAAAGAAGAGGGTGTCCGACGGATAAAGAGTGATGAGTCAGACCGTGATGCGGAGAAACCCCAATTAAGTAAGGCAGTGTGGAGTTTAGTGTACCAGGGTCTCGGAGATTGCTTGAGGCCATAGAAGGCTTTATGTAGTAAGCAAACAGCCGAGGGAGATGAGGAATCAATGAAACCAGGGGGTTGTTGCATGTAGACCCTCTCAGTGAGATCACCGTGTAGGAAAGCATTGCTTATATCAAGTTGTTTAATAGGCCACTGAGAAGATACAGCTAAAGAGAGCACGAGTCGAACAGAAGTAGGTTTGACCGCGGGGCTGAAAGTCTCATCATAATCAATGCCTTCAGTTTGATCATACCCTTTGGCGACGAGACGAGCCTTATACCGAGAGATCGTGCCATCAGGATTTAACTTCGTTTTAAAAACCCACTTGCAACCTATGAGTTTCGCACCGCAGGGAAGAGGAACCAAAGTCCAAATATTTGTTTGCTGGAGAGCAGAAAATTCCTCTCACATGGCGGCAAGCCATTGGGGGGATTTTACAGCTTGGGTGAAGGTTTTGGGTTCAGTGGGAGGCTCCATAAGAAGGGCTCAGGACTTAAAAACATCAGCTTTGGCTCTCGTGGTCATTGGATGGGTATTAGGAGCGGAGGGAGCGGGTAGGGGTAAGGTAACGGGTGGAAGGGATTGAGGGATGGTGGAGGAGGGCATGAGAGAAGGAGGGGTAGGGTCAGGTGCAGGGAGAGGAGAGGGAACTGGTATAAGAGGGATAGAGGGTGAGGTAGTACCAGGGGTGTGAGTTGGATAAGGGACATAAGGGATAGAAATTTCGAAAGGGGAAGGAATGGAAAGAGGGGTGGTAGTGGAGGCAAAAGGAAATTGAGACTCTACAAAGCTAACATGACGGGAGATATAGATTTTATTTGACTCGAGATCAAGACAGAGAGAACCTTTGTGATGGAGACTAGGTCCTAGAAAGACACATGGTAGAGAACGAGGTTGGAGTTTGTATTGATTGAATGGACGAAGGAGGGGAAAACACAAACAACCAAAAACACGAAGGGACAAGTAATCTGGAACTTTATGTAGCAGAGATTCGTGGGGAGATTTATGTTGGAGGACAGGAGTGGGAAGCAGATTTATTAAGGTGGCAGCGTGGAGGAAGGCGTAAGTCCAGAAATGGAGAGGAACGAAGGAATGAAAAAGTAGAGCAAGGCCATCTCTACAATGTGACGATTTTTCCGTTCAGCTCTATCATTTTGGTTAGGGGTATATGGACAGGAGACACGGTGCTGAATGCCAATGGATTTAAAGAGAGGAGTGAAAGCCTGAAATTCACCACCCCAATCTGATTGGATAGTTTTAATTTTTACATCAAAGTGCATTTTAACAAACTAATAGAAATGAACAAAAGTGTTATATACATCACTTTTTAATTTTAAAGGAAAGAGACAAGTGAAACGAGTACAGTCATCCATAAATAAGATAAAATATCGATCACCAGTAATTGATTTAATGGGAGATGGACCCTAAACATCCGAGTGTACAATATCAAAAGGGGATTGTGCATGAGATTGAGAAATAGAGAAGGGGAGTTGGTGGCTCTTGCTCATTTGGCAGAAGGTACAAAAAAATGGCTGGTTAATTTTAAAAGGCACATTACAAGTGTGAAGAACCTGTTGCATCAGCGAGGAGGAAGGGTGCCTCAATCGGTGATGCCAAAAGTTCTCCGGAGCAGTCACTGGAGGAGGAGACCGAGCCTGGAGCAGCAAAAAAGGAGCGACAGAGGGAGTGTGGTAAAGACCGTCACTGAGACAGCCATGGAGCAACGTCTAATGCGTGGTCCGATCCTTGACAAAAAGGGAAGTCGGGTGAAACTCAACAAATACAGAATTATCTTGACAGAGCTTAGAAACGCTTAAGAGGTTGTGAGACAGATTAGGAGAGTGATAGACATGCTGTAAATTGAGTGATCGGCCTATTGCCGGAATAGAAGCAGAACCGAATTTGGAGAGAGGGAGGAGAGTACCTTCGGCGGTGGTGACTTGCGACGGAGAAGAGAGGGGCTAAGGGCGGCCGAGAAGTTGAGAATCCGGCGTGAAGTGATGGGTAGCGCCGGAGTCGAGAATCCACGGGGTGGCCGGCAATAGGGCAGGGGTATGAAGAAGACCGAGAGAGGGCTGTCGGGGATCTGGGGAGAAGATGGCATCTGGGCGGGCCGGATCGGGTGGAGAAGAGAAGGGGTCGGGGCGGGTAGGAGTTAGATGGTAAGAGGGTTGGGCTGGGGCTGAGTCGGGTTGGAAATAGGTAAGGTGGGCTTGGGCGTGAGCTGGAGAGAAAGCTTGCTGGGCTACGGAGGGAAGCTGGAAACAGCGAAGGGCCGAGTGGCCCGGCTTGTTGCAGATCTGGCAACGAAGGCGAGTCGGGTGCGTGGGCCGAGAGGGCCGCCATTGCCCGGCTTGCTGAGGAAAACCGGGTCCGCGCTGAAAGGGGGCGTGCGAAAATTGAGGGCGAACAGGGGCAGTCGGGTGAGAATTCCACGACGGCCGATGGGGGCACTGAGAGACGAAATGCGCCTGCATCTGGGCCAGCGTCGGAACGGCGATGATGGAGTTTTGTTTTTCCAGGCGAAAATAAAAACTTTGGAGCTAGCGCTGGACCTCTTCCAGCGGGGGTTCATCGGCGCGATTTGTAACCAAGGTAACGAACACATTGTATTCGCTGCCCAGACCGTTGAGAAAGTAGATGATTCACGCACAAGGCCGTGAATTTCTGAGAATAGCTAGAGGCCGAGAGGCCGTCTTTGGAGAGAGAATGCAGGCGACTCCGTAGATCTGCGATTCGGGCCATGGAGGAGGAAGCAAAAAGTCATTCCAAAGTGGACCAAACCTCACTGGCGGTGGAAAATGCAACAATCTGAGGAAGGAGATCCTCGGATAGAGAGGCAAAAATCCAACTCATAACAATGCGGTTATAACGTTGCTAGAGGGTGTGTTCAGGGTTGATTTGGGTGGAGTTGGCATCCATAAATTTTGGAGGTGAGGGAGAGGAGGGGTCCAGGAGATATTCGATGCCATTAGCAATGACGATGTTGAGGAGCTGTGCCTTCCAAACCAAGTAGTTCGAGTTATTGAGCTTCACTGTAAGTGTTTGGTTGACTGTGGGTAATGGAGGTAGAGGAGAGAAGGTAGAAGTTGTAGGAGAAGGAGGGGAAGAGGAGGGAACAATCGAGCTAGAGGAGGCCATTCCTAGCTCTGATACCACATTGAGTTTTGTAAGATATAGATTTGCCGAAAGAAAGAAGATGAATAACAGAGGGAAGGAGGAAGCAATCAACGATGAAGAGTACTATTCTAAAATCACTCGTACAAGTGCTGTGATGTTTGTACGAGTATATCTATGAAAGAGAAAAAATAATGATAATAAAATGACACCAGCTAAACTAAACACTAACTATATATGCTAATACAACTCACCAAACCCACACCCGCCGGCACTTGTTCCTGACCCAACCGTGCCGATCGCCAGCGCCGTCAACTGCACCAGCAAGATGGTCGTGCAGGGAAAAAATATGGGCGATTCATCGAAGGTGAACTTGCCAGAATCGGTGCCCTCGCCATCGTCGCTCTGTTCCTTTGCTGTAATTTCAAAGGCGGTCTCCGATACGCCGAGAAGGTTCAGCGGAGCACCAAGTATTCCTAATAGAGAAGCAGCACTAGACGAAACGATTCGTCGCATTCTCGAATTGTTCCACCTTGAACGAGCAGTCAAACCCAGTCGGAGGTAAATATGTAAGTTATAGCAATTGTAGATGATAATCAGAGGAACAATAATGAGCAGACCATGATCTTGAGCCTGCAATGGAAGCATTGTTAATTGAAAAAAAACAAAAAAGAGGTAAATGAACATTTTCTTTACAATCTTAATAGTCTAGCAGGCGTTTACCTTGGGCAAAAAGTGAGTTGGTGTTGATGCAATAGAATGGCAAAGCCATGTATAAAAGCTCAGGAATGGAAATGAGAGGCCATGTGAGAAAAAATGTGTAGGCCAAGCACTGGTTGAACTGCAGATTTGAAGTGAGGAAGAGAATGGGAGGGCCATTTTTACTGAAGAGAATTTCCATTAAGCCAGTGACCCACCTCTTATGTTGAGTGAACCCGACTGTTGGCGCGCAGCCTAGAAACGCCAGCGGGTCTGGTGTCAGCAACACTGACTTCCAGCCCTTTGAATGAATCTTCATTCCGGTCAGTACATCTTCCGTCGCCGTTCCGTAAAGCCAACCCACCTGAATAACCAAAACAAGATCTCTTTCTTCTTCAAGTTTTATGTAATAAATTTCAATCTCATTTCACTTCCTGAACTAATTTCCACTTATACATGTGATGGAAGAAGGAAAGTGTAAAGACTGGTTTACCTTGTAACCCCATGCAGTGTTTTGCTCATATGAACAGCTTGCAACTTGGTTGGCTGAATCAATTGAAGAAACTCCGTTGTTGCCTCTTTTCTTATGCAACCCAGGAAAAACTTCTGTTGTTGATTTGATAAACTCCGTTGAATGTCCAAAAGTTTCTTCCAGTTCTTGACTAGTAAGCTTGACTGTGTTTGAGGATAAATTGTAGATGATTTTGTGTCTGTTAAAACACCCAGATCCGCCATAGAAAGGACCTTTCATCTATGACATCCCTTTCACCATTGTCTATAAAACACCATTAAAATGTAATGTTAATTTCTAAAACAAACAAAAAACATGGGTATTATGATTTGTTTGGGATTGTTCTAGGACTTGTCAAACTTACTTCATATAGAACAGTCCGCTGGGTTCCAAATGGATCATCTTTTACAGTATTATAGAACATCTGTGGACATTGAACAAACACGCAGTCTTCTTCTCTCTCAACTCCCAGGAAAAGGCACATTGCATGAAGAACAACTTTTGGATTGTTGACAAACACATCGCAGTCGACATTCAAGATTAACGGAGCATTAGTCATCACGCCTGAGACTCTGGTCTGTTTGTATAGAAATTCATTAATTTGGATTTAAAATGAAGAACATTATAATGACAGTAGTTAAGGAAAGTTCTAAAAGTCGATCCTTCTTACTAAAACATTCATGGTCCCTGCCTTGTAATGATGTCGATGGTTCAGACGCTTCTCTCTAGAAACATAGATCAAACTTGGCAGCCCAGTTAAATCACCTTCATTCTTCAATAGAATCTGCACATAATGTTGGGTTGTTTGGTGCAAATAGTTAAAAGAATTGCTCTTTTTACTAAATCAATGGCTATCATCATACCTTGATTAACATGGCATGGTTTTTGATTTCTCTCACTGAAAACAGCAATATCTTTGGGGAGATCGTGCTCGAAGTTGTCGGCTGCATCTTCGATCTTTCTACACAGAAGTTCATACTCATCCTACAAGATGAAAAGATTAGGTACCAGCAATTCTTTAAAGTCTTAGCAATGGTATATTTTCTGAATTCATTTTACCTTCATTTTCTTCTCTTCCAATCTGAATTCCGAATTATGTTCATTGGTTAAAGATGACCCTATAGATAAGTATCTAAAAGGAGCTCTCACTTGAATGCTGTACATTTTGCAGAAGGGCACCCAAATTGAGCAAATTTGGAGGCTTCGACGAGAGAATAGAGCATAAGAGGCGAATAACCATCGTCGGAAACGTAGCAAGCTAGCTTGTCAACCGGATAATCGATCGATAACAAAGACAAAACAATGTTTACTGTTATGATAGGTGGTTCAAGCACTGGATCAGCTGTGGTCACAAAGATATCCACTGGAGGGAGCTCTTTCTCTCTGCCACGATGTATGGTCAGTGATCATAAGTAAGAATAACATATGAAGAAAAAGTCAGTTAAGAGATGCTCAATTTTAGTAAATGGGCAAAGAAAGAACCGTTGTGAAAGGCGATGTGGGTTAGTTTTATAGTCAATAAGCTTCCATCTGGTGACAAGGCTGGCAGCCCAGATTAGGGTGAAGCACAACTCACAAAGGAAGGCGAGAAGCCAGGGGAAACCACGGCCCGGGAGAGAGACGAGACGGTAAGTCAGAAAACAGAGGAGGAGGAGCAAGACTGTGATTTGGGCAGCTCTGTCCTTTGTGTTTTTCATGGAGACTCTTTCGAATAGAGAGCAAGAGATTGACAGAGCCATTGAAGAGGATGCGTGGAGGGAAAAAGATTGAAGGAGCCATTGAAGAGGATGCGTGGAGGGAAGAAGACCAAGTTTAAGGTTGGGCAGTGGATCGACCAAGTGGCCAGGTTTGTTGCAAATCTGGCAGCGGAGCCGGTTTTGCTGCGAGGCCCGATTTGGTCTCCAATGCCCGGGCTGCTGAGAGAACTCGGGGCAGGCGAGAATGAGGGACGAACAGAGGGATTCTGGCGAGAATTCCGGGATGGACGATAGGGACGCTGAGAGACAAAGTTCGCCTACATCTGAGCCGGCGTTGGAAGGGCCATGACAAAGTTTTGTTTTTCCAAGCGGAAATCAAAACTTTGGAGCTGACTCTGAACTTCTTCCAGCAGAGGTTCATCGGCGCGGTTGGTGACCGAGGTCACGAACGCGTTGTACTCGCTGCCCAAACCGTTGAGGAAGTAGATGATTTTGTCTTTGTAGCTGACTGGCTCGCCGACTGCCACAAAGGTATTGCACAGGGCAGTGAATTTTGGGGAGTAACTGGTGGCCGAGAGACCGTCTTTGGAAAGAGAATGTAAACGGCTACGAAGATCCGTGATTCGAGCCATGGATGAGGAAGCAAATAGTCGTTCCAGGGCTGACCAGACTTCACTGGCAGTGGAAAAAGCAACGATCTGAGGAAGAAGATCCTCAGACAGGGAAGCAAAAATCCAACTCATAACGGTTCTGTTGTATCGCTGCCAGAGGGTGTATTCTGGGTTTATATGGGTGGAGGTGGTATATAGGAATTTGGGAGGAGAGGGAGAGAAGGAGTCCAGAAGATGTTCAATGCCGTTCGCAATGACAACATTGAGGAGCTGCGCCTTCCAGACCAGGTAGTTCGAGGTATTAAGCTTGACAATGAGGGTTTGGTTGACAGTGGGTAAGGGAGGTAGAGGAGAAGAGTTGGAAACAGTAGTAGAGGGAACAGTCGAACTAGAGAAGGCCATTATCGAGGCTCTGATACCACGTTGAGTTTTATACCCTGTTGATTCTCAAACCAAGAAGCAAAAGGAAGATGGAGATGAAGAGAAGGAGGAAGCTATGGCGGCAGATGAAAAGAGTTTTCTATATTTTGAAAAACAGTAATGCAGTGTACAAATACAGATAAAGAATGTAATGATGAAGAATGAAAAGACAGTAGTTACAAGAGGACTGAAATACTTAGAATTAAACTAAACTCTAACTATATATGCTAATAAGTTTCAGCAAGATGCAAGACAGTTTTACGAGGAAGCAAAATAACAAGAAGCACAGACAAATTAAGTAATGCATGAGACCCAAATGTAGGATTTATACTCACTCTCTTCTGCTTCTCTTGGAAGTGGTGATAGAAGTGACACTGCTGCAAGAAGAAAACACGTCAATTTTTAATTTTCATTTTTACTAGTTAATTTAACAAACTTTTTTCTATAATTTTTACATCGTTAACACAAAAAGAGAAGCACCAGACTTAAGTTTGATAAAGCATTCATGTAGAAAAATACAATAAATCGATCGAGGCAGGAATGCCATTGCCCACACTAGCATATACATTTGCTAAGGCGGCAACCGTCCAGAGTGCAGTGGCTGCTGGTAAGGCAGTCTTATTCCGACTTCGTTTCCCAGCTATGGCTCCATTGATCGTACAAGAACCTAGAACAGAAGCATCAGGCTCGAAAGCCATAGAATTGATCAATTCAGTTGCTTTCTTAAAGCCGCACTTTTCCTAAGAGATCGACCATCCATACAGCTGTAATGCTCCATAATCAGTTCGATTGAAGAATCATTCCCCATCTAGGACCATCTTTTACAAGCATGCTACAGGAGCAAGCCGTGAGAATACAAATGTAACAGCATTTGGCTGAAATCTGGAAGTATCCATCTTAGCAAACAGCTCTAGAGCTTCGTCCTCTTTGCCATTGCAAGCGAGGGAAGATATCATCCCATTCCAACTGCAGACCTCTTTGACTTTCATCAGATTGAACACATTCATGGAGATTTCCAACCATCCCATCACTGACTGTTAATTCGGCTTGATTCTTGATTATATATCCACGTAGTTCCCTGACTCGACAGAGAGCTTCTCCCCAATCTAAATTAGCACAAGATGAGATTACCCTTGCATATGTAACTGTTGGGATATCTCACATCGGTTGTGGAAGGGGTTGATGATCAGTTTATAAGTGTGAGGGAAAGCCTTATCTCTTGAGCTATCTTTTGGGATTGAGAAGGCCCAAGATCACCTAACATTGGTATCAGAGCAAGGTTTTGATTTGGGTATAAGGATGGAGACTAACACATCTAGAATGGTGAGCTTGAATGGATCTAATTACAATATTTGGAAGGCTAAAATGGAGGACTTGCTCTATGTTAAAGATTTTCACTTGTTTGTGTTCTCTACGGACAAAAGCGATGATGAGTGGAATTTAATGCATAGACAAGTATGTGGTTACATTCATCAATGGGTTGATGACAATGTTTTGAATCATGTGATATCGATTTCTCATGCTCGTACTCTTTGGTCCAAACTTGAAGAATTGTATGAGAGGAAGACGAGAAATAATAAGTTATTTTTGATCAAGCAAATGATGTCCTTAAGGTATCAAGGTGGTCTTCCGATTACCGACCGCTTGAATACTTTTCAAGGAATCATTAATCAATTGGCCACAATGAAACTTGCATTTGATGACGAGATACAAGGTTTATGGCTCCTTGGTACTTTGCCTAACTCATGGGAGACTTTTCGAACGACGTTGTCGAATTCAGCTCTGAATGGTGTTATCTCGATGGATTTAGTCAAGAGCAGTGTGTTGAATAAAGAGATGAGACGAAAGGCACAAGGTTCTTTTTCCCAATCCGAGGTGCTGGTTATAGAATCGAGGGGGAGGAGTCAATGTCGTGATTCGAGTGATCGTAGCACATCACGTGGGTCTTCCAATAGGTGGGCAAACATTGAGTGTCATCATTGTAGTTTGAAGGGTCATATAAAGAAACATTGTCGAAAGTTGAAAAAGGAGAACAAGAAGAAAAACAACAACACTGCCGCCACCGCCAATAAAAAAGAAGGTAAAAATCATGATGATGTTGCTATTGTAGATGATTTTCTTGTTGTTTGTGATAATGATGTTGAGAATGTTAATGTATCTTGTGATGAGATGGATTGAATCGTGGATAGTGGTGCTTCTACTCATGCTACCTCACGACAAGATTTTTTTCTCAACATATGAGGTTGGTGATTTTGGTATTGTTCGTATGGGCAATAGTGGTCAAGCTAAAGTGGTCGGAATAGTGATGTTTGTGTTGAGACAACTAATGGCACTACCCTTGTTCTCAAAGGTGTTAAGCATATTTTCGATATACGCTTCAATCTTTTGTCAGTTGGAAGGTTGGATGATGAAGGTTTTTGCAATTCTTTTTCGAGTGATGAATGGAAGCTTAAAAAGGGATTGATGGTTGTTGCAAAAGGCAAGCGGCGTTCTAATTTATATGTCGTCCGGTTTGGGATATCCAAGTGTTGCATCAACACTTGTGAAAATGATACTTCTTCCGAGCTGTGGCACAAGCGCTTGGCTCATATAAGTGAGAAAGGATTAGCTATGTTGTCTAAGAAGAATGTGTTATGTGGGGTTTCAAATGTGCACTTAAAGAGGTGTTCACATTGCTTGGCCGGAAAACAAAGACGGGTGTCGTTTAGATCATCTGAATCGAAAAGAAAGCCAGAGTTCTAGACTTGGTACATTCCGATGTGTGTGGTCCGATGAAGTCAATATCACTTGGTGGTGCGTACTACTTTGTAACCTTTATCGATGATCATTCTCGAAAAGTTTGGGCCTATACATTAAAGACGAAAGATCAAGTGCTAGATACCTTTAAAGTGTTTCAAACTTCGGTCGAGAGGGAAATCGGGAAAAAGTTGAAGTGTATTCGAACGGATAACGGAGGAGAGTACATTGGACCTTTTGATGAGTATTGTTAAGAACAAGGTATTTATCATCAAAAGTCGCCTCCAAAAACACCGCAATTAAATGGGTTGGCTGAAAGAATGAATAGGACATTAGTGGAAAGGGTGAGGTGTTCGCTTTCACAAGCAAAGTTGCTGAGATATTTTTTTGGGTGAAGCATTGAGTACGGTAGTACATGTGTTAAACCTCACACCATGTGTTCCCTTGAATTTTGATGTGCCGAACCGTGTTTGAAGTGGTAAAGATGTCTCTTATGATCATCTACGGGTATTTGGGTGTATGACTTACATGCATGTTCCCAAAGATGAGAGGTCAAAGTTGGATGACAAGACCAAGAAATGTGTGTTTGTTGGATATGGTCTTGATGAGTTTGGATATCGATTCTTTGATCCGATTAATAGGAAGCTTGTTCGTACTCGAGATGTTGTATTTATGGAGGATTATACCATTGAAGATATCAACAATGTGGACAAGGTTGATTCTACTCAAGCAAATGAAGATATGGTTGACATGGATCCAATTACAACTGCTCCTACCCCGATAATCACCGACTATGTCCAATTGAGAATCAAGGTATGGATTTACATATGGGTAATCCTTTAAATACTAATGATTTTGTTGATGTTGATGTTGATTCTAGCGTTCAAGTTAATGTTGACAATGCCAATGAGCAAGAAAATGAAAATGTTGAAGAATTCATTTATTCTAATTAACCAAGGCGGTCTACTCGTGAGAGACGTCCTTCGGTTAGGTACTCATCACATGAGTATGTATTTCTCACTGATGGAGGAGAACCCGAGAGTTTTCAAGAAGCATTGGAAGATGAAAACAAAAATGAATGGATGGATACCATGGAGGATGAGATACAATCCCTTCGTGAGAATAACACTTTCAAGCTAATAAAGTTGCCTAAGGGCAAGAAGGCTTTGAAAAATAGATGGGTGTATCAATTGAAGCAAAATGAACATACTTCACAACCTCGATACAAAGCTCGGTTGGTAGTTAGAGGCTTCTTGCAAAGAAAATGTATTGATTTTGGCGAGATTTTTGCTCCTGTAGTGAAAATGCAATCCATTCATGTTGTTCTTGGTTTAGCCGCTAGTCTTAACCTAGAGGTTGAACAAATGGATGTGAAGACAGCTTTTCTTCACGGAGACTTACAAGAAGAGATATACATGGAGCAACCGGAGGGTTGCCAAGAAAAAATGAAAGAAGGCTATGTTTGCAAATTGGTAAAGAGCCTTTACGGTTTGAAACAAGCGCCACGACAATGGTATCAAGTTTAGTTCGGTAATGCTTGAACATGGGTATAAGATGAACAAAACCGATCATTGTGTTTTGTGCAAAAATTCTCTGACGGTGATTTTATTATTCTTTTGCTCTATGTCGATGATATGTTGATTGTTGGAAGGAACATTTCAAGAATCAATGAGCTAAAAGAGACTTTGAGTGAGTCGTTTTCTATGAAAGATTTGGGACGCGCGTCAAATCCTTGAGATTCAAGTCATCCATGATCGAGATGCCAAGAAATTGCATTTGTTGCTAGAAAAGTATATTGAGAAAGTTCTTTGACGCTTCAACATGGATAAAGCTAAAGCAGTGAGTGTTCCTCTTGCTTCCCACTTTAAGCTTAGTCATAATCATTGTCCTTCTATCGATGATGAGAAGTTGTCTATGAAGAACATTCCGTATTCTTCGGCGGTTGGTAGTTTGATGTACACTATGGTTTGCACAAGACCAGATATAGTGCACTCTGTTGGAATGGTGAGTAGATATCTTTCAAATCCGGAAAGACATCATTGGGAGGCCGTGAAGTGGATTATGAGATATCTCCGGGGAACGACGAATCTTAGATTAACTTTGGGCTGTGAGAAGCCTATGTTGGTTGGGTTTACAGATTCGGATTTAGCCGGAAGCTTGGATGATCAAAAATCTACTTCGGGGCATATGGTGACTTATGCCGATGGAGCTGTGGCATGACAATCTAAATTGCAAAAGTGTGTTGTACTTTCTACTACCGAAGCCGAGATTATAGCTGCCGTGGAGGCAACAAAACAATTGTTGTGGTTGAGAAAGTTCACGATGGAACTTGAGTTGAAACAACCAAGGTATGTCTTATTTTGTGATAATCAAAGTGCAATTCATCTTGCGAAAAATTCTCATTTCACTCGAAGTCAAAGCACATTGAAATTCGTTATCATTGGATTCGTGACGTTTTGAGCAATAAGATGTTGGAACTTGAAAAAATTCACACAGATGATAATGGCTCAGATATGTTGTAACGCCCTCGAATCCACTCCGGCTCGGTGCGTTACTTTGCTAACAATCTCACGTTTAAAACGATGTTAAAAATAATTTTCGATAAAATTATGACTCGATTTTTGGTTTTTTCAAACCCTAAAAAATAGTTGAAAAATGTGCCTAAAATACGTTTAAAATACGTCAAAAAATGTCGGGTTAAAACAATTTGGAAAACCAAAAATTAAAAAAAAACCAGGCTGGTCTAGTTTGGGCGGCGCGCGTGCAGTAGCAACCCGCGCACGCTACCCCGCGCGCGCGAGGTGCCGATCGATCGGTGCAGATCGTCGATCGATTGGCGACCTCTCGGGTCGCCAGGCAGCTATAGTGACGATGTGCCGATCGATCAGCGCTGGGCGCTGCGTGCCTTCTGGGCGCGCCTCCCCTGCCAACACGCGCCCTTCACGGCCACCAGCACTCCTTTTTACTCTTTCTCAATTTTTTTCAAGCCAACCAATTACAATTCACCCAAAATTCATCCCACACATTCCCAACATTCCCGACTCTGTGTCCTGTAAGAATCTCAGAAAAATCGACTTAAAACGATTAGCGAAAACGTAGAAACAAATGAACCCGACGTTGTTTGTTATACAAAAAAACGAACAGAGTAACGACTGAAATTTATAAACCAAAACCTGAAATCAAATAGTTTCAAATTCCAAACATTTACATACAAACCATTAGTAAAACAACTACTGTCCAAAATAGTTAGAAAACTATCTACAGTGCAAAATACTTGAATCCCCACATAAGTCTCCGAAGAACATGGTCTAGTCGCCCCGTCAAGTGCCTGCCCGACATGCTCCATGCGCCACAAACTGTGCCTAGTCACGGGCTCCCTCATCTATCTCACCTGTGAAAATATGGTCACCTACACCATAGAACACAAAAAGTAAGCCTAATGCTTAGTAAGTAGGGAATAATAAATGCAATCAACACACAATGCCACCAATCCTATCACATGCAGTTTCTAACTCTCAGTTGTACTCATTTCCTTTTCATTGCATTAACTTATTTATAAGTCATGTGGATCAAGTATGTACACATCCCATGACCGTCTAGGATGGCCACATATTGATCCAACCAAGCAAAACCGGATGACACATCTCCCATGACCGTCTAGGAAGGCCACCGATTTTATTTTTACTTTCCTGCATCGGTTATAGAATCCTATGACCGTCTGGGAATTCATACTCCCGATGCCTTAAGGTTTTCCCCACATTGGTCGTAGAATCCTATGACCGTCTAGGAATTCATACTCCCAATGCCTTAAGATTTGCCATTCTTTTTATCTGATTACGTTTCACGCTCACAATTCCAAAGCAATGCAAAAAAACTCGTGTTTTTCGTAATTTAAAACCATGATGCATGCCAAAAGAATATGCAACACAACACAACATGAAACAAAACAATCGACCATTAAACCCTACCGTTCCATGGTGTAGGCCCGAAGGCAACGAAAAGGTTCCTCTACTTACCTGATTGCTCGGCACTCGATTGCTCACTTCGTCCAATCAATTCACTCGCTCGATAACCTAACAAAGATAAAGAAATAGCTTAAAAACACTCTAAGGAATTCCTAAGAAATTTTCTAACTAAAACTAACAACAATACAAATCAATTCAAACTCTAAACCCTATACCTGATTTTTCCACCACTTTTTAGTGTCCAACTTCGAACGGCCATAACTTACTCGTTTTTCAACAAATTTCGACGTGCCACCCCATTCCATAAACCTCAACACTTCTACTTTCCATTAAAATACTTAAATTCAACAACCAAACACAATGGCCAGATCGAAAACACAGAAACAGAACCGGCACCCTTTGATTTAAAAACCAGTTTTTGTATAACTTTCACCAAATCCTATTCATCTTTCTAAAAACAACCTAAACTAACATAATTAAGGATGTAAATCATCAATTAGGAAGAAAATAGAGCAAGGGAACCAAAATTTCGGAGTTCCCAAATGAGGGTTTTCAAGCCCTAACTAAATCCCTCCAAAACTTATTCAAAACTCCACAAATCAACACCTAAAGTTGTTAAACTCAAAACCCACTTGATTTTATACCTTAAAGCTTGAAAACTCTTGATGAACTGAAGAAGAGGGAGGGCTTCAATGGCTGAATTCTCGTGGAGGGCAAAGGGGAGAAAAAAGGGTTGTTTGTAAATTTTACCTTTACTTTAATTAATTTATAAAAAAAATCTTTTTACGTTTAATTCTTTCCACCATTCTTTAAAAATTTATAAAAACAACCCCCCTCATTCCATTCCTCATTTAATCCAACGTGACATGCCCTCTTTCATTAAATTTTTCATTCCCTTAAATTTAGTTTTACATAGGATTCATTCCTCTTAAAATTTTACTCTATAACATACCCTAACTAGGCTACATACGATAAAGAAAATTTTCGGGTGTCACATATTTTGACAAAGGTGTTATCGCGAAATAAGTTAGAGTTTTGCTTCTCGGTTGCCGGGTTGACAACACCCTCCACCTAGTCTGTCGGGAGAGTTTGTTGGGTTTTTTCCTCCTAGTTGGAAGGGCCCAACTTGATGTGGCCTTGTTTTAGGCCCATGTCTTGAATGACATGTTTAGAACCTCTACTGACATCTAGGGTTTCTTTGGGAAAAAATTTACAATCACAAGAGAGAAGATAGAAGAGAGAAAACAATATCTATTTTCGGAGTTTCTTGTAGCAGTTGGAGAAGAATCACTTTTCTGGAGTTTCAACCGTTGGATCGGCGTGAAATTTTGACAGCTTGTTCGTGATACCTGGGGCTACATTCTGAACGGTGGAGATCGGTTTTGAAGCTTCCAAAGTTGTCAGACGAAGGAAAAACATAACTATTGTTTTTGGGTACCCATTTTCAACTTCCTTTTGTTTGATATTCTTATGTCTTGTTGATTGCCAAGATTGTTGTTTTATCTTGATGAAAATGTTGTATGCCTCTAGTTTGATGATCTAGAGAGAACCTTGATTGTATCCATATTGATTATAGTGGATTGTTAAGCGGTCTATACGAGTCCCGTGGTTTTTACTCTCGTCTTGAGAGATTTTCCACGCTAAAATGTGTCTTGCATTGTGGATGTGATCTTATTGTTAGTTGTTCAAATTTTTCTTATACTCGAATAATTGGGAAAGTTGTTTTGATTCGAACTTCCGTTGCGACAAACTCTTTCCTATCAAAGTGGTATCAAAGCTCAGGTTTACAACAAATTTCAATCTACCGGGAGAAACTGGGTTGTCATCTCTCCGACCCAAGACCCGATGTGTGTAGGGGTGGGCAGGATCGGACCGTGGACTGGGAACCGGACTGGACCGGCGGGTTCGGTCCGGGATTGGTCCATAAACAATGGACCGCAGGTTCGGTCCAAGTTCAATACACCAGGAACCGAGGACCTTCGGTCCAGTCCTCGGTTCAGCTCCTGAAAATCCCGAAGAGCCGGACCGGACCGCAGCCGTCAGCCTGCAAAAGTGCCTGAACTTAGCACAGTAACTGGAGACTGCTGAGAATTTCCGTCAGCCTAAGAAAGTGCTTGAACTTGACCCACAAATAAAACCAGTTGAAAGGGAGTCTTCCTCTTGAAACTCCCCAGCAGTTCAACTATCAATCCAGCTTCTGTTTCGCCTTATTCGTCGTCAAACATTTTTACTCAACCAACCAGAAACCTTCGACTCGTTAGTAACAGTGAAAGTCGAAAAATTAAGCGTTTAATTGAAAAATAAAAGAGAGAAGATGATCCAGACTGGGAACTTCTAGGAAAGCGAGAAAGAGAAGCCTTAAAGCAAACAACTTGAGAATCTCTCTCTTACACTGTTCGTATACAAAGTAAAGAATAACAGATATCACTCTCGTTTTGCTCCTCCATTTTTTACACCAAAGCTAAACCTTCTCCCTCTCTCTCTTCTTTCTCTCTCTATATTAAACAAATATATAGAGCGAGATCTCATCTGCCCCCAAGCTTATATAACTCCACGGCCTCATGGGCAAGACTTCAGAAGCTTATTAAACAAATTATGTTGGAAATTTTAGGTGATAAAATTGAAAATTTCAGTAAAAAAAAAAGAAAGAAAATGGCGCCGGTCCGGAACCGGGACCGAACCTGGACCGGACCGGAATTTCAAGTGCGGTCCAGGTTTGGTCCCGGGCCCGGACCGGTTCGGTCCAGGTTTGTAACACCCGGTTTATTAGAATTAAAATAACCTATTAATCTTCTAAGTGTGAATTTTATAGAATAAAATTCGGGGTAAAAATCAATTAGGTTAATAAGTAACTAAGTGAGGGCATAAGGGTAATTGTCAATTTATGTTATGGATAACATATTTAAGGAAAGATTGAATGAGGTATAGCCGTCATACTCATTTCACTCTCGGTTTTCAGCTCAACCCAGCAGAACTCTTTAGGCGATTTCCTCACCGATTCCTCCAACCAAGGTGAGTTTAGATTCGATTAATTGCTGATTTTGGTACCTAGGTAGCTTAAGGATCCCAATGTATGCATTTTGATAATGTTGCGAGTGAGAGATTCTGCTTGAGGGTTAGAGCAGAATCGGGAATGTTAGATAAATAGAAATGTCAAACCAACTCCTTAGATTTCTGAATAGCTTAAATTAAGGTTTAACATTCTGTTTATGAATATAGGTGAACGAACCCCCGAAGTAGCTCTTAACCGAGCATTTGCTAGGAATCCAGGTAAGTAAAGTATTGCTTGTGCCTTCGGGCCTACATCACAAAACAGTAGGTTTGTGCGTGATTGTATGTTTCTGTTATCCATGCATCATGATTATTAAAACTACGAAAATGAATTTTCATGTAAGGAATGGTAATGGTAAGTATGAACTGTATGCGACAGACAAACTATTAAGGGAGCTAATCCACCCCTTAACTATGAAGGGATTTATACATGGGAGAATTGATCCCACTCCCAAAGGGAACCATGGGATCAGATCAAGTGTTAAAGGGAATTCATCTGCCCCTTAATTAAGTAGGAGGATGTAGACATGGGAGAATTGATCCCACTCCCAAGGGAACCATGGGATCAGATCAAGTTGTGAATGAACGTGTATGCCACTGAGATGAGAAAAGTAGAAACTGCATGTTTAGGAGTTAAGTTCAGCATTACTTTACATATATAAATATATTGCTTTACTTGCTTAGCATTAGGCTAATAGATGAGTTTAGCATGTTGTCTACAGATGAGGCGGTTTAGCATGTTGTCTACAGATGAGGCGGTTTAGCATGTTGTCTACAGATGAGGCGGTTTAGCATGTTGTCTACAGATGAGGCGGTTTAGCATGTTGTCTACAGATGAGGCGGTTTAGCATGTTGTCTACAGATGAGGCGGTTTAGCATGTTGTCTACAGATGAGGCGGTTTAGCATGTTGTCTACAGATGAGGCGGTTTAGCATGTTGTCTACAGATGAGGCGGTTTAGCATGTTGTCTACAGATGAGGCGGTTTAGCATGTTGTCTACAGATGAGGCGGTTTAGCATGTTGTCTACAGATGAGGCGGTTTAGCATGTTGTCTACAGATGAGGCGGTTTAGCATGTTGTCTACAGATGAGGCGGTTTAGCATGTTGTCTACAGATGAGGCGGTTTAGCATGTTGTCTACAGATGAGGCGGTTTAGCATGTTGTCTACAGATGAGGCGGTTTAGCATGTTGTCTACAGATGAGGCGGTTTAGCATGTTGTCTACAGATGAGGCGGTTTAGCATGTTGTCTACAGATGAGGCGGTTTAGCATGTTGTCTACAGATGAGGCGGTTTAGCATGTTGTCTACAGATGAGGCGGTTTAGCATGTTGTCTACAGATGAGGCGGTTTAGCATGTTGTCTACAGATGAGGCGGTTTAGCATGTTGTCTACAGATGAGGCGGTTTAGCATGTTGTCTACAGATGAGGCGGTTTAGCATGTTGTCTACAGATGAGGCGGTTTAGCATGTTGTCTACAGATGAGGCGGTTTAGCATGTTGTCTACAGATGAGGCGGTTTAGCATGTTGTCTACAGATGAGGCGGTTTAGCATGTTGTCTACAGATGAGGCGGTTTAGCATGTTGTCTACAGATGAGGCGGTTTAGCATGTTGTCTACAGATGAGGCGGTTTAGCATGTTGTCTACAGATGAGGCGGTTTAGCATGTTGTCTACAGATGAGGCGGTTTAGCATGTTGTCTACAGATGAGGCGGTTTAGCATGTTGTCTACAGATGAGGCGGTTTAGCATGTTGTCTACAGATGAGGCGGTTTAGCATGTTGTCTACAGATGAGGCGGTTTAGCATGTTGTCTACAGATGAGGCGGTTTAGCATGTTGTCTACAGATGAGGCGGTTTAGCATGTTGTCTACAGATGAGGCGGTTTAGCATGTTGTCTACAGATGAGGCGGTTTAGCATGTTGTCTACAGATGAGGCGGTTTAGCATGTTGTCTACAGATGAGGCGGTTTAGCATGTTGTCTACAGATGAGGCGGTTTAGCATGTTGTCTACAGATGAGGCGGTTTAGCATGTTGTCTACAGATGAGGCGGTTTAGCATGTTGTCTACAGATGAGGCGGTTTAGCATGTTGTCTACAGATGAGGCGGTTTAGCATGTTGTCTACAGATGAGGCGGTTTAGCATGTTGTCTACAGATGAGGCGGTTTAGCATGTTGTCTACAGATGAGGCGGTTTAGCATGTTGTCTACAGATGAGGCGGTTTAGCATGTTGTCTACAGATGAGGCGGTTTAGCATGTTGTCTACAGATGAGGCGGTTTAGCATGTTGTCTACAGATGAGGCGGTTTAGCATGTTGTCTACAGATGAGGCGGTTTAGCATGTTGTCTACAGATGAGGCGGTTTAGCATGTTGTCTACAGATGAGGCGGTTTAGCATGTTGTCTACAGATGAGGCGGTTTAGCATGTTGTCTACAGATGAGGCGGTTTAGCATGTTGTCTACAGATGAGGCGGTTTAGCATGTTGTCTACAGATGAGGCGGTTTAGCATGTTGTCTACAGATGAGGCGGTTTAGCATGTTGTCTACAGATGAGGCGGTTTAGCATGTTGTCTACAGATGAGGCGGTTTAGCATGTTGTCTACAGATGAGGCGGTTTAGCATGTTGTCTACAGATGAGGCGGTTTAGCATGTTGTCTACAGATGAGGCGGTTTAGCATGTTGTCTACAGATGAGGCGGTTTAGCATGTTGACAGATGAGTCGGTTTAGTGAGGCGGTTAGAATGTTGTCTACGGATGAGCGTTTAGCATGTTGTCTACAGATGAGCGGTTTAGCATGTGTTCTCAGATGAGGAGGTTTAGTGATTAATGATTAATCTGAGTACATTGAGTTTTTAGTAAACGAGGCTACAGCTGTTTGATTTCGTATTTTTTTTTGAGAATTTCTGATTTTCATGTTCTTACTGATTTTTATCAATACAATGACTTGGAGTGTTATGAATGGATTTTTGGTAAAATGTTTTAAGTCCGGTTGATAGTCGAAGTTTTCTTGGTTATATATATGTTGTTTAGTCCATTGGTAGGAGTCGAATAATTTTGTATCAGTGGATATGTGTAGAGGTTTATTGCGTTCTGTTGAAGGAAGTTGTGTTGATGTCTATCGGTAGATATCTTAAGGGGTCACGTGAGTAGCACGTGTTGGCAGATGTAGTCTATTCGATCGGAAGATGTAGAGTATTAAGTTTGTTGTTTAGTGATCGGCAGGTGCAGTCCGAGAGAGTTAAGTGATTTTGTCGTTTAGAGAATCGGAAGATGTAGTGTGTATATTAATTCTATCGGAAAGGGTCATATTGTCGTTATCGGTAGATGTCGTGCGCTTGTCTGTTGGGAGATGAAATTGTGCTGACTTTATCGGCAGATGAAGTCATGTTGACTTCATCGGCAGATGTAGTGGTGTATGGAGTTATGATGACTTCATCGGCAGATGAAGTCGAGAGGGAAGCTGTGTAGACGTTATCGGCAGAGGGTGTTGCGTTGTTGTACACGTCATCGGTATATGAAGCCTACCGAGTGATGTCTTTTGTTTTCATTCCTTCCGGCTGACGTCATCGGCAGAAGTCTTCGATTTTCTATTTCTGCTTCTTTCGTTGACCTTGTCGTCGGCAGATGACTTCAACATTTCCGTTAAACACCCCAACAATATTTTCTACAGTTTGTCTAACTTCATTGTTGTTTTAAATGATTTTCCGCTGCAAAGTTTTCAAATGTTTTGAATGTTTAGAAAATGTTAAATTTTGAATGTCGAATGAAGTTTTAAAATTTATCCGAAATTTCTTAGTCATGATAGAGTGAAGTGTAGCGAACCGGGTTTAGATAATTCGGGGCGTTACAAGGTTCCAGGATGAAAATCCCGAAACCGTTCGGGGCCGGTTCGGTCCGGGCTCGGGACCGGACCGAACCGGCCCGTGCCCACCCCTAGATGTGTGAAGGGGGAGATTGTTGAGATATCTCACATCGATTGTAGAAGAAGTTGGTGATCAGTTTATAAGTGTGAGAGAAAGTTTTATCTCTTTAGCTAACTTTTGGAACTGAGGAGGTCCTAGGTCAAGAATTCATATCCTTATTCTTCGTCATCTTCTCAAAAATCAGAGTGGCCTCGGCAAAATACCCATTCCTTCCAAATCCATTGATGAAACTCGTCCAAGAAACCACATCTCGATCAAAACTGCTTTCAAATAGTAAAAAAGCAGAGCCCAAGTTCCCATTTTCTGCTAATCGTGAAGCTTCGCATTCCGAGCGACAATACAAGGTTCTGCATTTAGAAGGACTTCCATGACTAACGTAGGCTCTGATTAACGTGCTATAGAGGAGGGTGCTTATCCATTTTGCATCAGTTCGAGTCTTTTGGATGGCAGAGAGAGAGATGACCAGTTAGTAACCAGGAGGGAATGATTTGTTGGATTTTTCTAGGGTTTTTTAAGAGATTTTTGGAGAAGCTGTAGTACATACAGAGAAGAGTCTTGCATACTCTCTCCTTCTGTTTCAAAAGGGACGAAACGGCGTCGTATTTGAGGCAACGAGCTCAGCAAAATGGGGTATTGTATTTGACGCTTGACAGAGACGCCTTTATAAAGCCGGTTAAGATTGCGGAGAAGAATGTCAGGAGCTCGTCTTGCTTCCAGAATATTCGCCAACGCACTTCCTAAATCCACCGCGACCTTCTCTAAGCTCTGCCCCTCCGTTCCGCGATTCTCACCACGGTCGATGGCTGATTCCGCTTCTTCCCCTTTCAAGAAAATCCAAATTCAGAGAGATGACACTGTGAGTTTTTTCTTGAAAGCTGCCATTTGACTGCTTCGTTTGATCTTTTGTAGTCGTTAATGTTCATCTGAGTGCTGAGCTTCTGTGTTTGCGGTTTCTATTGCTGTTTTGAAGTGTTGGGTAAGTTGACAAAGATGCGATTTCATTTTTTCCTCAAGAAATGACTCCGATAAGTATGATGAGATATGGTCTTGGCGGGACTTTAAAACGCTGAAATTTGTTGATTTCACAGGGTCGTGATATGCAACCCGTTTAACAGATGCTTGAGCATGCCCTTTGGAGCATCTCCCTGGAATGACTAGAGATTATTGATTTTAATGTGATAGATACATATGTAATACGAACTTTGATGGGAAGCCACATAATAGAAATGCATTAAATGATCTTCATCCATTTGTAGGAACTTAGAAGTGATCCATGTTTCTTACACTACGAAGTTCTTGATTTTTCTTGTATTCTTAGTGTTTGGATTCATTTATTATCTTCACTTTTAATGTAGAAATTACTTTTCTCATACTTCCATGTTTTACTCACCAAACTTATAAATTGTTGCTTTGTTTGAATGTGATTCTGCTTAATTCCTGATGCATCTACATCATGTATCTATGATCATTTTTCCTCTTTCTACTCTTAAGGTTCTTAGAACCGAAGCTTTTAATACTTTGTTTTCATATTTGAGCAGGTTTTCAATGCATATGTTGTTGGTAGAGAAGATGCCCCTGGCATTGTTGTGCTTCAAGAGTGGTGGGGAGTGGATTTTGAGATCAAGAACCATGCTGTGAAGATATCTGAATTGGGTTCTGGATTCAAAGCACTTATTCCCGAGTATGACATCTTGATTTTTCCCAACTACTCTTGGCACACTCTTATCTTCTTTTATAATGAAATATTTTTTCCATTTTGTACAGTTTATATCGAGGGAAAGTTGGTTTGGATGCTGCAGAAGCACAACACTTGATGGATGGTTTGGATTGGCAAGGTGCTGTAAAGGATATTGAAGCATCAGTTAATTGGCTTAAGGCCAATGGTTCAAAGAAGGTGTACCGTGCCACTCTGGCTTTGAGTAATTAATTATTATTTCTAACTTTCAAAGAAGATGTTAAAGTTAAATCTTAACTTTCTTTTGCTTTAAAGTTTTTATGGACGACGATCGGAATTATAACTAGCATAAATTTCAAGTTTTTGGACTTCCATCCTCACCATCAAGCTTAATTGGCTTTAGTTTCTATAGGTTGGTGTAACTGGTTATTGCATGGGAGGTGCTCTTTCTATTGCAAGCTCAGTTTTGGTGACTGAGGTTGATGCTGTAGTTGCATTCTATGGAGTTCCTTCATCAGAGCTTGCCGATCCTGCCCAAGCTAAAGCTCCTGTTCAGGCCCACTTTGGGGAGCTTGACAGCATTGTTGGATTTTCAGACGTGACGGTATTTCATTCTTTCCAGGCTCTTTATTCTATGATTTTAGCTTTTGTTGATATTTTCTTAGAATTCAAAAACATTTTCTAACTGTGCCGAAAAAATTCAAAGTAATTCTAGCTGCCAAATACACTGATTGCTTATTATTTTTGTCATTATCACTGACTGAATGCATAACTTGTATTCTGAATCTGTTTTATTTGGCAATGGCTTTTGCAATCTTCCATATATGTTATAGCGATTTCAATCGCTATGCATGCGATGCAAACACTACCTAATTTTCTGAACATTGAATAGGAATTCTGTTAGAAATTAAAGAGCACCAGATTTGTTTAAAAACTGAATGCGTAGATTTGCATAGAAGGAGACCAATGCCGAGAATTGGGCAAATGAATTAAATGGCATGTTAATTGCAGACTCTGTACAATCCTGGTATAAATTTCTCAAATGCAAAAGCTATTGGTTCTATGCTTTCAGGCTGCTAAGAAATTGGA
The DNA here is from genome assembly GCA_022432975.1 of Begonia masoniana. Lineage (NCBI taxonomy): Eukaryota > Viridiplantae > Streptophyta > Magnoliopsida > Cucurbitales > Begoniaceae > Begonia > Begonia masoniana. The sequence continues at coordinate 40,588,368 of CM039509.1, read as the reverse complement.
GGATAAGCTGAAAGAATCAGGAGTTCCATATGAGGTACATATTTATCCTGGCAATGCACATGCTTTCATGAATACATCTAAAGATGGGGTGGAGAGGAGGAAGGGTATGGGCATGGACGACCACGACGAGGGCGCAGTAAAGCTTGCATGGTCCCGTTTCGAATCGTGGATGACTCGCAACCTGACATGTTAAGAAAGTGTGGTAATCCTCCCGATCCCTTTTTAACTCATCTTTCTAGCCTTGATCAATAAATGGGTGGTGAGTGCTGTTCCTACTAAATACTTTTGTTGTCTTTATTTGGAGTTGTTCTGTAGTGAGGTTTCTTCGAATAAAATGGTCTCTAGGGAACTTCGCTTTAAGCATATTGTAATATGTATGTTGCATGTTTCTTCTGATTATATGCTCTTTCTCCCTTCCCCTGCTTGAATAACTAACTATGCTCTAGACATTTTGAGTAGAAGTGAATGAAGTGGTAATTTAGAAAATAGCACCAAAAGAAGGGAGCAGAATTGAGGAGTTCGAGCTTTTGGGGTGTTATCTGTTGTTTCATATCGACAGAACCAAAGCAAACGGTTCTATATAACTATGAGAGGGATTCCCTCACTCATTGGGCTAACTTTTATATTGAGTTCTACTCTCTCACTTTCTATCATTATCGAGATTTGTGGAGTAAGATATCTTCATAGTCGATCATTGTTGTTGGTAGACTCGTAGGTGATTAGCAATCATAGTTGATTTACGTTTTCATGGGGTGGACCCCTCCAACATTTTTGGATCATTATCTTCCATTTGACTTGCTTCTAAGCAATTCTCTTTATTTTCAATCTCTTAATTTCTTCCCTTTAGTTTGAAATAATTGCAATTTTGTAGAAGACTGAATGGTCAAAGAAAACAAAAATATAGAAGATGACAACTCAGTGGCACTTCATGTCATTAGGTCATGAAGAAGATGGGCCTGAATCTACACGGAAATTAGTTTGATATTTGACAAAATGTCTGTTCTAGACCTAGTCTTGACTTGCAGCTTCATCTAAAAAATAATCACCCACACGTTCGCACCACACCCCACCCATAAAATCTTGAAAAAAAAGATTAATTACTTCTTAGGTTCACAAATCACATCATAGTATTAATAATTATTAAATAAGTCTTAAGTTATATAAATTTTCGTGGCTAATTTGCAATTTAGACCTTAATATTTTGAATTATTGACAATTTATACCATCAATTATATTTTCTCTCAATCATAACTATTGTTTAGTTGTCAACAATTTGACCTTTGTTGCCAATTTAGTTGTTAAATTTAAATATTTAAATATCATATTTTTCATTTAATCAAGTATTTTAACTTGATTACCCATCCAATAATTTTTATTCTGATTTCAAATTTTGGTCGACATAGTTTGAAGTATGTTAAAATCACCTAATAACTTAAAAATCGAGTTAAAACTTCAAATTAAATGAAAAATATGGTATACAAGAATTGATTGGTGGAAAATTGATGGCAAAATCAAAATTATTGAAGCTGAAAAATAGATGTTTTATTTGTCAAAATATAATTTAACATATCATTTGTAAATCACCCCCCACACGTTAGAGAATAAATCACATTGTATCTGTATTTTTGTATTTATAGAGTTAGTTATATGCGTCAATGATAAATTTTGGGAGTCTTCGCCAAGTTGATTTAAGTGGACACGCATCATGACCAAGAACGTGACAGCACCCCATTAATTAATGTGTCAAATTCAAAGTCATGACATCTATTTAAATAAATATTATTCAAGTGTTCCGTAATCCAATGAATGATTTATTTAAAAAGTGCAATTATCATTGACGTGAGAGATTATGTCATAATCTTCTTAAATTGCTCCCCTTTTATTCAATGTGTTGCACCAATCATCTACTTTCTTTATTCGTAGACAGATAGTCAGCTAGTGGCTACATTTTTGCCACCAATCAGTCCATTGACCCAACCCACTAACTCGTAAATAACACTGACTTTTGACCTCTTTTTATTTTGAAATTGAGTAATATTACGTATATTCCGTTTTAAAAATTAATTTATATAATTAATTATAAATAATTAATTATACTAATTCATATTATTTGATTTTTGCTACTAATTTTGTGTTGTATCTAAAACTTTACAAAGAATAATTTCATAATTTTTTCGTGATGTTAAACTTATTTAAAATTTTAAGAATGATATAGTTACACTCTATTTTTATTTTTTAATTCTTATATTTTAATGTAACAATTATTTAATTAATTAATTATTTTAATTTTTATAATTTATCACATTAATTATATCAAACAAAAAAATTTAGTTAAATTTTTATATAGAAAATTAAAACTTTAAATTGAAAGAGTATGGAGTCAAGTCAACACGTCACTAGTGATACTAATCCAGCCATACGACGTGTCGACAAAGAATAACAATCAAACCACATTATAATAGATAGGGATT